>OY744526.1:149928738-149941238 GCA_963556195.1 Sepiola atlantica
ATGGCAATACAATCTAAAGGAGAGAAATCCCACTTATCTGTTTGGATAGGCGCGCCCCTTCTAACTCCTGAGAGAGGAAGAAGGGACGCAGAGAAAGGGATGGAAGACGGAGAGAGCATAGCGATGAAGATTCTCAGTAAGAGAAAAGTCAGTTAGTCAGTTAGAGCCGAGACTCAGAACAGTCCAGTCACGCACGCCGATTCTCTGGCGTGCGTGGTAAGAACCATCGTTTTCCTTAAACATAGACTCATGACTTAATTAGTACAACTTGTGAAAGTAATCGTTATAAATGGATACGCACACACGCACAGAGAGATCACGGAATAGATTAGCACCAAAGACATGTATCAAAAGATAGACTTTAATTCAACGTTTAAAAACAATTCTTTTATCCTTGTTAATAAGTATTTCATACAAAAAGACCTCGCCAAGTTGTTACATCATTCTATTGTTGATTTGTTCTGCTTGAAGTACCCTTGCCTTCACAGAATAAATGAGCTATCATCATCATCGCTGTCATCCCGGCTTTGGAGAAATTACGACCGACATATCTTTTTTTATTGCCACTACGACGATCGAACAGAGAGTGTTCACGGTCTGGCAAGATCTCTGTGTAGAGAACCAGAGGCGTGAGCACAGAGAGAAAGAATTCCACTATCTCGAACCAATTATTAATTCGATAGTACCTAATGTGGCTAAACGAATTTCCAATATACTATCTAATTAACTTATATTTGAAGCTAATTGTCAATTCTATGACGATGCCTTAAAAATTCAGGTTACAACAAAAACATAGTTTTAATTATTTAGAGACATCTCTACTAGTTATGATATTAAAAAAAAACTAGATGATCTAATTAACATAGTATCACCCATCACATGGCATTAAATATAAAACATGTTCTCACCCCATATAAAAACAATATACATCACCTAGAAAACACAACTATGATTAATCAAAATGATAATAGAAATATTGGCAGGTCATCTAGATTTGAAACGAATACTGCTAAAAACAGAAGACGCTTCTGTCTATGGTTTAATTCGGCATTCAGTAAAAATATACAAACTAATATCCCTAAAACATTTAGAGAAATTGTTAAGGACAATTTTGAAGCACCGCATAAGTATAGTAAACTTTTCAATAGGAACACTATAAGATTTTTTTTTAGGTTCTAACTCTGCGAAAATAAGTCACGTCTTCCAAAACAATAACATAATTCTATCTAACCTTCTTTGTAACTGTAATGACAGAAATCTATACC
This sequence comes from Sepiola atlantica, assembly GCA_963556195.1. Taxonomy (NCBI): domain Eukaryota; kingdom Metazoa; phylum Mollusca; class Cephalopoda; order Sepiida; family Sepiolidae; genus Sepiola; species Sepiola atlantica. The sequence continues at coordinate 149,930,004 of OY744526.1, forward strand.
CGTTGAATGGCTGCGGTAAGCATTAGTGTGTAGTTCACAAATGCACGGTAATACAAAACAATATGAAGAACATGAATGATCATAGCAACCTTAATACTAATGAGTCCAATATTAATAATGATAGTAAAATTGTAGACATCAAAGAAATTTCTTTATAGTAACGGACTTACCATTATACACGCGCACAAAGGAAGCTGTATTTATAGCTCCTACCGCGGGCTGGCTGAAGACACTATCTCACTTCTCCAGCAAGTCATATCTGGGATCTTAAAGGTAATTATATTGGATTGAAAATTAAATAGCAATTGATTTAAAAAATCAAATCAAATACACCATTATACATATACTGTTTCTTTATGTAGACACGTAGCCCTAATAATCATTAAATATAAGTGTCCTCTATTAAATTAGAATGATTAATTATTATCTAGTTGCTTACATAAAACTTGGTACAAGTACAACAAATTATGGTTCCTTAATTTATTCTCATATATATATATATATATATATATATATATATATATATATATAATTACAATTATTCTAACTTCTTAATAGTTATATATTCATATAATGATCCAAGAGATCTACGATCGCATAGCTATATATACCTTCCACTTAATTTCTTGGGCAGTCTAGAATTATGTCGATACCCCTAATACTCCTAACCTAACACTCTCAATAATTTTACCTGTCTTAGATGCTTTACTCTTTGAAACCTTTGACTCGTACTAGGAATTCCATATTCCGTTTCTTTAACGAAAATCACCACTTTATTTAATTGTATGGTTTAGATCTTATATACTCAATTTGTAATTCAATTTGAGTTTTAATTTCATTAGGAAATTCAAAAATTGGTCTATTTTCATCTAGTTTGAATCAAATTAAATACTTTTTCTTATAATATTTCTGAGATACTAAAGGTATTTTAGCCTTTAATCTTATTCCATTTGAATGTAAGAATTTTATCTTTTTCAATTCTAAAGTCATCCGTTATAAATTTTAAGAGTATCATATATAGTCTAATCGATTAATCACCTACTCCAAATATAATTTTGAGTGGTTTTTAAATTATTTTTTAATTTATTGATTAATATTTTATTTTTTATTTCATTAATTTTTATTATTATTTATTATTTTGTATTAGATTTAGTCGTATTCTATTGTATTTTATTGTTTTACATATTTAATTTTAGTTTGATCGTAGTTTATATTAAGTTAATAATATAGTATCTATATAAATGTATCTATGTAAACTCTTCTAAATCCAAATGTATGTTGATTTTGTGTTTTGTGTATGTGTCTAATTGTATGGAATCCATCCCATCGTGATTGTTTCAATAGCCTTGCTTGCTTTTTAATTATTTTAAATTGCCTTTATTTATAGGAAATCTATTCATCATCAAGTGAGCTTGTTTGAATTTTGGACGCTATTCCGAATACTTATCTACTCTCGGATAAGAACGGATTCTGGCGTGATTTAAAAATAATAACCCGTGCTATTGGAATTCCATACATTTCCTTAATGGTCACTTTCCTGCTAAATGACTTTCACTTTGAAATGAAAGCAATATATCGAGATAATACTTTAATAATCTTCAAATGCGATTCTCTCATAATTATTAACGTTCAACTGCTTATGATTGCCTTTTTAATTGACTCCTTTTAACGTTTTTTGAAATTTATATATATATTTCAATCCATATATACTATAACTGGTCTTTTGTTTTCTGTTTTCGTCTAATTACTTCCTGTTGGTTTTTCTTTAATTTTTCATTGTTTGGTATTTTCTATTTTCTATGTGTAAATACATTAAAAAAAATTATATGAAAATAATTGATTTGTCTTCTATATCGAGGCACTTTTTCTCGTATATATATATATATATAATGCTCTTCTGCTGCTGACAAAATATCACACAGTAAAAACTTCCACCAAACTCTCCAAAATAATGGCTACCCCGCCCCCACCATAACCCACCTAAATAAGCCCCAAACACGTAGACACCGCACCCTCGCTAACACATGCTTCTTAAAACTCCCTTTCTTCAGCGATAAGATCACCACCTCCATCCGCAAGGCAATACATAAGGAAAACCTTAACATACAACTAACACATACTGGCACCTCCTTACGCCAACATCTATCTAATAAACACACTAACCACACACCCGAACCCTGCTCCCTGGCCAATTGCCCTATCCCCAACACAGGTCTGTGCCATCGCACTAACTGTGTTTACAAACTACAGTGCAATAAATGCAAAAAATTTTACATCGGCAACACTACAAGACCGCTACACTTGCGCATAAAGGAGCACTTGAATACCCGTATATCCTCTTTCCACAAACACATAGAGATTTGCTCAAACACTCAGCGCGATATTCACGTCTCCATCTTAGCGTCTGTCAGAAACATTGGTGACCTTAGAATCACAGAATCAATCCTCATCTCCAGATTAAACCCCTCACTCAATCAACGTCACGAGCTCTACTCACCATTCATTCTATAATATCTACCCCCCATCCACCAACAAACCCCCATATCTAACACTTAACAGAGTCCGTTTCCACCACTTTACTCATTACTCACCTCCTATAATAAACTCACCACACACCCAAACAATCAAACAGGCCCCTCCCCATATAAACTTCCATCCTTACACACTTTCAACCACAAACCAAAAACCATATTCAACATACTCTTCTAACCCACCAAAATAAGTCACCCCATAACCTAGCATTATTAATTAATAAATCCAAACACATATAGAATGTATACAAATAACATGCAAATATTAAATAAATAATTCATAAAATAAATTAAACAAGTAAATAATAATTAAAAAAAAAATAAATAAATAAAAAAACAAAAAACAAAAAAAAAACAAATATGTAAAGAAATTGATGAATATATATAGATAAACAATGAAACAAACAATAATACATAGATATGTATATATATATGTATATATGCATTATGTGTATATATGTTGTATATATATACTAATATTGTTATACAGATCTCCACCTAAAAAAAAATTTAAAAAAATAAAAAAATAAATAAAAATTAATTATAAAATTTTTTTTAAAGAATCCAGAGTTACTCGCCTTTATCTTATAGTAAATATATCAAGTTAATAAGTTAATTCGTTAATCTAATTTGACGAAACTCACAATTAGTAATTAATAACACTTCTTTAATAGATGATAATCGAAATCGATAAGTAGATAGATCTAGAATATTTAAAATATGAGACTAATTACTTTACTTTATATTAAAATTCTTAAATTACGATAGAAAGATAAACAAAATAAAAATACGAAGATAAAACAAAGTAAATATTCAAATATAAAAAAAAAAAATTATATATATTATCAAAACTAACAGTTTATCGAACACCATACACCTAACCAACATTACACAAATATTTTAAACACCAAATCATATATTTAACATAATATTAAAATAAAACTTAATTTAATTTATATCCCCTGCGAAACTGCTCTATTTGCTGCGGTCTATATCTGGCAGCCATTTTGTTTTGTATTATTCTCTACACAGTCGGAGAAGAAAAAAATATTCTTCTTCTGGTCTAATTATTTTTGACAAAGGGATGTCTTTTCCCGAAATATCAAATAGTGATTTTTAATCACCCGGAAATTACACGAACAGCTAAAACACTCTTGCTGTTATGTAAGAAAGAAAAAAAAAAAAGAAAAGGAAAAATAAATAGTAAGTCTTATATCGTATTCGATTTATTGTTATTGTTTTTCTTCCTTTCCTTTCCACTTGCATCTTACCCGGAATTGCATTGCCCACAGCCTTTCAAAAACTTACTACTAATATATATATATATATATATATATATATATATATATATATATATATATATATATATATATATATATATATATATATTAGCCTGTAGATTTCCCGGGGATGAAACGCGAGAGCCTCTGTGTAGCGTAATTGCCATATATATATGTTCATAGCTTACTACCTAACTCTACTAACGTATCGAGCACTGTTGAAGTAAATACTGAAAATTGATACATAAAAAGTATATCTCCTTATAAAATGTTATGTGTTATGTGGATACATGAAATAGTAATTATATATATATATATATATATATATATATATATATATATATATATATATATATATATATATGCCCACGGGTATGTAGATACTATTTTTCCTTTTTCTAATTATTATTGTTTGATTATGCTTTCTCTAATTATTATTTCTTGTTATTACTATTATTTTGTTATCAATTTTTTTCTAATTACCATCATATATATTTTATTTATTCTTATTTTCATAATTTTTTATAATAACTTGAATTATAATTATTCTTATGATTTAAATAGAATTTATTTATATATATTCTTTTTTATTCTTCATTTATTGTTATCATATTTCTCAAAATGTTAATTTTTTACATAGTATTTAACTAATCAGAATCTTTCTTTTTTTCTTTTTTGAATTTGAAATTTGAAATTTTCTTGTTCTTCTCTGTTGTTTATTACATATGAGTATGTTCATCATCATTATTATATGTTTTTTTCTAATTATCATGTATTGTTTACTTTAAAATAAAATTATATTTGCGAGTTATGTCTTTACTTCTCTGCATATCCATATTTACTCTATTATAATTTTTTATTTTCTTATTATTAAAATTTCAAAAAAGTTAAACTATACTTTATCTTATTTTCTATTTAAAATAAATTAATTTCTTATTTTGTTTATTTATTTATTTTATTCTATTCTTACTTATCCTTTATTATTTTATTTTTTAATTTTATTTCTTATTTACCTTATCTAGTTTTATTATATTTTATTTTACTTTATTATTATTATTTACTCACTAGGAGTTATCACACTGGTTATCGTCAGTGATCGCCCACTGCCGACAACCTGTGGTATTCCCTGGAGTCTGAGTGACAACAAGTTTCCTCAGACTTCCAGTATGCTCCATCTCTTTTCGTTCATCACCGCTGATGACCTTGCGGTATCGCAACAGCCACCTACCAACGATTTTCCGCTGTTAAGGGCCATTCGTCACCTCAAAGGGCCCCAAGTGGCAACAAGCCTCTCCAAGGTCCCAGAGCTGTCCGCGCTCTTCCAGTGGAGGTCTGGTTTGCGCTTTCCCTCCTCGACCCTCTGTTCATAATTTTCGTGGCGTTAGCCTATGCTCGCGCCTCTCTTGTGCGGTTGTATTTTCCCCGGTTCTGTTGTCTTGTGTTTCCATGTGTTTGTTCTCCATTCGTTGCTTATGTGGGTTAGTTTTTGCATTCGAGGACATTTCTCAGGATTGTAGCTGTTTTGATCATTACTGTCCTTTGTATGGTCTCAGTTATCCCTTTGATTCCTATTTTTCCTAGTCTTTTCTCCATTTTTTTGGGGACTGTTCCTAGTGCTCCTATGATTATTGGTGTTATACTGACTTTCTTCATGTTCCATATTCCTTTCAATTCTCTGGCAAGTTCAGTATATTTGCTTCTTTTTTCCGTCTCTTTGATCTTCACTCTGTGGTCTGCTGGAACGGCAAAGTCCACGATTTTGCAGGATTTTTCTTTCTTGTTGATTATTATCATATCCGGTCTCCCTGCTGTTATGGGTTTGTCTGTTTGTACATTCATATCCCATAAGATTTTGTGTTTTTCGTTTTCTAGTACAGTTTCTGGTTTGTGTTTGTACCGCTTTTTTGAATATTCGAAATTCAGTTGTTTGCACATTTCCCGGTGTACTTCTTTCCCCACGCTGTCATGTCTGTTCTTGTATTCCCTTTGTGCTAGCTTGCTGCATTCACTTATTATACGATTTATCGTTTCGTCTCTTTGTCCACACAATCGGCATTTGCTGTTTTCCTGGGTTTTATCTATCTTTGCTTTAATAAAGTTTGTCCTAATCGCATTGTTCTGTGCGGCCGTCAGCAGAGATTCCGTTTCTCTGTTTAAGTGTCCTTTTCTTAGCCATGCCCAGCTGTTTTCATTGGCTTCATCGCTTGTGAGTCTTATAAAGCGTCCATGTAGTTGTTTTTCTTCCCACTTTTCCTTTCTTGTCTTTTTGTTTCTGGGTTCAGTGCTTCCTGAGTTGTTTGTTGGGCTGGTATCTCTTGCTGTGGTGATCAGTCTTTCCGTGTTCTCGGTTACATATTTCTCCAGCTCTTTTTTGGTGTCTTCCACACAGTCTTCTATACTTACCAGTCCTCTACCTCCTTCATTTCTTTTAATGTAGAGTCTGTCCGTATCGTCTTTTGGGTACAATACATTGTGCATAGTCGTTAGTTTTCTAGTCCTTTGGTCAAGGTGCTTGAGTTCTTCTTTGGTCCAGCCTATGAATGGTCCAGAGTATCTTATTAGTGATACAGCCCATGTGTTTATCCCTTTTACTAGGTTTCTGCTATATAGTTTAGTTTCTAAATGTTTCCTTGTTCTTCGTAGATATTCTTTTTCAATCTTCTCTTTCATTTCTGTATATTTGATTGTGTCTGCTTCCAGAACTCCCAGGTATTTATAACTATGTTGTTCTCCTAGCGCCCTCATCTCCTCTTGGTTGGGGAGTTTTATACCTTCTGTCGTCTCCAGTCTTCCTCTTTTGATCTCTAGTAGTGCACATTTTTCTATTCCAAACTCCATTTGGATATCCTGGCTGAATATCCTGGTTGTGTTTATCAGCTTTTCCAGTTCTTTTTTGTTTTTTGCAAACAGTTTAAGGTCATCCATGTACATCAGGTGGTTTATTCTTTGTTCTGTATCCGTAAACCTGTATCCGTAAACCTGTATCCGGCATCACACTTTCTGAATATGTATGTATGTATGTATGTATGTATGTATGTATGTATGTATTATTATTATTATTATTATTATTATTATTATTATTATTATTATTATTATTATTATCAGCACTTTTCCTTATTATTATTATTAATATAGTTTTACGTAACTATTCTTTATATTTTTATTAATTATTTATTTATTAATGTATTTTATCCCTAGTGTATTTTTCTCTAATGTAATTTCTTCTTCTTCTTCTATACGGTGATTGCTTTGAATGTTTTAAATGTTTGATTTTTTATTCAATTTACTTTCATTTTACTATTTCTAAAATATGTTCACTAGTGTTTTCTTTTAGTACTGAAATCTGATGTTTATTGTCAAGAGACTTTTTTTACGAAGGCGTTTTGGAATCATAAAAAATAATGAAAAATAAAATATTTCCAAAAAGTTTTAGAAACGATCGTACGTCTAATAATAGTTGGTTTTAAATTCTTTGAACAATTTTCAAATTTTATTGAGTAATAAGTAACTTTGATAAATACACATTTTTTGTATTTTTCCAATTACTCGAATACTTATTAAAATCAAGATTTAAATACGGGTACCCAAAAAACATTGTCTCAAATCCTATTAAAGAAAAAAAATGATAAACATGACTGACTTATTATCCCCTAAAATTGAACGCACACTTTTTATTTGTTTCAGTGGCTTTTAAAATTATTTTTCGCAACCATTTTAAACGAGAATATGTCTCCAACCAGGCAATCCCGGGTAGGCACATGAAGGTTATTGTATAGTACACACACATACATTAACGAACTAGAAAGAGAAACAATTTTACAAGCAAGACAAACTCTGCTTTACTTCGAGGGAAGGGCCTGGGTAAAGAAGTCGAACCCGGAAGACCCATTTGATGTAGCAATGGGTCCTATGACAGTGCACATATCTACGACTTAGTCGGCTTGTTCACATTGGAGACGCTCCAAAATAAATTCCTAGACAATTTTTTCGGCTTTTGCAGGGATAGATTTATATTTTAACGTTTCAATATTATACCTTCAATATCAAATTAAAAAACGATTTGTAAAGTTGCCTCACTTAGACCGACTGTTATACTGTTAACAATAATTGTGACTTATGAGATTTTAAAATTATTTATTTAAATAATAAAATATTTTTTAATTTAAAATTTAAAATTTAAAATTAAAATTATAATTTTTTATTACCTTTTGGTTCCTAACATTTTTTAACCTCACATATCTTTCTTTAACACATAATTTAAACGACACTAATTTTACCCTTCAAAACAAATAACGCCTCAGATAAACATAGCTGTTAGTAAAAACTGACTTACAACAGAGCTGAAGATAGGCAGGAGGTTAATACCTTCTGAGTTTGAAACCAATGCTACTGGTGTTGTACTGGTTTTCTGTACCGAATAATAACTACATATTACGAGTTTAATTTTCTCAATTAATTGAATAATTGAGCAACAGAGAGAGAGAGAGAGAGAGAGAGAGAGAGAGAGAGAGATAGAGAGAAAGAAAGAAAGAGGGAAGAGAAGAGAATATTTGGGATGCCACAGTGGCTTAGTTGGTATCGACACGAACTGAGAACCTGGGTGGGCCAAGTTCAAATCCAAGTCATTCCACTGAAAACGCTTCGATCAAACCCACATGACACTTGTGTCTAATCTCCTGGAGGGGGGATAAATAGAAATCACATTAACACTTGTCCACGGGTGGCCTCGGCCTTGATAAAGTGGTGGTTTCTGTTTAAAAAAAAAAGAATATTGTGTCTATAATTATCATATATATATGTGCCATCCCAAATATTCTCTTCTCTTCCCCCCTTTCTTTCTCTCTCTCTCTCCCCCTCTCTCTCTCTCTCTATCTATCTATCTATCTCTCTCTCTCTCTCTCTCTCTCTCTATATATATATATATATATATATATAGAGAGAGAGAGAGAGATACTTGGACAAATCGAAGATTAGATTTATTTAGTGATAAAAATCCTAAGGTAATATTATGATGAAGAAAACGCTCCAACTTACGGACGGACAGAACCACTTTGAGCTGTTTGGATCCATCTCCAAATGGAATATAGTTCTATAGGCGTTTATTACATAAAACAAAAAAATGCCGTGTTTTTGGAAAACGGAAACCGTAAATATGAGAATCAATTATGACGATAAAGACGTGAAATCAAAGGGGAGCGCCAACATGTTCTGATGAATAGAGTAGTCACGATAATCCCATCACCTGATACCTCGTTTTCGTGCTAGTTTCAAGGAAAATACCAGGGGGGAACATGCCCCTTTTTACATTATCGCACGAATCCCAAGCACTAGCTTTCGCCCCGCTCTGATTCTATTCTATACATCTAAAAAGAAACTTAAACAATTTGTTCGCATCTCGCAATCTCAGTGGGTCATCGCATTTTGATGAATAACGTTACAGGGAAGAAACGTGATATTTCCCCACCTTAAATTTCAGAGATTTGAAATGATTACTATTAATTTCTTCGTTCATTCAATCATTTTTCTTTTAATGAAGTCTCAGGATTACATCGGAGTAATTTTCAAAAGAAAAGTTAGCAGGTGATCTTTTATTTAATGCACGCCAAAAAGCGATGGAAGAAAAGGAGCCGGTCGGAACTCGGAAAAGCCAGATTTAGTTGTTGCTGTTTATTATATTTGTTTCAATTTGGCACGCATGTGAACGATGATCATTGTGACCTTCAAAATATTGGTCGATTATAGTAGAAATTAATAAAAGGTCGTGACAAGTTTTACTGGACGTTTCTTTTAAGACAATGTTGCTTCATATCAAGACAAACTCTTTAAAACTTCATCATTTTGTGACTGGTGAGTCATAACGTGTAGCAGTAATACACATTCATATTTCTTTCTTTTGTGGAGAGCTGCTTAGTGAGGTGGTTGGGTCACACACTGACCAAACAGATTCCTGGGCGTATTAATTTTGACCGGATCCTTAAAAGACTACATAATACTTTGAGGGGTTTGCAGAGCAGGCAGAGAGCTTCTAGACACCCACGAAAAAAGACGTCCTCTCTCCTGCCAATGCCGACTAGACACTGAGTAAGGCTATTGTCACTTGAAGATATACTGCTCCAAGAAGACTTTTGGTCTTCGAACTTTATTAGTTTTCTATTACTTTTCTCACTGTCTTACACTTCTGACAACCTACGCCCAATTCAAAGTCAATTAAATAAATATATCAGTGGTTTTCTTTAATTTAGCGACCTTTATTGTGAGTGATTATTATAGGAGTTGGTCTTAGAGTTTATGTCCAGATTAGCTTTCTATAAACGTACCTAAGAATTGATCGGTCTGTCTGACTGTAAATCAAGATATTGTGGTTTATGTAATGCCGAATCACTTTATTTCATGTATAAGACTCGTTGTTAATGATTACTTGAACTCGATATACTATTTAACTAATTGCCCCGATGTAAATTGCATAAAATACCTTCGTGCTTTCGTTGATATCGGCCGCAAGCTTTATCTAGAATAGGAGTAAACGGATTGCAGTACACCCTCTTCCTACTAGTCGAGGTCTGGATTGTGCTATCTCTCATCGGTTTTTCAATTCGTCTCAGATTTTCACGGCTCCATTCTCTAGTGTGTTTTTTTCGTCTGTGATTTAGAAGAATACGTCCGTTTATTGAATTATATTGTTTTATTTTTCATATGTATTTTACGTTTTGATTCTTTTTCGTGTTTTCGATTTATATTTACGTTAGTGTTAAAATGTTTGAATTTAATTAAACGTACCTCTGTTTGTTCAGGGTTGTCTGCTGATTTACATTGATACTCGCACTCAAGTATTTTTCTTAATATTTCAGTTGTTTTCTTCGGTATCGTGGTTTGTATGGTGGTCATTTTCTCATTGATTCCAATTGTTCATAGTCTTTTTTCACTTCACATTTTTGAAAACTGCCTTCAGTGTTGTTGTGCGAGATGCGATTCGAACGAGTGCAAAAAAGCGACTGGCTTCAATAGCTACTGTCTTTTATTCTATGGTTAGTTGGGATACGCAAAAGAAAGTTAGTGTACCCACAAACGTGTTCAGTCAATATTTTACAACCAATAAAAACCGTTTTTTTTTACCCCAAATCTAACGAGAAAACCCTATATAAACGAGGAAATCAGCAGATAAACGCACACACTCAACCCCGCGCACCGTAGGGACCCAACAACGTACGCTTAACACCAACCCGCGCCTTTGGTTGCGAAAGGCAAAAAGAACGGAACACTGAAAACTTACGTACAAGCTCCATCATCTCACGCATATCTATACACGTACATACAAGACAAAGGTAAACCTGCGCATACTTACACAGTGCCACATTGTCTAGTACTCACATTACCATTTACTCATATACACTGCCCCCGAGATGTCTGTTCGTCGAGTCCCTCGA
>OY744526.1:149943738-150013738 GCA_963556195.1 Sepiola atlantica
GTAATCGTTCGTGGTAATGGCGTGATCTCTAAGAGATCCAGCAGAAATCCCCGTGCATAGTCGCATCTCCCAGCGAGAAGGATGAATGAGAATCGAGCGAAGGAATGGACAATACCCTTTCACAACGAAGGCCAAAATAAAAAACATGAATCTCTCTCTCAGGAAAAATTGTCTCCGCGTTTACCTTCTACCTGTCGATAAAATTAATCCACAGATCAAAGATCACCAACATCGATCACGGCCAGAGATACGCAATGGAAACCGACGGCACCAATGGCGATCACAACTAGACGACAAAGAAATTGTAAAGTAACTTTTTGTGCATCACATTTTTGGGGTCCTAAATTGTTAAACCGCGAAAGACTTAAAACTGAAAGAACTAAAACAGAAAGAAAAAGTGCACCATGTTTAATTTGATATGCTTAACGAACACTGGTTAAGTGTTTAAATGATATACAATGTTTAATGAACTGTGTTTAATGAGAAAAGAATTTAAAAAGAACTATGTTTAAAGCGTTTGATGTAAAATGTGTAAAGGAGAAAAATGTTTTAATAACGTGAAGTATTTAAAATCAATGTGTAACAGGACTGACAGTTTAAAGGCTTCAAAACGTCTTACAGAAATGTGTTTAAAATTGCCTATTAAAAGTGCCTTAAAAACGTGTTTACAAAAGCTTGAAAACGCATTGAAAACGCTTCTAGACTTTTTATAAACTTTCGTATTGCTTTCGTATTTTGAGAAGCGCTTAATAGACTTTCGTGGCGATGATTTTCATCATTGATAACGTAACAAGTGTCTGGTTTTTTATGCCGTTATGCAACAAAGGTCCGATAATAAATAAGGCGACACAGCATTATATTTACAATCCTGCATTTACAGAAATACGGAATAGAATGTAACAGAAATACTGTTGCTAGACTGGGTCGAGACTTCGTCGTAATCTCCTCCATACATAATGTCTGGAAGTTGTCCATTTAGAAACAAATAGGGTCGATCATCATAATACAATAACACTTCCATTTTAGCCTTGCACCGTACAAAGTCAATACTTTTTATTTTATTTTAGGATGTATTTCAATTAAGTCCGTAATCTAACGATTCCCTTTGGATCTTTGTTGTTCGGAACCTGTTTGCGGAATTGGTATCTCAAATGTGTCGAAAACGACATCCGTTAGTTCATCCTCTGCAGTATTACTGTCGCCAACATCTGGATATCGTTACCTCATTTAGTTCATGTGTCTTTTGTCAGTTATCTGTTGTCCCTTTACCATGTATAGCATGTTTCCAATCCGTTTATCAACTATCCGTTCTCCAGTATGATTTATTGTTTTTTTTTACACCGGAAAGAAAACCTTTTCTCCAATTTTGAAGCACCCCTTTGTGATATTTTCCAAGTACTGCTTTTTACTGTCTTAATCTTCCTTGCAAACATTGCTTTTGCTAGCGCCATGGAAGAAGGAACATTGTTATTTGGGGTCATTCTATATACTGGCCAAAATTCTTAAATAGCGTGTTCTGTAGGTTTACCCTTCACTTTCTTAAGCGCTCTTTTGCATATATCTACGAATCGTTAACTCAACGTGATTTACATTCCGTTGTATGATACAATACACTCAATGACCCCAGATCAGGCAAATAATTCATTCAAACTCTATCTATCTTTATCTAATTCAGTTGGTGAATAAATTTTCTTTTTCTACGATTTTTGATGTGACACTCTGCTCTGTTCAATGGCTTTTAAATCTTGGCGAGCTCTAAAACATAGGCAGTCTTCCACGATATGTTGAAGTGTATAACCAGCTTCATCTGCCAGTTTCCTTTAAGAACCATTCTTTTGATTTCTGCATCCGTTTTTGATACTACACCTTGTGCAAATATAAGGCATTTAAAATTATTAGCGCTCAACTCAGAAAACTTAAAATCATCGCAGTGTTTGTTAACTACAACACCTAAAGTAGTGTAGTCTTCTTCTTCTTTCCTTGTGAGATTCATACACATTTTGTGAAAAAGAGACGTTTTAAGGCGAAACAATTATGTTAATTATTGTATCATTTAAAAAATGTAAAATCGCTGTTTTTGTAGCAATATATAATTTACGAATTTGGTATCTTCAATCGTACCCAATTTTCTTAATAGAAAATTTACTTATTTAAAATCGATCTAACTCCCACTGCCCGTATAATAGAAAGCGTCGTATCGTCTGTACTAAGGAAACGTAATTTTGTTTTAAAGGTCATAATTAAAATCATCAATAGTGCTCCATATAGTATTTTATGAAAATGGACCTTCATCTTATTCGATAATTCATATAAGTTTCTATTTCTGTTAGGTATGACGAACCATTCCCTTAAATCTTTAGATTTGTCTCAGTTACCTTTTTTAAATTTCTCTTTTTTTACTTGGAATTGTCTTCTAATCGAAACTTTCATTTTAAATTTTGTTTTCATATTCCATTTTTTCTTTTTAAATTGCATTTGTTGTTCTTTTTGTGCCGCATAATTACCAAAATAAAACTATTAAATTCTTTCATTTATTACAACTTTAAGTAGGCCACTGACAGCTCCTTGTATATATATTTGTTTTTATACGGTCGTAAATTTTCTAACTGGAAGATAAATAAGCGAGAAAAAATAAGCTCGTTAAACTTAGTTTTGTGTAAATGATTAAACAATAAATAATCGAATAAACAATCGTTGAATTTTCTTTTCTATTTTTATGTGGTCGAACGATCTAAATTTTAAAACCTTGATGTGAAATGCTTTTCGTCTACTCAAGGACGAACCTTTTTTTCTGACGTTGGACAGTTTTTTTCCATAACAGATTTAGCACAAATTCTATATTAAAATCTATTCCGGCTTCAACTTCTCGCTGTATTGTTGTAAATAACAATTTTCCGAGCATACAACCTGTGTTTTTTTTTTGAAAATTAAACTTTCTAGTTGTAGTAATGACTGTTGTATCCGACATAAGTTTTAGTTTTCTTTGCTCGTGTTCTGTGCAACATAAGTCCGGGTTATTTTGTGGACAAAAAAGTCAGAGTTATCGTTGCTAGTGTTGTATGCGATAGAAGTTCGGGTTATGTTGGTCCAAAACGTGCAGGTTCCTCGTCGCCAGTGTAATGACTTTAAAGGGCCGATAATAAATAAGACAACATGTTGGTATATTTACAAAAGTGTGTATTTGCAGAAGTGCAGAATAGTATGTTACTACAAAATACTGTTCCCAAACTGGGTATTCACTTCTTTGCCACCACACGAGGATGTGGCACAAGGTCGGGATAGGTGAGAATACACCCAGCGCCCCCTAAGAAGGGCAACCCTGGCCTACTGAAAATTGCCTGATCAACCTCGTTGGCATTCCCTGCTAAAGGGGCCCCAGGAAATTAGCAATAAACTAATTCCTCCCCAAATATGAGTGGCAAGGCCTGTGAGGGTGTCTTTCATAGGACTACTCACGACTTATAACTAAGTTCGACAAATCAAAGGCCACCGAAATGGCCCAGTTACTGCTGGATTGATTGTCGAGAACGGATCGCCGGCTGGTATCTTCAAGTCAAAAGTCTCTGATCAACCGAAGTTGCTCCGAGTCTGCGTCGAGACTTCGTCGTAATATCCTCTGTACAGTATATTATATAGTTTATGGAATATATCCATCACTCCTTTCGATCATGTTGAGAATCAATTTGTGTTTTCGAAAGATCCGTTTATATTGCATTCTCGTTGATAACGGCCGTCCCCTCAAATTTAAGTGACAGTAAGCCTCATGAGAATAACCCTAACTACGCTCCGTGATCTTCTAGTACATTAGCTTTTTATCTTGTGTGAAACAAAAGGGTGTTGGTGCCACCGCTTTTACCGGAGTGTTACATTATTGATTTGTTTTCTTACGGATCTACTTTGGAAGCTAGAATTACTTTAGATTCGTGTAATGTGTTTTTAAACTTTTAGTCCTGTTTACGCGAACTTAATGTGTTTCACCTTACCTGGCGTTGGGCGATGTGATCTTGTAATGTAGGTTGGCTCCCACACAAAAGGATATTTGAATATTCCAGCAGTTGTCATCGGTGCCGTATTTTGCATGGGGTCAATAATTTCTTTGATTGAAATTTCTCCTATTATTTTAAGATTTTTCGGAAGTGATCCTCGTACATTATAAATATCAGAGCAGTATTCTTCATGCTCCATATTCTCTTTAACTCTTTGTAAAACTCCATGTATTTTCTTAATTTTTCTGCTTCCTTGTTCTTCACCTTTCCTGGGACGGCGACTCTTAACGTTTGACAGGAATTTTCCACCTTTTTAACTATTTTATGTACGGTCTTCTTGCTTGATAATGTTTCACGTTTGTATTTTTAATTCTGAGAGAATTTGAATCATTTGTTTTCGAATACTCGCTATTATGTGTACCTTCAGCATTAATATTTATGTTCAAATTGCAATCTATTGTTAAGTTTATATGGAACTGCATTACAAAGCAAGAAATATTTGTTTTATATTCCTGATGGGCTAGGTTGCTCCATACAATTATGCTGTTGTTTACTGATGCCTCTATATGTCTACAGAGTGTACATCTAATATATTTGAAGGTCTTCTCTATATGTAGCTTGTTCGGATCGCGTTGTTTTGTGCCGCTGCCAATACCAATTCCTTGTCTCTGTTCAAATGTATTTTCCCTAAACATGTACATGTGTTTCGTGTTTTTTTTCTTTAGTTAGTCATATAACTCGTGTATGTTGCCTCTTCTTTTTCCCATTATACCTTTGCAAGACTTTTTATTTCCAGTTTTGATACTCTTCGGATTGTCCATCTTGGCGGTATGTTTGACATTTTCAATAAGCATTTCTATTTGGGGGGGGGGGTTATGTATTTATATAGTCTTTTTATCGCATCGTTCACACAGTCTTCAATACTTACTAGTCGTTTTCCCTCCCTTTTCCGTTCTGCATAATTGGTCAGTATCATCATTCGAATGCAGTGCATAATGCATGATCATTAGCTTCATTTTTGTTTGCTTCAGGTGCTCGTTTGTTTTCTTCTCGTTTATGACAGCTCAAGGGGTGTTGTCCAGATATTTATTCCTTGTATTAATATTATACTTTAAACTTTAGAGCCAAGGAGATTTATTGCCCTTCCCGGTGAGTGAGTGCCAATAAACATCTTACAAATTCAGTACTGTCCGTGCCTGTTTCATACGGGCTAGACGGGTGTCACATTATAGCTTTCTTTTAACATCCTATTCTTTTTCTGATCGTCGATTTTATATTTGCTCATTTTATTTTGTCTGCTTCTATATATTTTCACTGATATTTATAATTACAGCACTTTATATTAATAATTACACCACTTTATATTAATAATTACACCACTTTATATTAATAATTACACCACTTTATATTATCACAACAGCCGTTTTTCTCAGCTCACTTGACTTCTTCTAAGACAGTCAACAATTGAATTAGCTAGTTTATAATTTTATCATAATTAATCAATTCAAATTAATTTTACAACAAAGGGTGTTCTTTTTTATTTATTCAATTTACCAGTATAAGCAATGGGGGATAACCCCTGCCAACGTTTGTACCGGTCTCTGGTAACTTGAGTCAATATTTATCGCTATTATAGAATGAAAAATAATACATTGTTTATTTTCTTCTCGGTGGATATAATGTAAAAATCGTTGTTAAGAAAGGCCCGCCACCCCTTTCTATTTTTCTTTCTCCCCCCTCTCTCTCTCTCTTTGATGACCTTTTTATGCACTTACCTTTACTTTTCATTACTTTATATTGTTTCTTAATTATTTTCAAATTTTGAATTTTTGCTATTCCCCTGCCAACTTATCCATCTATGTAATTTCTCTGATGATAAGGTTTTAATTTTTGAAAAGTCTGACTTAAAGAAAGAATAATAAACATGTTTTTTATCGAGTACACCTTGCATTGAACAATCGAAGATGAAATAGATTTGTCATTCGCACATCTTTATCTCTCTTCCTTTATTTATCTTTATATATATATATATATATATATATATATATATATATATATATATATATATATATTATTTTGGTACAGAAAAAATTGTACAACATTCGTACCGTCGGTTTCAAGCATAGAAGGACTCTTCAGCTTCTGT
The DNA here is from genome assembly GCA_963556195.1 of Sepiola atlantica. NCBI lineage: Eukaryota > Metazoa > Mollusca > Cephalopoda > Sepiida > Sepiolidae > Sepiola > Sepiola atlantica. The sequence continues at coordinate 149,949,871 of OY744526.1, forward strand.
TGTCATCTGTTTCGGAAATGTGAAGTCACATGTCATTCTCGTTTGGACGCGCTATTTGCTTAGAGTGTTATGTATGTTTGTTTAAATTTAGTGTAAGGAAGGTTTAATAAGGTTTTAAGAAAAGGGGAGGGGTGAAAAGTAACAGCTGAGATTTAAACCGGAGAAGATTTTAAGAGATATAAAAAAATAAATAAAATATTTCCATATAAATCCCGTGAGCCAATATTATGAGTATCGTATATTTGGCCGTTACTGTTTTGGGGTTTAATGATGTGTCTTCTAAAGGAGTTAAGGAGAGAAAATAGGTTAAAGGATTATACTTATGAAGAGATAAAAAGGTTAATTTTTAACTTTAATTCTCAATTAATCAAGCACTCTGCTGGGATTTTTCCTGCTATATTACAAAGAAGTTATATATATATATATATATATATATATATATATATATATATATATATATAAACAGTTGAACTTCGTCAGAAGAATATTTGGCTGATCAAATGTATTATGAGCTAATCATGGAAAAATATTGATGGGCGGTTAGATTATTTGAATTGAATTACGCAATTAGATTTCAACGAGCCGACATCTTTTTTCTTTCCTTTTTTACTTGTGATTTTTATATTTTAGATGCGTCCTCACATATTTATGCAATTCTCTATCTGTCGGTCAGTCTCAGTTTGAAATAACATGTTTACATAACTGTACATCCTGATTAAGTGGGTGTCCCTTATTTAAGGTAGATAAAAGTATATCTTTATTCATCAGTTGATCTGTCATGCTAAATATTGCAATATAAATGTCGATTGTCTGTCATAATTAAGCTTAAAATATAATTGTTGTTTGTCTCTAACATTTAAGATTGAAATTGTATTTTCGTCAATCTTTTACGCTTAAGTTTAATATAGCATTTTTTTGACCTAAACACGTAAAGTTTAAATTGCATTTTCGTCAATCTGTCACGCTTGGTTTTCAAATATCACCCACGTTTGTCAGTCAACCATCCATTACGCAGGTAAACGTGCCATACTATGTTTGAAATTGTATCTTAGTTGGTCTGTCATACTTACGTTTGAAAAACATATGCCATACTATGTTTGAAATTGTATCTTAGTTGGTCTGTCATACTTACGTTTGAAAGACATATGCCATACTTATGTTTGAAATTGTATCTTAGTTGGTCTGTCATACTTACGGTTGAAAAACATATGCCATACTATGTTTGAAATTGTATCTTAGTTGGTCTGTCATACTTACGTTTAAAAAACATATGCCATACTATGTTTGAAATTGTATCTTAGTTGGTCTGTCATACTTACGTTTGCAAAACATATGCCATACTTATGTTTGAAATTGTATTTATTTCGATTTGTCACGCTAAATTAAGAAGCATTTTTCTCGGTGTCAAATTTTAAATACAATTTTTGTTGGTCTGTCACGCTCGAGTCCGAAAAAAGTATTTCCATTGCTAAATATGTTTGCATCGTAAAAATACCTGTTGTTGTTTATTCTCGTTTCTATTTTTAATTTTCTATTCTATTATTTAAAAAGAAATTCTGATGAGATATTAGATTGGATTGACGCGTCAAGATTATACATAAATTAATATATTTATTATCGATTATGAATTGGGGAAATAAAAACGATTATCTGATAATATTCTCAGCTAATAATAACACTAATCGAATCAACGTTATGTCTACTTTATAGCAGACAACTGTTTCCCGAATCTTCTATTTAGAAGATTCGTCTTCCACCCATTTCGATCGGTTTCATCGACATTGTATGCTTTCCAATTGAAGTATAGATACAAGTCTTATGATTCAAATGGATCGCTTTTGTGTCAGTTAGCCGAATAGGAAATAGAGGTAGCTCATTGGTTTGGTTGGTCATGTGACATGTGCTATTTGAGGTAATTGGGGTTAAGCCAGTTACCGCCGGAAGTTGTTGTTTGACAATGTACATTACTTCATCAGTCCAAGCATTGCCTCCCCCCCCCCAACCTCATGTTTTCAAGTCCATGGACTATTACGTGTAGGATGCAGTTTGGAAATAGACAAACAGCACCGCCTGCAACACAAGGGACGAGCTGTTTTTCCTTTAATTTTAAGTTAGCATTTAAATTTGTCTCGAACATCTTGTATATATATATATATATATATATATATATATATATATATATATATATTAATTTTCATTCCAATGACCATGCAGTAATAATTCTAAAGTTATAATTCTCATGAGATCCCGCAATTTTATGAATTTTAAAGTTTTTATTTTACATTTCTCTAAACACATCAATTGATTTTTAGCATTTATATCTTATATATAAAAATCAGCGTCTCTCTCTCTCTCTCTCTCCCTCTCGCTCTCTCTCTCTCTCTATATATATATATATATAAATTTAATACGTACAAAAAATTAATCTATTGACACGTGCTTCTGGCTCACAGTCGTTATCAGCATGGCTAACTTAGACAAGGATCGATCCTTCGATATTGATGTCTATAGTCCAGCGTATTTACCACTGGACCAAGACGCTTGTCTAGAAATATGTACGATTTTTGTCTCCTAAATATTTAATGAATTTTTATCTAATTATTTTAATTGATGATTGCAATGTTCGTTGTTGTTTTACTTACTATTATCTCGATTGTCTCACTCCCTAATTGATTAAGATGCAGAAAATTGCCTTATTAGTCGTCTTTAACTTTATAAGACGTAGTTAATATATATATATATATATATATATATATATATATTAATACGTACATAAAAGTAATCCATAGACACGTGTGTCTGGCTCAGACAAGGATCGAACCTTCGATATTGTTTATAGTCCAGCGTCTTTACCACTGGACCAAGACGCTTGTCTAGAAATATTTACGATTTTTATCACCTAAATATTTAATATATTTTGTGAATAGAATGAAAATGGCAGTATAAGTTTCGTAGCTGGGTAAAAGAGTACATCATTAATTATTGGGCACCGTCGGATGAGCCTTCTAGTTTTACACTATATATTTATTACGTTATAACGTCGTTCTTTATTTCAATGAATAAACCCGATTACGTTCTCGTTCATGATCATAGCTAAATATCACTTTCTTTGCCACGATATTCCTTACGTCGATATTAACTAGTATAGTTCCGATTAGAACCTGCTGTAACTAAGAAAACAATCCGATTTTCGTAAATAACTGTTTGTATGATAATATTCTCTTTAGATACATTTATCAACCCATGATAAATATGTCACCCATTTAAATGTGTTCTCCTTTGGGGTTAAAGGTGGCAATATATCATGGAAGATTAATGTTCAGAGATAAAATATATCGGTGTTTGTTTCTTTTTACACGAGTAATAAATGAGGCATATACTCATCTTGAAGACGGGAAATCCATAACGTATGTAGATGCAGGTATAAAACTATTACGTTCCCCTGTGGCTTGAGTCGCAAAGGCCCTTGGGTGATTCATTTTCTTTTCTCTACTGTTCGATGTGAAAGTAATTCCCCGCAGTTTGAACCACTCTATTAGGCAGGTTGATTACAATGATTAATAATGACCTATTCTCTGATTGTAAAATTAAGCGACATAGATGCAAACTTGACTATTTGATACATTTAAAAATGGATATTATTCAATTAGCGATAAGAATTTTCAAACGGTATTTTCCGTGGTGTCTTCATTAGTATTACTAGTAAACCAATGCCAAATCCATATATAAGATATATTTCTGCAAAGAGAAAAGCTGTGCGTGCTAGCCTTACTATAAGTAAATCAGAGATACGATTTAGCATCTTATTTTTGCAACTAATATATTAGTTATATATAATATACTAATGTGTGCACATGCGTCTGTTTGCACATTCCTTTTTTCATCTCCTCTAAACTCTCAGATCGTCGGATAGTTTCTGAGAGAGAGCAACACCGTATTTAAACAAAATCTGTACCCAAAGATTTTGGTTCGTGCGACTTTTAATTTCCCCGAGCTAAAAAATAACCATCAAATGATTATTTTTTGGTCTGTTGTAAAACGGGTCAGATGAACATTCATAGAAATACTTTAAGCAGTGCAACAGATACACATAGCCAATGCAAATACTCGGGAGAGGTGATTGATGGCAAAGAAGGAAACATGCAGTTCGTTGTCCGGAATCAAAATGAACTGCATGTGATACCAGTTACATTATTTATCATACACTACTCGTATATATATATATATATATATATATATATATATATATATATATATATATATATTTTTTTTAATTTTTTATTTTTAAATACAGATTTTAATCAGACATGGACCAGTGGTTTCTGACAAGAAACGGGTTTAATTCCCGATTCCGTCTTCTTCAGCATAGTCTGAAATAGTAAATGATGGAATTTCTTCAAAAAACACTTATAACCGTTATGAAACGCTATGTACACAGAATTTTGAAATGGAGGACCGGCGAGACGCTTAGATCAGAAAAAGCCGTTAATTAAGAGATTCTATATTTAGAAGTGAAGAACGAGAAAGAAAGGAAGAAAGAAAGAAAGAAAGAAAAAAAGAGAGAAAGAAAGAAAGAAAGAAAGAAAAGAGGAGAAAAATAAAATAAAATAAAATAAAATAAAATTTATAATAATAAAATATTATTTTTATATTTATATATATTATTTTTATATGTAGAACATAATTAAGGGTACGCAACTCTAATTAATTAAATTATCTAAAAAAGGGGAGGTAACTATTTATTATTATATAAAATATATATATTTATATATAAATTTCCGATTGTTTCAATTAATAAATATCAATTTAAAGTAAAAACATAAATATAGATAAATATATAAAAATAAAAAATCAATAAAAATATTGCGCTCTTAATTTAATTTAATTGAGCACTCTACCGGTATTTCCCTTTTATTCTTTTTTGAGTATACCTTTATACTTTATATATATATATATATATATATATATATATATATATATATATATATGTATATATATATATATATGTCTGTGTGTGTGTAAGTAAGATTCACATTATATTCCAATAACCATGTTTTTATTTTATTATTTTTATTTTTATTTTTTTACATTTCCTAAGAACATAACATTTCTGTTTTTAAGGTTTTTTTTTATTATTTTTATTTTTATTTTTTTACATTTCCTAAGAACATAACATTTCTGTAAGATATATTTTTGGTCCGTTTCATTTGTCTTGTGCCAAATGTGCTTATATTCGCTTTGCTGTCACTAATTGACAATCATTGATCTGAATCTTTTAAGGAGACTGCAAAGTAAAATGGCACTGATAGTATATGCTGATACCTATATTGGTATTAATAATTATATATATATACACACATATATATATACATATACATACATATATATATATATGTGTGTGGGGGGGTAGGGGTGTTAGTGTATGTGTGTGTTTGAGTGTCTGTATGATTCTTATATCCGTAAATGTCATTGTTACTTTTTAAGTATGTGTCTCTATAGAAAAAATGTGTATGTGGTATGTTTTGTTTGTATTTTTTACGTTAAATACATGTATATATATATATATATATATATATATATATATATATATATATATATATATATAAAACTGCTTTAACGTAAAACAAACAAACCTACCATACAACATATACGTGTACACATACATTAGTATTATTATTAGTAGTAGTAGTATTTTATATATGTATGTATCTTTTTTATATATAAGATGTACTTGAGGATAATATATATATTTATACATAAATATATATATATATATATATATTCATAAATATATATGAATATATACACTATTCAGTTTAAACACATTTTTGTGGTAATTTAAAAACACGCACACACATATATATATATAAGTTATGAAACTAAAAGTAGAATGTATACTTTTAGAAATTTGAACCTATCTGTAATTGATTAAAACTCAGTATACGGGATATAGTAGTTATATAGATAAATAGAAAGAAAGGAAACAGGAAAATGTAAGAATGACAGATCTGTTTCATCTTCAGTTGTTCAATGCAAGGTATATTTAATAAAATCATGTTTATTTTTTTCCTTCCTTAAGCAAGACTTTTTAAAAAGAGTATCTTATCATCAGAGGAATTACATAGATATATAAGTTGGCAGAGAAGAGCCAAAAGTCATAATTTGTAAAGACATTATTATGCTACATTCCAATGAGCAAAATGTTATTCACCTTTCAAATCATTTTTTAAAAAAAAAGTTCTTTGGTACAATTGTGAAACCTTTTCGTTTACAGAACAACAACTTGCATTTGTATGTAAATCGCGGATTTTTCCTCTATTAACTAATCAGAAACCAAAACGTTGTTCTTCAGAAACAGTACATGGCGACACAGAAAACAAACATCCAAAACACAAACAACTTACATTGATTATATCTCCATTCAAAGAGAGACTCAGAAATCGCTATCAGCAAAGAACAACCATCTTGTTTTATGAAGTAATACCATGAAAAATACGGACAACACTGTCCAATAAAAAACTGCTAGAAGAGCATATATATATATATATATATATATATTTATTTATTTATTCTGGTACAGAAAAATTAGTACAACATTCGTACCGTCGGTTTCAAGCACGGAAGGTCTTACCCATCTGGCTCTCTTCAGCTTCTGTTGTCATCTGTTTTGGAAATGTGAGGTCACATGACACTCTTGTTGGGACGCGTTATTTGCTCAGTGTGTTGTGTGTGTTTGTTTAAATTTGAATTTAGTGTAATAAGACCGTTGAGATTTAAAACACGAGGGAATTCAAGATTAAAGGGAATAAAAAAGGGGGGTAAAAAATAAAAAAATATATAAAAAAATATATATATGAAAAAATATATATATATAAATAAATATAAAAAAAACATATATATATAAAGAAACATTTCAATACTAAGAATAAAAGAATAGAGTATAAAAAGGTATAAAAAAGAATAAAAAAAGGGGGATTAAAAAAATATAATTAAAAAATATAGAGAATAAAAATGTAGAGAATAAAAAAGAGTGAGAGAGAACGAAAGAATAAAAATAGAAAGAATAAAAATATAATAAATAAAAATAAAAATAAATTAAAAATAAATTTAAAGATTAAAAAATAATAATAATAATAATAAACAAAAATAAAATTAAAAATTAAAAATTAAAAATTAAAAATTAAAAATTAAAAATTAAAAATTAAAGATTAAAAACAAAAATAAAGAAAGGGTTTCTCTGAAATTCCCGTGAGCCAAATTATGAATTTGTATCATTAGCCGTTATATTTTTGAAGGTATGCGTTCTAAAAAACCGTTAGTGTGTAAAAATCTTTTTCCCAGATTTCCCAGAGTGATTTTAATGAAGAAATTCGGATCTAAGGGAAGTAACTTAGTTGGAAATATGAAATATTTGAGTTTGTTAAAATGGGTTTGTAGATTAATCTAGTGGCTGATAAAATATTTTTGCATTTTTGTATTTTGGTGAAAGTCGAAGTTTTTGCTCTTGAAATTTATGTGGATATAGTTTGTTTAAATGGATTTGTAGAGTAATCTAGTAACTGATAAATAAATTAAATATTTTTGTATTTTTGTGAAGGTCGGAGTTTTTGCTCTTGAAGTTTAAGTGGATATAGGTTGATGAGGTATTTGTTCGTTTTTATTGTGTTTATATTAGTAGAGGGGGGGGTAGTTAGACATTATGTGAATCGGTCAGACCAGTTTATAAGCAATGCTTGTCTCTTGTGGACACACCCCCTGAATATTTCATCGCGGACATTTAAACAGGCTGTATTCGGATCGATGATGGCCTTTGAAATGTGGTATTTTTCAGCGTCACATAGAGGACATCTGTTTATGGCTGGAGAGAAGGATGGTTTTCTCTCAATTATTTTCCATTTGATGGTGAAGGGTGTATTTTCTTCTTTAAGCTGCCATATTCGGGTCGCGAGTGCCGTATTAGCCTTGTTTTTGTATCTGAAGGAGTTTCTATGTGCGTATAGCCTTTGTTTGAAGTTTCCCTTCGTCATCCCAATATATTTTTCTGCATTACTGGTATTCTGGTCTGTGACGGTTGCTTCATATATGATTGAATTGATTTTGCAATTTCCCTCCAGGGGGCAGTTGTTTTTGTCTTGGCATGAGCAGCCTGCGTTTGTAATTGTATTGGGTTCTGCAGAGATAATTTTTCTTATTGAAGGGGCAGTGGAATAGCTGACCTTAACAGAATTTCTGTTAAAAAGTTTGTGTAATTCATTTGTGGGTGGGAAGTGTTTGTCGAGTAACTTGAGGAAAAGTTGGCCTACTTTTGTTTTGGTATTGGTCAAATAGGGTGGGGAAAACCAGATCACCGATCTCCTTCTATTGCGGGTCCCCCGTGGTTGGTCTCGGTTGGGGGTGTATGAGATTTCTTCTCTGAACCCGCTGTCGCGGAGTGCTTTGTTGTAATATGGTGCTGCTTGGTTGAAAATTTCGGGACTAGATGAGAGGTTTGAAATTCTTTGGCTAATATTATTGATTAAATTTTTAAAGATGGTGGGGGGGTGGCAGGATCCCTTGTGTATGTATTGGAGTGTTTCATTGGGTTTGTGGAAAGGTTTGTGTGTATTGTTTTTAAGGTTCAGTGTGGTATCTAGGAAGTTTACTTGGTCTAAATTTGTTTTAATGGTAATTTTGAAGCCGAGATTATGGAAGGTGTTTGTTAATTCTTTTCTAAATCTATCTAATGTGTTTTCGTACTGACCAGGCTCAACGTCGCTTATATATATATATATATATATATATATATATATATATATATATATATATATATATATATGTGTGTGTGTGTGTGTGTGTATGTGTGTGTGTGTGTATGTGTGTGTGTAGTTATGCAGGCGTTGTTAAATGACACGGAATTTTTCCGTTTTGGTTATTTTTTCCGGTGATATTCTCAATGCGTCGAGAAAGCTTTCTGATATAGGGTTGTGGCCGGTCTGATATTTTCCAAGTGTTCTTGATTCGGCCATCAGTCGAGCGCTGATATATATATATATATATATATATATATATATATATATATATATATATATATATATATATATATAAGCGACGTTGAGCCTGGTCAGTACGAAATGGGTGACCATTTGGGAATACCAGGTGCTGTATGTGCCCTCTGCTTCCAGTCGTCTTGAACTATTTGCCATTAGAATCAAGCAGTGTCAACTCAGGAGAGGTGTTGTTGGGGATTGTGCAACCCTTGCGATTACACTTACATGCGCGGGCAGTCCATGGCGGGGCACTCATACGTCGAAATCGACGGGAGAGTCCATCATATATATATATATATATGAGGGTCGTTCATTATATTCTGAGGAAGGTTTGTAGCAAATAAATCTTGAAACGAGCTAATTCCCGTTATGATATTGGTCGAGTTTTAATCGCAAAACTTGACTCTGAATTCATAACCAATCATGAGTAAAGATTATTCTTCTGTATGTAAAACTCTACAAAAAAAAACTACTGTTTAATTTTATATTTCTTACTCAGTAAATACTCAATTTTTCATATTAGTAGTAGTAATTCTATTTTACTGTGTATTCAATTTTTAAGTAAAACCACTAACTATGATATACACAAACTCTGCTGCCGATATACGCTGTCACTGAATATATAGCGTAATGTTTTGATGTGTCTTTCATTAAAACTTTTCATCATTGATAAATATAATTTATTTAGTGCGAGGTGTGATTTATAATCGTTTTTTATATTATAATAAAATGGTTACTTATTAGAAAATGTTTTTATCAGTTTTATGAGCGTGCGAAAGAGAATTGGTTTAGCAAACCGGGCATAAACGGGTATTTCAAAGACGCATTAATAAATTATCACCTCAGATTAACTTGTTCTACCTGCAATTCCGTACTATTACGAGTTATGTTCAATTGCATGTAACATTTTAAATCTACAGGCTCTTCAAGAAGCTTCGGGCACATTAACAATCCGTATAACTGCTAAACGGGTTATTTCAACGAATGTAAATTGTTCAATTCGACTTATTTTGAATTCTACAATTGCAAAGATGAGGAAGCTATCTTAATTTATTTTTCCCGGTAGACATTGAACAATAAGCATGGAATTAAATATGGAAATGTAATGAACGGACTAAATATTTCAAATCAGTTCGATTAGACTCATCATTCGAAAAACGAAGCAAAGCATTCTGATTACGGTTTTGCCTGTTAAAAGTATGCATGCAAATTAATCCATCAACAAGCCACATATTTCTGTCAGGAATGAATTCAAATAACATTTTCTTCCCAGTATATAGACTGTATACTTGTACTCCTAGGAAAATATCTGTTCTGAAGACGTCATGTATAAGCTTTCCTGATCTTTACTCATATCCATCTCTAGGTACCTGTTTCGTTTTGGGATAATATAATATAGTCTTCCGAAGACAAAATTGAAATCCTCAGTAAAAAGGCCTCTTCGTATAACCTTCAAAAGACTATTTAAACAATTACACCGAGTTGAGTAAGTATACTAACGAGAGGCTTGTTTATTCCACTAGGTGGTTAGGTGCACTGCCTATCATTGACGAAACTATTAAAAGTATCATGTATCAGACAATACTATAGAATGACTTGCTTCACTATGTAAAGTATCGTCAACTAAGTAGCTTTTATAACCTGCTAATAATACAAAACCTACTGCAGTTGCAACAAGTAATTGAGTATTGATTTACTCCTCTCCAGGAGTTAGGCACAAGGCCAGTTTTTATCTTACTCCCACAAGTAAGATGTGACCCAATATCGGGTCGGGAAAGTGGGGTTTAAAAATTGCCTGGGCAGCCCCGTCGGCATTCCCCGGTAGGGGCGCCTCAGGCAGTAAGCAATAAACTTACTCCTCCCCAATATGGGGAGGCGAAGCCTGTGAGGGTGGACCTCCTAGAACTGCACAGGACAGACCCATAGACCGGCGTAAATCAAGCCCCGAAGGCCAAGACAATACCAGTCTATTGGGCGAAGTATCCATCGGAACAGATGCTACACTTTGATCCTAGCTAAAAGGCCAAGAACATTTTTGAGTAAACACGAAATTGAGTAGTGATGTAGGAAAATCAGTCATAATATTTTGTGATGAGCGAGCCGAAAACTAACTGAGTTCGAAGCGATCGGGAAGTTTTTCACGTCTGCCGGTCATTCACAATAAGAAAGATGCGTATGCTCGGAATTGTACCGTTTTTTGTAAGTATTAGTATTTTACACAATTGACACCTCCCGTTAAAAAGATGGGTGAAACGCGGGTAACATAAACATGCGAGAAAAAAGATTCCGGTAGCTGGGAGTCCTTATTGGTAATTTGGTCAGTATTATCTAAAAAGAAGTTCCTCCCGAATCTTAGATCATCGTAGATAGCTTGCTGTGCCACAAAAGAGTTTTCAGTTTTTTCATATACCTACATTTCACAAGAATCCATGCAATGCATTTAAACATACACTTCAGTAGCCGAAAATAATTAGCAATTTTTGAGGTGCTTTGTCGAATGAAGTTGAATCATATTGAGCGAACTTTGTGAAAGAAACTTACTTTAACTTAATTCTAGACGTATGACAGCTATCATAGCAAATGAATAACTCGTCATTAAATATTTAACATCATTGATTTGTGTCAAAATCCTTTGTGGGTATTCGTTTGGATTCACGTGCCGTTAAATGTGTCTATACACAAGAATTAACTTCCTTACACTTACACATCGGGTATATTAAGTATTTACTATATGCAGCTGATGACGTTCGAAGTTGAAGTTATTAGAATTTTGAAAATATCTATTGAAACTTTCGGATGTGACACTATATATATATATATATATATATATATATATATATATATATATATATATCATCCACATAAGACTGTTTCGCTGTATCACAGCTCTTGAGTGCGGCTAAACCAGTTAGTGCATCAAGCCGGGATTAAAACTCAACCGTCGAGCTGACAGTTGGTGCCTTTACCCCTGCGTTATCATATGATACTAACTGAATGTTAGTGATATCTCAATGTAAACATAGTCAAGTGTCGACAGCTCGAATTAGTTTTACCCAACGAGCTATAATTATATATATATATATATGTATATATATATATATATATAGAGAGAGAGAGAGAGAGAGAAAGAGAGAGAGAGAGAGAAAGAGAGAGAGAGATAGATATATAGATAGATAGATAGATATTAATATAGTAATTTGATAAATGTTCCGAATTTTTGTCAAAAACATTTTTATTTCAACCAGTTGTTTCTGTCCATCTTCAAAATACAAATTTTCTCTTAATAATAAATTCAAGATGTTTTTAGAAGACTTCATCAGTGAATTTATTTTATTAAATTAAAATACAAAATAACCACAAGAACAAATCCAAACTTCCAACATCGGAATTGTTTTCTTCATTTTACTTAATTATCTTTTTTCCCGTCCAAACAGTCCAATAATGAAAACATTAACTAGTTACATCCTTGTTGAGGCAAAACACCAAAATCAACATCTGAAGACACTGTAAAAAATGTGTTACACTTTTCCTCATAATTTTATTCATAATTTCTTTGATTACACTACGATTTCTCTCGTTATTCATTTCTTCATCAAACTCTTATTGTATTTGTTTTTAGTATTTACATTTTATTAATTTATTTCCTGTTAAATAGTACTTTGTTATAACTTTCAAATTATTTTGTATTTTTCATTTTTTCTTGTTATTTTTATTATTATTAATAATCATAATAATAATTATTATTATTATTACTATTATTATTATTATTATTATTATTATTCCATTGTTATTGTTATTATTATCATTATTATCATTATTATTATTTTTTATTTTATCAAAATTTAAAGACAATATTAATATGCTATATTAAATTCATCAACTTCCAATATAATTAATTATCTTATTAAAAATCAAAACAAATATTCATAACAATTTAAATCTTTTCTTATTTCCATTTTTATTAAGCCTCTGTTTTATCTAAAAGTTCTCTATTTTGTATTATTTAAATACTACTAATAGTAATGATAATAAAAATAATAATACTTATTATCATTATTATTATTATTATTATTATTATTATTATTATTATTATGATTATTATTATTATTATTACTATTATTATTATTATTATTATTATTATTATTAGTATCATCATTACTATTATTATTATTTCTGCCCACTATTCTACAGCAAGTCCTACTCTCCACAATGGTTCACCTCAAACTGTGCTCGTGCTATTGCTCAGAAGCAGCAAACACTCCGGAAATTCAACTGCCATAATTCCACTACTTATAGTGTCACGAAATCATTGTAAGACTGTAATAGATGAAGGATAGAGAAGATATACACAAATGACCAGAAAACGCATTCAGTCAGAGAAACGAGGCACCCGTGATTTCTGTAAACACTCGTTTTCACGGCAACTGATAAGGCTGAAGTATTTGCCCAGCGTTTCGCTTCAAACTTAACTTTGGACTCTACTAACCACTCTTTCTCTCTCAAATTTATCATTGAGGACTGAAGCTACACTTGATGACCCGGCCCACACACTATATCTCATGTCAGGGTAATCATAAGAAAACCTTCACACCTCCAAAGCATGTTGGCCTGATCTTATACCAGTAATAGTAATAAAGACATGCTCTGCTGAACTGGCCCCTGCCCTATCCAAACTCTACAACAAATGGCCTGCGAATCTTGCTTTCCTGATAGTGTGGAATGGTTTATTTGTGTTTGATTATGCTTTTCTTTCATGAACTGCTAGTAAAGTTTTGGAGATAGACCAACATAACCATATATATTTAATTAGTCATGAGACCCTATGAGATATTTTAAGTAGTATATTTTCATCGGGTCAGCGTTTGCAGTTCACATACATGAAAAAGAAAATATGTCATTTTACTTCATGTTACGATTTATTATTTCACAGAAATATAGAAATTTCAAAAAAATTAATGGCAATTGCAATATGATTTCAATCAGCAATAAGAGCAGGAATATAGAGGGATCTTCGTTAATTTTAGAGAAACGCCGGATTTGCATCGACTATACATTTACCGGAAAGTATTTTAATAAACATCACTTACACTTCCTCTTCCCCCCTCCGGATCAATGATAAAGATATTCTCCTCCCCCCACTCACTAAAAATATAATAAACTATGAAAGATAAGAAAAAATAAGGTAATATAATGTTATGAACTTGGCGGATAAGGATTCAAACGTGATAGTGATTCTTTAGGAAACATACGCATCTAATATTTGACCTACAACGGGAGATAGAAGTACGAGACCACATTCGCATCAGCCGCCAACCAGTTTTGGTGACTAAGATGGTACTGCCACAATCGCGTCACTAGCAGATTTTCCCACAAGATAAAGTATAAAAATTACGTTTGCAGATTTTCCCACAAGATAAAGTATAAAAATTACGTTTGCAGATTTTCCCACAAGATAAAGTATAAAAATTACGTTTGCAGATTTTCCCACAAGATAAAGTATAAAAATTACGTTTGCAGATTTTCCCACAAGATAAAGTATAAAAATTACGTTTTCAGATTTAAAATATCGTATTGAAACGCGTTTACTTTCAGTAATTTGCGACATAACACGTCAACTCTTAAACACAATTAATTATAATTTGTCCCCAGTTTTCTTCGCATATATTATTACAATATCTAGCTTGTTGTCAATTCAGGTGCGATTAGAAAACGATGTCGAACATCTTTCAAACTATGACAAGTGACGCCTTTTTTAAAACGAAGAAAATGACCAGGTGTCCCAAAGATCCACACCATTTTACCTCAAAGGGAATCACAAGTCACGTCGATCCTTGTTCAGGCGATTCACACACAACAACGCTTATTAGCTTTTCTTTAACTCGAGCTCCTCCTCTCTGTTTTCCACCCAAATACAGATATGTCTATTACGAGGACAATCTTCTGAGGGTTTGGCCATACTACAATGTCAAACGTCTGTTTGGATGATGCGTACTGGAAACTGTAAAGATACCACAAGACTCACTGACAGCATCACTGGGCCTATTCAGCAGCTTAATATTAAGATGGTTTTACATTTTCTCAACGAACATTCACCTTCCTTGCAAAATTATATCTTAAGTTTCCTGGCTGTCACAGGCTACTGGCTTTCTGCTTCACATTGTGCCCCTATTGGCCAATGGCGACTTCTGAACCCTGTTATGTCAGCACCTGACGAAAAGTGCCTTCGTCACAAATACGACAGTCATACTAGAATTGTTCACATAGACCAATGATATAACGGTTAAATTCCTTTGGTAAACAACTGTAATGTATAACATTGTTCTCGTAGGAACGCAACCAAATAGGAACAATTGTTATAAGTGACAATGATCTTGAAGGTTGGGTTGCCAATCTTTAGACCAAGCTAATATAACTAAGAATGCCATGAATTAATACTTCTAACCTTTTCCTGACTATATATATATCAGCCTTCTGTCTCGGGTTGAGCACTAATACTAATTCTATTAGTGTAATGCAAAACTCTTTGTAAATAAACAAATAGAGCACTGTCTAGTAACTGACAATTTTCATAAAATGATTGAGATATTACTATCCACTCGCACCTGCCTCGAAGTCAATTGGTTAGAATCGCAGACTATCAACTAAGTGGTTGTAGGAGCGATCACAGTCTCGATAACCACACTAAATAGGTGTGATACAGCGATACACTTTGTCTGTAGATGTGGATATATACATAATCTATATGAAGATGTTTTTATTTATATTTGTATGAAGATGTTTTTATTTATGTTTTTATTTATACACACATTATTTGACCACCCATTTGTAAACATGTTTCGGTCATAGCTATGGGACGGCCGGATCTTATGAATGTCAATATCTTTTTACAGCTTCATTTGATGGAATGAGACAAACTTAATTTATAAATTGAACACGTGGTAGACGAATAAAGAGGATACATGGTCATGAATTTATTTTATGTTTTTGTATCAAGAAGTGATTCTGAACTAATTGACCTAGATTTGATATACATATATATAATATATATTAAATTCCCGAAACAGTTTTTCATTGTAAACAACTGATGATCCCTTTAATAATATTAGAAGCAAACTAATATAATAACTGAAAAAGTTAAATTGACTTACATGAGTGATTTTCCACTGAACGACTTGGGACTTAAGTTTTCTTTTAATATAGTTTTAATGGTTGATAAACTTCCAAGACTATATATATATATATATATATATATATATATATATATATATATATATATATATATATATATATATATATATATATATATATGACATCTTGAAAATATTTTATGGATAGATTTACCTTTCAATCTTTTAACTTTTCACCTAAGCTTACACACGTTCTTTTCAATTGTTTTAAATTTGACCATGTGACCACACGGTTTTAAATTTGGATTTTCCTTTTTTCCTTCTTTTCATTCTTTCCCAATATGAACATCTGAGTGAACGGTCAGACTTTTTCCCCTAATGACATCTTAGTTTATAATAACTATTAATTGATAACATCGACATGCCAATGTAACGAAGTTGTGTACATGTCTGTATGAATAAAAATAATTATATAAATGGCCTTATTTACAATTGAGCACATTTTTATACGCCCGGTTGGAATTCTGTGGATGTTTATCCTGTGGATGTATAGTTTACCTGGATTACTATATATATATATATATATATATATATATATATATATATATATATATATATATATATATATATATATATATATTTCTGAATGTGAGATGATATATATATATAATTATTTCCACAATCAGGCATTGCCGCAGCCCACAACCTATGAAAGAAACAAACCGGAAGTCCTAGATTCGAGTTTCGCCCTCCTTTGGCCTAATCAGTAGATGTTCTACTGATGAGCCCAAAGGAGGGCGAAACTCGAGTTTAGGACTTTCGGTTTGTTTCCTTCATAGGTTGTGGGCTGCGGCGTTGTCTGATTGTGGAAATAATTATATACATATATATATATATATATATATATATATATATATATATATATATATATATATATATATATATATATATGTGTGTGTGTGTGTGTGTTGCGTGCAAGTAATATAATTTTAAATATAATCATTACATTATCGTTTCGTCATTTAAAACATTAATTGCAAAAAATGTAGTAAATTAAAACCTATTGTTATTCAAATAAACCTGAAATCACTGTTGTCAAAGCGACATGTAAATCGCGGTCAACGTTAGAAGCGTAGAAAAGGAAGACATGTAAATGTTTTTCTGTTGTGTCTGTTAAATCTCAAAATAAAATACTTGCTTTCATTCAAAGTAAAACCACATGCTTTCATCAACGACCGCGTTCAACATTGCAGCCGTAGCAAATAAAAACCATACAGCTCGTTTCTTTTGTTGATGTTTTTTAAATCTTAAACTAAAATAATTGCTTTCCGTCAAATTATACGCTTACTGCTTGTCCAATGTATGACACATCAGCAGTTATACACAGTTGTTCGTTTTAAATTTTGAAATAAAATACGTGTTTCCATTCAAATTATGATATGGATTTTCAATAATCGTCTTCAACATTGTAGCCGTAGCAAACGAAGATACTTCCATTGCTTTCCTTAATTTTAAAATAAAATAATACTTTACCCTTACTTGCCAGAAAATATTTAGACGCAATAATGTTGTTTTCATCTTGAAACTTTAATTTTCTTTCTTCAAGTCGTCTAGAACTCTAGAATAAGAGTTAAAAATGTATTTTGCATAATTAGATAAAATTTACAGAATTGTTGAAATGAACAGTAACGTTACAAGTAGTAAAAGTATACTCTCCTACTCCTTTAAAAACTCGCTTATCAAAAAAGGGGCGAGAAGAGAGAGGGTTAATCAATATGACATTTGGTGTATGATTTACAACCGGTGAATGGCGAGAAAGTTCTCTTGTAAAATTGTATTTATGTTTTCATAAATAATAGTAGGAGGACACCGTAGGAAGGTTATCTCTAATTCTTCCGTTATTTATGACTAATCAAATATAAAATATCCGTCAGGATTAAAGGTTAAAATACTGAAATCAATTGGAAATATAATTTTTATTTTGTAAGTATACGGCCCGATATTTTCCGTAAATATTTTATCAAAGAAATTTAAGCATATACCTCTTTAGTTATTACCTAACATTTAGGTAAAATGATTTTCTATATAAATAATTGAATCCGTTCAAAGTATGGCAAATAAAAATAAACAAAGAATTCACATCTATTAAAGCGATACAATTCTCTCTATATGAGTTAGCTCAGTGGTAGAGCGTTGGGATAGAGTCTCTGAAGTTCCGATCTAAAATTCCGCTAGGTATAGTCACGCTGATTGGTAGTAATACGACGAAACACGTATCCGTGGATGATTATAATTTATAATATATATATATGTGTCGTCTGACAGATGGTGGAATCCCATTTGTTAAATAAAAGATTACCTCAACATAGCATTTAGGTAAAATACTTTTTTTCAATTCAGTTGCTCAGAGCAAGGTATATTCCGCAAAAAGGCAATTTATTCAAATTAATTTTTTCCTTAAGCCAGACTTTTCAAAGATAAAAATATTATCATCAGAGGAAATCGCCGGGATAGATCAGTTGGCAAAGGCTAAGATTTAAAATTTGAAAAAGTCAATAAGTTCACCACCAATTAGTTCACCACTTTATATATATATATATATATATATATATATGGTACGTCAATGAAAATTAGTAAGACCTGCAAATGGAAGCAAATCGGTATTTTCAGTTGTTCAACTTTCCTTATTTCACAATAGGTCCAACTCTCTAAAAGTTTACCTTTTAGTTATAATTTACATATATATATATATATATATATATATATATATATATATATATATATATATATATATATATAAAGTAAAGACGTTTTTTCCCCTGTACCTTCGCGTCGAATAGGAAAATAAACTCGAACTCAATACGCTACTACAATCGCTACAACATCAAGCTTATTCGCTCGAGCGTGTTCTTAGCAAACTCTACAGTCTTACATCCACCACGGGCAAATTGTTACTTTCGTTCCTCACTCAGTCACTCTCCCCAAAACAGACACCATACAGGTAGTAGCAAGAACATTTCTCTCTAACATTTTACTCCTCCCACGCTACCAGTCTACACCGGGTACAACTACACAACGGATACTTTACACCTTATTATTTATGTTAGGTCCGTCTTCAAATTACAACACAGTAGCATACGTTGCACAGAAAATATAACAGACGCTCCCTTCATTACATGTGCCTACGTCACTTCCGTTAAATACTATTACGCAATCTCATACTCTCAGCCTCGAACAGCGTATACAGTTCACGAAACGCCTGCCACTTTCACTACGCTTAAACAGTTATGCCGATTTCCCTTACCGACCTAGAGACTACTTCAGGTAATACGCCGTTCCTGTTCTGCTATTTACCATACATCTACCATAAACAACATTACGTTTTACTTACTTTAAAAAAAAAAAACTTCTACACAATTTGAACCAACGGAATACGTTGAGAAAAAAACAAACTGTTACAGATTAACCGATTAACATTCCCTAATTCTTACTTCACACCGATTTTCCCCATTCTTTTAATGGCTATTCATTTACATTATACCTTAACATTTAAAAAATAACTGTTCACTATTCTGAGAAATTTGTAATTCCTACAATAAATAAACAAATATTACTTTTATAAATTATTATTAAATAAAATACAATAACAATTGCTTTTTTGGGATAACTTCCCTCACCGTTAAATACTTAGAGAAAATACACAAAACATAAACAAACCGATTACATACATTTATTCTTTACGTTTTTCACATTAGTTTACATAAACGACACCAATTACATAAAAAACAAATACATTACATTTCATCTCTAAAAAATAATATAAAAAAATTACGTTTTCCTTACTAAAATAAAATAAATACAGTTACTTCTACAGATTTTTACCAACCGTAATACTTTACGAAAACAACGTATTACGTTAAGAAAACAAACACGGTTACAGAATAGCCGAATTAGATTCCCTAATTCTTGCTTCGCACGGATTCCTCCCATTCTTTTAATGTCTATTCATTTAAATGATAACAGTTCATTTCCAAAAATAACTGTTGACTACTTTGAGAAACTTTTAATTCGTACAATAAAAAACAAACAAATATTATTTTTATAAATTATTACTAACTAAAATACAATAACAATTGCTTCTTTGGGAAAACTTCCCTAACCGTTAAATCCTTTGATAAAATAAACAAAACATAAACAAACCGAAAAGATACATTTTTCCTTTACGTTTTTCTCATTATTACACTTAAAGGACAGCGATTACATAATAACAAACATGAAATATTTCAACTATAAAAAATAAGATGAAACAATTACATTTTTACTTACTAATAGAAACACAAAAAACTTTACTTCTACAGAATTTGACCCAACGTAATACATTCGGAAAAAAAAGGTTATAGATTAGCCAAATGACATTACCTACTTCTTCCTTCGCACGTATTTTTCCCATTCTTTTAATGGCTATTCATTTAAATGATAACTTTTTATTTTCAAAATAACTGTTCACTATTTTGATACAGTTTATTTCATACAATAAAAATAAATATTATTATTTTTATAAATTATTAATAAATAAATTACACTAACAATTGCTTCCTTGTGAAAAGTTCCCTCAACGTTAAATACTTTGAGAAAATTACCAAAACAGACTAGATACATTTTTTTTTAATCCAATGTTGGGGGGGGGGGGATTGAAATCTCAGCGATTAATTAAAGAGGCCTACAGAGCCCCATTAAAATCACCCCACCCCACATTACCTTTGTATAGACATTCCATTTTCTTTGGCTGAAAAGACAAATGGAAAATGAGCACCACTGAAACACACACATAATTAATGTAACCTGCAGAGCATTACAAATTGTATTCGGATGGTCGGGGAGAAATAAAATGACGATTATATGATTACTTTCAATAAGGAAGACTATTCGCTATTTTTTTAATTGACTTAATTGACTGCGGGCGGGATTGATAGGTTGATGTGGTGGATCTGTTTTGAAAAGTAACAAAATCTTAATAAACCGAAAAGAAAAATATTGTATCCGAGAGAGGGGGGCATAAAACACCGAATTGTACAATATATTTAACTCGACAGAAGACTCAGGAATGTGCAGAAAATCCATCAACGTTACTTCTACTATTTCAAACAGTAAAACAAACAAAACTAAACCGAAATAAAAAAACATGTATTGGGAGGGGGGTGGAAATTGCGTATTATATTATTATTTATAATAATAAACACTATTCTCTATTTTTAAATGACTGCGATTGAGTCACATGAGCCAAATACCTGGTGGCGGACAATGGTGGCCGTGAAAAGTGCTGCCCGTTTTATGTTACGATTCACCTTCTGGCGAGCAAATGTATGGGCCGATTAGATATAACTCTTTCTCAAACACTAAATTAGATATTGTTCTTGCATTGCAAAGCATGCTTCACAGAGAAAATGTATATATCCAACAATTTCAGATAGCGATGGAGCATAATGGAGGTGCAACAAACATTGAGATCCTCTGACATAGATTCAGTTATCAGTGTGGAAATTCCGGATCCAGTGGCATCTTTTACATGATATCATAAGGCACCATATGATTCATGGACCATGTGGAAACATAAACATGTTCACTCTGTCTCAAAGATGGACACTGCAGTAAGAGATATCCCAGACACTTCTTGAGTGAAACTCAATCGGATACAAATGGCTACCCACAATATCGACAACTATCTCCTTTAGCTGGAGGTTTTGAGACGACAGTTACCCTACCTGGCAACATAACAGTTCCTGTAGACAACCGATGCATTGAACCACATAATAAACTGCTTTGTAAGATTTTTGATTCACATATCAATGTTGAATATTGCAACAGCGTGAAATCAATAAAATACATTTGTAAATATGTAAATAAAGGTAGTGATCAAGATACCTTCACAATTGAAAGTAATGCTCATGATGAAGTTAAGAGTACGAAACGGAACGTTACATATCAACCAATGAAACCATTTGGAGAATACTTAACTTTCACATACATGTATATCATCCCCCAGTTATTCACCTATCAGTTCATCTAGAAAATGGACAGCGGATATACTTTACTGAAAGTACTGCGGCAGATAGAGTTGCAAATCCAACTTCAACCACTCTAACAGCTTTCTTCAAATTGTGTCAAACAGATTTTTTTGCATGTACACTTTTGTACTCAGAAGTTCCACTTTATTATACCTGGGACACAAAAAATAAGATCTTCAAGCAACGATTACAGGGTAAGCCAGTTCCAGGCTATCCGTGCGTTAAAAAAACAGAAGTTTCGGGCAGGGTATGCACCGTGCATCCAAATCAATTTCACTGCTTCTGTTTAAGACTGCTTCTACACAATGTTAGAGGTACACAGAGCTTTAATGACCTAAAAACGATCAATGGTCAAGTTATGACTACATTCAGGGATGCATGTAGTGCACATGGACTACTTGAAGAAGCTTTTACTGAAGATTTCCTTCTTAGGAAATGCAATCAACAGCCTGAAGTTGATATAACACTTACAGACGACATCTTCAATATGGCTTTAGTACATATAGAAGCTATCACTTATAGGATGAATGGTAAAACACTGACAAAATTGGGTCTTACCTCACCTAATCGATCTAAATCGAACTAAATAATGAGCAAATTCATATTTTCCGTACTATAGTTAATACTGTAGAAGATCAGCAAGGTGGCCTGATATTCCTTGATGCACCCAGAGGTACAGGAAAGACATTTGTTACCAAGTTAATTCTTGCTAAAGTTAGGTCAGAAGGCAAAATAGCTGTGGCAGTCACATTATCTGCCATTGCAACCACTCTTCTTCCTGGTGGTATAACAGCTCACTCCACATTTAAGTTGCCATTATCCTTAACAAAAGATGCTGATCCAATTTGTCAAATAGAAAGAGGATCAGATCCAGCTAAAGTTTTACAGAATTGTTCCTTGATCGTATGGGATGAATGTACAATGGCACATAAACAAGCGTTCGATACTCTAGATAAAACATTGCGTGATCTCAAGAAACGTGATGTTATTATGGGTGGCATAACACTTTTATTATCAGGTGACTTCCGACAAACGCTTCCTATTGTTCCACGTGGAAGTCCCGCTGACGAGCTTAATGCTTGCATTAAATTGTCATATTTGTGGAAGTACATTAAGACTGTAACGTTATTTACAAACATGCGTGTAAATCTCAATAGTGACCCAATGGCTGGTGAGTTTGCCTCCCTACTCCTAAAAATAGGTGATGGCAAGCTTACAACAACCAACAATGGCAAAATTGTTATTGCTCCAGGTATTGGCTCAATTGTTTCATCACTCACAGAACTTAGTAGCAAAGTTTATCCAAATATAGCCGAAAACTATGTGCATCCTGAATGGCTAACAGAGAGAGCAATTCTAGCTACTGAAAATGACATGGTACATGTCATCAATAAACAACTGCTTGATGAAATTCCAGGTGATAAACAAACTTTCACTTCTGTGGATTCTACTCTCGATGACGACCAGGCTGTACAATACCCTACAGAATTTTTAAATTCATTAGAATTGCTTGGTATGCCAACACACAAATTAAAGCTGAAAGCTGGATGCCCAATTATGTTACTCCGGAATCTTGATGTTCCAAGGCTATGTAATGGAACGAGACTGTGTGTTAAACGCATGAAACCTCATGTGATAGAAGCTGTAATACTAACTGGTGTGGCAAGGAGCAAACTGACATTCCTTCCCAGAATACCCATTATTCCGTCAAATTCGGCAATAGAATTTAAAAGGCTTCAGTTCCCAGTTAAATTGTGTTTTGCCATGACAATTAACAAGTTCCAAGGACAATCATTGGCAGTGGTTGGTCTAAACTTGACTTCACCTTGCTTTAGCCATGGGCAGTTTTATGTAGGATGTTCAAGGGTAGGCTCTCCACAATGTCTATACATATTGTCACCAGAAGGTAAAACATCAATCCTATTTTAATTACTTAAATTTCTTCCAGTTAAATGATTTATTTTCTGAATCTATTTATTTAACTTAAAAATTAAAATCAGGCTGTTATATTTCCCCGGGCAACGCCGAGACACGGGTCCTGCTAGTATATGTATATATATATTAGATTCTACGTGCGTTGATGGTGTATGTATATGTGCGTATATATGTATATGCTTAATTGTGTATATGTCTATACTTATATATATATGTATATTAGTGTCAAATGGGGACAGCTTTCCCATGCCTAATATTGTTCGCGCCATATCCACCTTCCTCCCATCCTCCTTCCTACACCGTTCCCATTATACGACCCTGATTTGTTTACCCTCCCACTCTCTCACCTCAGGGCTAATTTAAAAAAGATTCAATAAACATGTTTCATGTCCCCTCTTCCCCCTTCATAGTTTGAATTCTAACCGCTACCAATGTTCGCCCCACTCCTCCCACAATTATTGTAATGTTTCTCTCCCATACCTAATGATCTTATAACTCCAACCGCCACCATCCCCCACACTCTCTACTGTCAATTCAAATATCTACTGTCATCATCTATTAGTATCTCATAATTTATTTTTTTCATAAGCGGCCCAAATTTTAAGCTTACACCCGCAACCACCTCGTTTACCACATTTGGTACTTGTGTTTGTTTTCCTTCAGACAATCATCCTGAGGAACTTTTGTAATAAAGACCAAACGTTGTTGAATAGATCATATTTTTTGTTTTTCCTTTTTCAATTACCATATATATATATATATATATATATATATATATATATATATATATATATATATATATGTATATATATGTATGTATCTATCTATCTCTCTGTCTGTCTGTCTGTCTCTCTCTCTATCTCTCTCTCTCTCTCTCTCTCTCTCTCTCTCTCTATATATATATATATATATATATATATATATATATATAAGCTTAACATTGAGCAGGGGATAGTTAGATACAGATGTTGCAGTTATCCAAAATGTATTCTAATCTTTATATTTTTAAATGTTTAAGGTATTTTTGTATCTTTTTTCTTAATTTCCTTGTCTCAGTCTGTACAACATAAACTTACTTTCGAAGACCTATTTTAGTAATTTTCTCCGCCTCCGGAGACGATTGTATGTCACGATTTTGCTCGAGGTTTTTAGTTCTATTTTGTTTTTCTCGTTTTATTTTCATTTGTACTGTGATTCTACGCACGCAGACACAGCTTCGTATATAGCCACCCAAACACACACACACACATATATGCATATGTACATATGTATAACTATATACATTTGGGTGTGTTTATTTATTTACATGTAATCTAGGTCTAAAACTAACCGATAATTATTAATTTTTTTAACATATACTTCGCGCAATGGGTCCAAATGTAGACTATATCTAGTTTCATTTAGTTTCATGCTAAGGGAGGTAAAAAAAGGGTTGAAAGCCTTTCGTGAAAATTCAGATACCTGCGATTTGTGTGAAATTATAATGATAAAGTTTAGTATCATTATATATATGTATTTTACTCTAAATACTGGGACACTGAAATGGTGCCAAAACTGTTTCATTAAGGCAATTAATTTTACCCGTCCTGCGACGGGTATTCTTCTAGTATATATATATATATATATATATATATATATATATATATATATATATATATATATATAGTTACACCTACCTACGCACATCAAGATATAAAGACACGGACGAATAAAAGTCATTGACTTGCGAGAAATAGAGTTATTATAAATTCTTTTGATATATCGACTGAAAGAAATATTCTAAAAAAGATAATCATTTTGAAAGATTTTAAATAATGCATACCTATTATTCCTTGGTCTATTCGTTTATATATATATATATATATATATATATATATATATATATATATATATATATATATATATATTTATTTATTTATTTACGATATATGTATATATATATATCGTTTAATGCATATATATAATATACAATGCGTGTATATATATATATGTTTACGATATTTACGATATATATATATATCGTTTAATTCATATATATAATAAACAATGCGTGTGTATACATAAATGTATATATATGTTTACGATATTTACGATATATATATATATATATATATATATATATATATATATATATATATATCGTAAAATATATCACAGATATCGATCGTCAGTGGTGTTGCATATCTGGATGTGTTAAGGCATTTTTTGTCTCAGCCTTCTAATCAACATTCTAATTCGGGTAACTGAACTTATATTGATCAAGTACTGGCCACTAACATATTGCGAAACGCAAGGAAATGATCACGCAACCATATATATAATAGGCTAATGACTGTAAAGTGGTTTACTATCAACTTTTACCCAAACAATCAGAGACAGTCATGTAATATATGACTGCCTGACAAGGTTACCCGGTAATACATGTGTAATATTTCCCAGGAGAGAATTGAAAGTCAACACAACCGGTTTTAATTTATACACACAGACACGCACGCACACACACACACACAAGATCAGAAAATAACCCCTCTCTGAGCCTTAGTTCTTCCTCGCCACTATCACCGAGGCCACTTCCAACACCTGAACCTCCACCATAACCTCATAAAAAATCCAGATGATTGACGGACTAGATTCTCCATGGGTGTGACTTCAGAGTAAAAAGGAGAGTAGAAAGTGGACCCTGGGTTAACTTTCGGCAGCCTCGTAACTCGCACATCCCTTATTTTGTCCTTTAGTCCTTACATTCCATGACCAATGTTACTGCTGGTTTCTGCTATCGGAATCTATTCAAGTAACACTTATCGTTAGCTAGATTTTGATCCTAACGCGGTATCAGTTCACCGCGACTTATGTTTATAAACATTACCAACTCATAAACCTCTTTCAAAGCTTCGTCTCTAAAAACTTTGCCCTTGTACTTTTCCACTTTGGGCGTCAACAGCAGTCGTGGTAAATTTCCATTCCTCCTTTAGTCGTTTTTCTGTTTTACCATAACCCACACAGTGCAGCTCCCTCCATCGCTTTCTCACTATAATCCAAAATACCAGCATTTTTTACCGTGATAAATTCAGTCAGGCATTAATTTCAGTTATTTCTTTGCTTCATAGGGCTGTAATGCCGTTACTCATGAATACATACGGCGGGTTTTACACCGTGAAAACAATTCAGCTTGGGGGGGGGGGTAGGAAGCTCCCATCTCTGATTTAGTGGACCAGTCATTGAGCCAGGAAGCAGAAGCAGACACCACTACAACCAGCAGCAGCAATCGAACGGTCCTTTTCAGGGCCATCTATAAACTACTCATAATATGTTTCAAGCTTTGCTGCCTGCTCCATCCACCTGACTCCAGCCTTCTTCTCCAGACTCCTGCTCCTGCTCCGACCCCAGCACCTGCACCAGCGGCTCCTACTCATGCACTAGCTCCCTGAAGCGCCTGTCCCAGCTCTCTTCAGCAACACCTGCTCCAGCTCTCACCAGAGGCTCCTGCCCAATCTCTCTCCAGCGGCTCCTGCTACTGCTCTCTCCAGCAACGCTGACTCCTGCTCTCTCAAACGGATTCAGCCTCTCCTACTTTCAGTGACGTCATTCTCCATTTCAGCCTTTCCTGTCTTCAGTGACGTCACCTCAGCTTTCCTTCTCACGTTGTTTCTTTTCATGTAAATAAACGATTATTTTTAACGGTTCATTTGCGTCTGTCCTCTCTTTTTTTGCCATTGCCGTAATTTGCCTGTGTCCCCATTTCTTTGTTATAATACCGTTCACCCCGGTGACCGGACCCTGCAACAACCTTGAAGTAGTATTTTTTTAGCTCCTTACATCAAGTGGCTTCATGCCTTGTCTGGAGCGATTTCCATAACAAATATCCAGTTCTGGGCCTACGAGAGTCTTATTTCATGTTTATTGTTACTTAGTAATTTTAGTGCACATATGATTTAATGTTTGAAACCTCTCTCTGAATTTTTATACTTTAAATTTGTTATATTGTTTGTTATTTTATCCTTAATCTGTTTTCTTTTTTGAATCTCTAAATGTTCCTTTTATGTATTTATATTAATCATTATTATTTTAATTACATAATTACTTGTATTTTATATCATTATTTATTGTCTTTATATTAATTAATCATAGGCCCGTATATCTATATGAGATCCGGTTTTACTACAGAAGCAACCAGTATGATCCCTTACATATCATACGATCATTTTATCGTTTTAATGAATTTTAATCCTCATTGTCTCTTAAATTAATTTTATTCTTCATATATATTTTTTAATACTTGTTTTACAGATTAATATTTTCAACTTGGATATTTTAAGAAAATTTAATTTTTCAAATACATTCAATTTTTTATAAAATGTATATGGTATTGAAATTCCATGTTTATTTTTTTTATTTTAAATTTGTATTTTTAAACTATTAATGATTATCTTTATTAAAACTTTAAAAAAATCTTTTTAAAATTATCTTTAGAAATATAGTTTTATTTAAAACAAAAAATATTTGAAACTCTAGCTTTATTGTTTGTAATGCTTTTAAACCTTTTCATGACATTGTATTATTAACCCTCCTATTTTCAACGGTTTGATTTAAAATGTTACCATATTTTCTCATCCGCCATATCGATTTTCATTTATTTCTTTTCTCTCTCTATCTCTTCTTCCTCTTCTGCGTTTTTGTTCACCCTTTTCATTTCCCCTTTTTGTTTTCTTCCCCTATTGTCTCCTCGTATTGTCACACCTCCCCTGTCCCTGAATATCATCCTCCATCCATATCTAACTCCTCATTTTAATTTTATTTTGATCTTAGCTTTCCCTCCATTCTTTTTCCTTTTCCTTATTTCTATTTTATTTTCTCTTCCTTATATAAATTTTTTCGATTCTATTAAAATTATTCTGCAATTTTAAAACCATATCAGTATTCTACCTCTTTAAACCCTGATTGCTACGAAGGCAATATAACTGGCAATGACTCCATTATTTTTATTCCCTACTGATTACCTTGGATTTTTGGGGGTGAGTCACTCATATTATTATTGACTGATTTTATTTTATTCTGATGTTTTGATATTTCGATTTTCGGATCCTGCACTCAAGACTCTATGGATTAGATTGTAACACCCACTAAACCGATACTTCTCTCTGCATGATCCATTGGATCTTTACGTTAGAACTTTTACTTTTCTGCATTCTGATTTTTACATGCACACATGTATTTTTTACCATAATTTCAGTAGACAATGGTTGTTGTTTTTTTGCTAAAAAATTATTTCAAACTCTTTATATTTTTATATTCTCAAATTAATGCTAACCAGTAATAAATATATTTACTATTGTTTGTCCTCCGATGATGAGAGCGTATCTTTGAAAATCCATGGATTAAGCAAATTTTTTTTTATTCCTTGTTAGAATATTTGATGACTTGCTCTGTCAAGTATATCAAGAATTTTCTGATCACAGTAGGTTATAATATAAAGATATGTGTATGTATATTTATTTCTTATGTATATATATATATATATATATATATCTATATATATATATGGACTATTAGTACATGGAACAGTGAATAAGCATGACAACAGACTATTAAACATATAAAACACATTATTAAAGCTGAACCGAAATATTTTTTTTATTTTTTATATTTTTAAAATATTTTTTCATATTTTTTATATTTTTAAAATTTTCTAAAATTTTTAAAAATTTTCTAAAATTTTTAAAACATTTGATAATTTTTTATAATTTTTGTAATTTTTATAAAATATATATATAGATAGCCTTATACAGTTTTTATACTGTTTATCGCACCCGCACTTGTGTCAAATATACGTACGTATACAAATACGCGTGCGAGCGTGTATGAAAAAAATATATTTATATATATAATAAATATATATATATATATATATATATATATATATATATATATATATATAAAACAACGTGTACCTTGGCCATGGTAATATAATATAATATAATATAATATGATAACGTGATTACCTTTTTTGATTTACTTACTTTCTTGATTTATTTATTAATTGAAACCATCGTAGAAATATATATATATATATATATATATATATATATAGTTACCTCTCTTTTTTAGATAATTTAATTAAATAGAGTTACGTACCTTTAACCATAGGATTTTTTAATATAAATATTTTCATATTTTATATATATATATATATATTTTTTTTTATATTTTATATTTTATTTTATTTCATTTTAATTTTCTCTTAATTTTCTCTTATTTTCATTTTTCTTTCTTTCTCCTTCTTTTCCTCACTTCTAAATATATAATCTCTTACATAACGGCTATTTCTCCGGTTTAAGCGTCTCACCGCCTCTTCATTTCAAATTCTTTGTGCATAGCGTTTCATAACGGGTAAAGACTGTTTTTTGAAGAAATTCTATCATTTTACCATTTCAGACAGTGCTGACAAAGAGGGAATTGGGGATTCAACCTTTTTCTTGTCAGAAACCACTGGTCCACATGTCTGATTAAAATCTGTATTTATATATATATATATATATATATATATATATATATATATAGAGAGAGAGAGAGAGAGAGAGAGAGAGAGAGAGAGAGAGAGCGAGAGAGAGAGAGAGAATTCCTGCAAGAAAGCAATCTTCGGTGTTGAGTCTGGCTATTCTCAATAGAATTGGTGACTCTATCTCATTTCAAAAGGTTGTCTTCCGAGAAGTTTGGGGAATTTACAATAGTGATGTGAATAGTAGAAAGTCTGCTATTCCTTCTTTTCAGATTATTTTATTTTCTAAGTTCAAGGCTGATATTTTGGCTAATCTTTTAGCTGACAATTCTTCTCTAGGTGATTCTGGTGCTGTTCTTCCTGGTTTTACTTTGACAACTAATCACTCTCTTGACTTTGTCATTATTAATCCGAGTATGGTTGCTAGGGTACTTTGTGGTACTCCACCAGTCTAAGACTACTAGTCCTGATTCAATTGTCTTTCTCCAACGTTGTGCTCCTGAACTTTCTTTTATCCTCTCGAAATTATTAAATCTCTGTTTGTTGCAATCCTCTTTACCTTCTTGTTAGAAAGAGTTCGCTGTTGTCCCTTTCTTTTCAAATGCTGGTGAGTCGCCTCTCTGTTATTAGCACAGTTTTTGAACATTTGGTCAACGGCAAACTTGTTCATTTTTGGAAAGTCATGGTCTCTTTAGTGATGTTTAATACAGCTTTCGTTGTTTTCGTTCAATTGCTGATCTTTTCACTGTTGTATCTGAGCGGATCTGTCTGTTTATGGAAAATTCGGTAGAGGCTAAGGCCATTACGCTTGCTATTTCGAAGGCGTTTGACAGTATGTGGCATTCTGGCGTTCTACACAAGCTTACGTGTTTTGGTATTACTGGTAAGGTTCTTGACAATATTGTCTTTCTGATCGAAACTTGCGAGTAACTCTAGATGATATCTCCTCATTCTCTTTTCCTATAAGTGGTGGTGTTTTTTCAGCGCTCTATTATAGGCCCAACACTGTTTCTTATCTACATCAAATACTTTCCAGTGAGACAACAAATATCTATGCTGATGATACCACTCTTTATTCTGGTATTACTTCTCGCCCATCCTCCTGGTATCAGTTAAGATATGCAGCTGATCTAGAAGTAACCCGTTGTTCGTTTGTACATTGGCGTACGAAATGGCTTGTGTCGCTTAATTCTGTTAAGCCTCAGCTAGTGTCTTTCAATCATAGGCGTGTCACTTTTCTTCCTGAGACTGTTATGGATGGCTCCGCTCTTCAGTAAAAAATTGATTCTAGACTTCTTGGTATTTCTTTCGCATCAAACCTTTCTTGGAGTTCATACATTTAATCCATTGGCCAACCGAAATATGACAACAGTTCTCCATACACGGTCTGATAGTAGATTCGTAGATATAGAGAATATCATGACACCTGAGAATATTCTCTATATCTACGAATCTACTATCAGACCGTGTATGGCGTACTGTTGTCATATTTGGGTTGGTCAATTTCTATTCTATTTGAGGGTTCTTTATACGGTGCTGAAACGAATCTGTAATTTGATTGGCCTCACTCTTTCTTTTTCTCTGCGCCCTGTCTCACACAGACGTAATGTTGCTCGTCTCAGTCTTTTCTTTAAATATTATTATGACATGTGTTATTCAGAATTGTATGATCTATCTCCTCCTTCTCTGGTTTCAGCTAGTTTGATTCGTTGGTCAAGTGGTCTCCACCATTTCGCTGCTTTAATACCTCATTGTAATACAGCTTCCTATTCCAATAGTTTATTTCTAAGAACTGCAGGCTTGTAGAACGTTCTTCTTGCTGACAGTCTTCCTCTTCCCTAAGGCCAATAAACATTTCCTGTCTTTGCAATAATCCTTATTTGTTATTGTTAGTTCCTTAAATCAACTGGCTTCATGCCTTGTGTAGAGCGATTTGCATGAAAAACTATATATACAGTATTTCAAAATATCATGTTGTATTATTGATTGAAATAACAGTGACCCGTTTTGATGGTAATTTGGGAGTGATAAATAAAACACCCACTTTCACATTTATTCATTTATATATATATATATATATATATATTCAGTATTTACTTCAGTAGGACCTATTAATTTTATGAAAAATGTACTCAGGAAAATCAACCTACGCAGAAACATTTGTGTTTAATTCTTAAAGGAAATCATCATGAAAATGCATTTGGCCTAGTGATTTACTTCGGAAATAAAACTTCAACCGTCTAGTGTATGTTACATGCCATAATTATATTTTATACTACATGTATGTGCATGAGCATAGTGTCTTTATGTATTTTTCTAAATAGAAAAAAGTTAGAAAAACGAATTACCTTCGGTAATTTATTCCGATATAAGATGGTGAATCTTCTGTGTGGTTGCTGTTTTGCTTAATCTTACGGCAAAACTTTCATAATAATTAATTTCCGATTTTAACTATGTCGGTGGAAGTTAGGGTTATGCTTCATAGTATTTAATATATCTATCTTTGTATACAAATCTATAATTTAAAAAACATTGTTTTTCAGATGTATATTTTATAATCTTAATGAGATACATCATATGTTGTGCCTCACAGTTAATACCAAACCGGTTCAAAGTGGGGATGAGATTAACCCGTAACAAAATTTGACTCGCCATCTTAAATTAAGAACCTACAACCGTATGCAGTTGAAGGCCATATATCTAGTTTTATGTAATACGAATGTGGATGACTTCAGAAATTGGAGAGTAAGACAATAAAATATATACATAATGTCGGGAACAATGGCTTTTGGAGTGATAGAGTGACCACATTACCTAATTATATGCCAGGTATTTTACTGTCGTACCTGAGACGGATTCCATTTAATCCAAGATCGAAACCTTGATATGTACTAACACTCCAGATCAAAATACAGCTGAGCATAATGACAACAATGACTCAGTCGTACACTCCTGGACCAGTGACATTGGTGATTCACTATCATTTGTCGTATACCGGCCTTATTTTCTTTGGTAATTTCTTCTCGATTGTAAGCTTTAAAAAGTAACATTTATTTTCTTCAAGTTTACGTGTGAGGTTTTTTATTATTATTATTATTATTAGTAGTAGTAGTAGTAGTAGTAGTAGTAGTAGTAGTAGTAGTAGTATTAGTATTATTATTATTAATATTATTAGTATTGTTATTATTAGTAGTGTTAGTATTATTATTATTAGTATGATTATTATTATTATAACAGAAGTTGTTTCTGTTATAATAATAATAATCATACTACTAATAATAATAACAACAACAACAACAACAATAATAATAATAATAATAATAATAATAATAATAATAATAATAATTCCCTTATTTTGATTTGGGCATAGCCGCGTTTTCTGTCATAATACACGAAGAAATCGCATGAATGGAAGTAGAAAACACGCGAAAAATGCAAAAATATCTATTTCGATATGATTTGTTTCGATTGCATTCTTCACAATTAAAATAAACCTTTTGGAATTATTAAAATTGTATCCATAATACTTATGTTAAAGGGACATCGTAAGAAATTACATAAACGCAAGTTTCGATTTTATCCATAGCTGGATGCGAGCGGGAAAAATTATGGGTTCCGGTATTTTTTTATGTATTTGTGCGTAATTGCGCACAGTGTATCCGATAGGTAATGAGCTGAAACAGAATATTGGAAAGGATCCATTGTAAATAATTAATGGCACACAAATTGCTATTTCACACATAGCAAGGGGACACCGTGGCGCCTACACATTTAGTAATTCTTCAGTCAACGATTGCATCCATTATGATAATCTCGTACCCTTATATTCGAAGACATTTTCAATAAATAAAACTGACATTGTAATAGTAAATGTATACTATATCATAGCTGTCGCAGCTTCTATATCTTGGGATGAAATTGAAAACGAAACCTATACCATATTCAAACGTAACGTTTTCTCGTGGAAAATTTGATGCCGAATCCCGTGATGATATACTTTTTGTATAAAAGGGTTTTACAGTAACCTACTGAGCCCGCGCCAGATATACATAAACGGCCAGGACGGCATTATGCTTTTTAATTTAATTTATAACTTAAGAATGAAAAATTATACAAATAAAAAAATTAAGAATAAAACGGTGATACAGCGTTCAGGGCTGGAAGCAGGAGAAACACAGAAGTTTGTTCATTCCTGGACAATTCTTGATAGCTGTAGAGTGTGACCCAGTTTTGTATTTGTTTCAAGTACCGTTACTGTGTTATCGTTAAATAACATGTTATTCTATGGTCAATCGTTACTGTGTTATCGTTAAATAACATTTTATTCTGTGGTCAATCGTAGCCTTCTGGATGGGATCACAACATTCTTCTGGGCTTGCAGGGGAGATCATTCCACAAGGCTTGTCTTTGTTTGGGGAATAGGGATAGGTTCATTGTCTGTCGACTGAGGCGCCCTCACCACGTAATAGAGACGAGCTTAAAGATGCTAATTTTTTATATCCATCAAGAGTACCTTCTTTTTGAACTTTCAAGTTTCAATTCAACTTTCAAGTTTCAATTCAACTTTCAAGTTTCATGAAATGGTGAGGATGTAAGTAAGTTCCTTTATCTGAAAATGATGGACATCCAAACCAGTCCACGTCTATTTCGTACACGGTTAGTCTATAACCCTTACAAGTTGAAGCAGTTATCGACCCCGGGTTTCTCAAATGTTCATTTGATGCACATCAACTTAAGAAATATGTTCTTGTACAAAGATTTATGCGGGTGTATGAGAATAATGTGAAAAACAGTATTTCCAACATAGAGTAAACACATTATTACGACGACCACCACTACGATTACTACTGAGAGCCGTCACTACGCATTGAGTAACTAGTTATATTTCAATGAGGGAGACAGCTATTTTATGTCAACGAGAAGACGACGGTTTATTTGGTGGAGTCAAACGATTTACTCTATCTAACGTTAAAAGAAGGTAATTAGTATCAAGATAATATTAAAACTTGTGTCAGAAGAGTCCGAGATTTTCACGATAAAAACCTCGAAAAGCTTAGGTTTACAGAAACAAACCTAAGAAAATCCAGATACTAGAATACATAGGATTCGATGAAAATTCATCAAAGATTCGACTTAAATCTTTGATCACAAAAACAAAAACATTTAGATTTGAAGTAAAAATACTTAAACACACACAATGCAATAATATATATATATATACATATATATATATATTGTTAGAATATCTAATTAATATAAAATAATCGGATTATCGTTTAATAACATTCTATTGTGATAATATAAAGCTTAATATATTGAATAGAGCAATCAATTCAAGAGATGAAAGATGAGAATAACAAATTGAAAAGAGACAATATTTATTAAAACATAAAAAGCAAGGAGTCTTATATCCTTAATCTATGGATGTTCAAAGACAAACTCATTTCATCAGAGGATAGAAAAACATCGACAATGTAATTGTAAATATTATCGGCAACATTTAACTTTGAAAAATTTATATACAAAAATAAAAAATAAAATCCAAAAGCTAAATAATTTTTTGTTAAGAATATATATATATATATATATATATATATATATATATATATATATAAATGTAAGTTCGTAATCCGAGGCAGCCTCTCCGCCCTACCTCCCGCCTTCCAAATCTAGCTTTTATTCTGTGCTTAAATATTACATGAAACCTAATTAATCTTACATAAAATAAATAAAATAAAAAAATTAAATAAATTAATTATAGGAATAATTATACCTTATACCATTACGTATTAATAAAATCTAAAAAAAATCTAAAATATACACTTCATATATATATATATATATATATATATATATATATATATATATATATATATATATATATTTATAATCTCTAAATTTCCCCCACCATCCCTTATCCTTTTCATTCAACTGTGTCTTCATCTTCCTTAGATTTTAAAATTCATATTACTATCGATTTACCTTTTATTTCACAGTTGATTTCAGTTTTGAATTTAAATTAATTCTAACCAGATTTTTGATTTTAACAGTTGCCTTCCCTTGACCGTTCATTTTCTAGTAACATCTTAACGGCTTTCGCTCACAACAATTTATCAAATTTAACATTGAATTAAACTAAAAACAATAAAAAAAATAATAACAACAAATAATAAAGCATTAATGTCGCCATACATAAACCCAATCGGACACCTATTGATTATATTAGACCGACAAATGTGAGAAAAAATCAGAAACCATTTTCGATAGTATACGTTTTATAAATGGCTGCAAAAGAAATCCCTTAGTGTGCCTGAACTTGCATGAAAATAAAAACGTAAAGCGAATGTAACTTCCGTATTAGTACATATGTATAGGTCGTTTATTGTAATTCTTTCATTAAAGTATAAATATTTGAAATAAACATCAAAGTTGATATGGTTGCCTATTTACTTCTGCCATGTTTGCGTAGATATACATTTTTAGATCGTTAGTTTATAACGTCATTTTCTAGTGTTAGTTTATAACGTCATTTTTTAGTGTTAGTTTATAACGTAATTTTTTAGTGTTAGTTTATAACGTCATTTTTTAGTGTTAGTTTATAACTTCATTTTTTAGTGTTAGTTTATAAGGTCATTTTTAGATCGTTAGTTTATAACGTCATTTTTTAGTGTTAGTTTATAACGTCATTTTTAGATCGTTAGTTTATAACGTCATTTTTAGATCGTTAGTTTATAACGTCATTTTTTAGTGTTAGTTTATAACGTCATTTTTAGATCGTTAGTTTATAACGTCATTTTTAGATCGTTAGTTTATAACGTCATTTTTTAGTGTTAGTTTATAACGTCATTTTTTAGTGTTAGTTTATAACGTCACTTTAGATCGTTAGTTTATAACGTCATTTTTAGATCGTTAGTTTATAACGTCATTTTTTAGTGTTAGTTTATAACGTCATTTTTTAGTGTTAGTTTATAACGTCATTTTTAGATCGTTAGTTTATAACGTCATTTGTAGATCGTTAGTTTATAACGTCATTTTTTAGTGTTAGTTTATAACGTAATTTTTAGATCGTTAGTTTATAACGTCATTTTTAGATCGTTAGTTTATAACGTCATTTTTAGATCGTTAGTTTATAACGTCATTTTTAGATCGTTAGTTTATAACGTCATTTGTAGATCGTTAGTTTATTGTACACATTAACATCTGGCTCAACTTAAAAACTAATAAGAATATTTTTAGATTTGAAATTAGCTCAATTCATACTGTCAACAATTTATTCAGTTTGTAGAGTTAGATAATGAATGACATTAAAACAAATAACTGACGGGATTTAATAGCAGAAAAGTAATAAGGGGCATTAGTAAAAACTAGGGAAAAAATGTTTAAGAAAGAAGTTTAAAATATAATCTAAAAACAAGATGGCGGACAATAAATAATAAAAAAAATAGAAGTCACGTGATCGTATGACGTCACGATTATATTGGAAATAAAGCAAATTATTCCCTCTATATTTTACGGTGAGAAATAAAAGAATATAATAAGGAAAATATTTTAAGATGCGTCCATTCGATCTGTGCGTTTAACGATGAACGTTTCAAACGTAATCGTGAAATACCGCCAAAATCTTATTACAACTTAAGGGCGGCAGTCTGACGAAAATGTTAACTTGACAGACTACAAAAAAATATTTAAACCATAAGCGATACCGACGAACAAAATGCGGTTTTAAAATTATTTGTGAAAGAGGAAGAAGGGTACTGTTTTAACTTTAAGTATGATAGATAGACGAAGATGCTATTTTGCATTTCAGTTTTAATCTACGAACGAAAATACAATTCTATAAGCATGACTGTCTGACGAAAATTCTATTTTAACCCTAATACCAAACAAAATGGTATTTCAAACTGAAGAAAGACCGACCTAAGAAAAATCTATTTGAACCTTAACGAAAATGTTATTTATATCTGAATCATGACAGACCGACGAACATGCCTTTTTCAAACTTCAGCTTGACATACCAACTATTTTTGACTAAATCATGATTGACTGGGGAAAATACTAGTTCAAATATAAGCGTGACATACAAGCGAAACTGCTATTATAAATAACGTGACAGATTGACAAAAATAATATCGCAACTTTAGCGTGACAGACTAACGAAAACGATATATGAAACTTAATAATGACAGACCTACCAACCGACGGTCGGAGCCTCTTATGAAGATTCTTGAACGCATATACAATGCGATGCGCTCACTAAATTTTCTCGGTTAGCAAGGACAATCTTATTTTTAAATTAAGCCTGACAGACCAACGGAAGGAGCCAGCGTGTTATATAAATGACTCTAAAGCGTGTTATTTTAATCTTAAACGTGACTGACCGAGGAAAATGATATTGTAAAAGTAAGCAAGATGAATTACTGGTCACATCTCGGGAGGTGCTTTTCAGATTACGCTTTCCTGCCTTGATAGAGTACAAACCCGACTTCGAAATCTATTCGGGGTGGCATTTTCTCTTCCCACCATACTCTTTCTCACAGAAGATACGTTGCTAGTCTTTTTCTACTCGCTCGTTATTTCCATGGTAAGTGATCGACTGAGCTTCAAACTATGGTTCCACCTTGTAAAACATTCAAAACAAAAACTCGTCTAGCTACAACCAATTTCCTTTTTATTCTGTATAACTAAAACTAAACGGAACTTCTATGAGTAAAATTTATTTCAAAGAACTGCCCGACTGTGGAACACAATACCCCGGAGCTGCTTTCTAGCTAACTACAGCATGGTTTTTTCAAGTCCAATGTTTACCAATTCCTGTTGAGCCGTCCTCTAAAATAATCAAATTCCACTCTTCATTTTGTTTGTCTCACCGTCAACATGAGGGATTCATTAAACCTTATCCTCGAGTGGCCTTTGGGCATTGATAAGTGGTGACTCGTTAGTACATAAAAAGCATGAGACACCCATAAAAATGCTATTTAACACCTAAGCGTGACAGTCTGTTAGACGGACATTTGTAAGCATCGAAATAAGATGTGTCTGTTGCGCTTTTAACGATTCAACTCTTAGTTGAAACTGAAGCGTGACTCACTGACGGACCGATGAACAAATCTTTTATATGAAAGAATGCATCTCAACTACGAGAAATTAAAGTAATAAATTGCAGAATCAATCGGAGATGTTAACATAACATTTCCATTAAGATTATTTTTTGTTCGTCCTTTCTTGTATTCTCGTTCAATCTGTGGTGCACTTTACAACATTGTAGACAGCCACTTTCACCTCGACATTATTATTTATTAGAAGTTATTGTCAAGAAAACCGTGCACTTTTCCTTTCGAAACATTAATGACTACAATTCCACCAACACAGAGTTGTACTTTATCAACGCTAAGAGGAAGCGTATACGAAACTAGATTCTGTATTCAGTGATTTATTAATAACATGATACCATGCAGCTAAAAGACAGAAAGAAATCCTTTAAATAAATAGATACACAAGTCTAATACGAGCCTTGTCTAAAACGTATCCGACCTTAGGAGAGAAAAAAATATTTTAAATGCATGACGGGGTTGGAACCTTAATCCACTTGAAAGTAGGCCTTTTTGTGCTTGCACACACTTAGCCCACCGATCTATCCACTGCCGGAAACACCTCCTGAAGTCTTCTTTTGGAATAGTGTTCATCTCCGCCGTCGCATTACACATTATCTCTTTTTTCGCACCCTCTCAACAACAGCTGCACTTCGAGCAGTTTGGGACCTGCCAGAACGCTGGTCACTCTCCGCTGAATCGGTTGAACTACTCCTTAATTTGTGTTACACATCGCATCTTCTCCAAACACCTGCTGAATCTAATATTTTTTCTGGCTTAAGATCTGATACTCGTATATAAAGTCGATCGCACAGGAAACATGTACATCTACGAAAGGCAAATTCATCGAAAACAATTTAAAGTCGTATTTTCTTATTAAGACTTGAAGTCTTATTAACGTCATATTGATGTTCAATAGCTGAGTTCGTTTTCTTTGAAAGTCAGTAGCACACTGAGAATATCGGTACGCATATTAAAGTTTAACACAATCCCCCCAAAAAGATTTCAAGATTCAAACTGTAATGGAGTCATCTTTGTCCAAATAGTAGACATTTTATGAAAATGTGATCGTTAGTTTTCTATGATCCGAAGCTGTAGACAAAGATATCAAGAGACACACACTGGTTAAAAATATAAGCCCGTCTGTAAGAATTTAGTACTTATTTTATCAGTGAAAAACAGCTCTGATCTGTTTAAGTCATATTATGATCGTATTATCTTCGGCAAAGAGAATCTGACAATCATCAACTTTTCAAAAGAGGCAATGGCGTCAGGAAAAGCATTCGTCGTTCGGTTTTTAATTGCTTTTAGATTACAATTACAAGAACGGATCATCGCCTTTGGAGATTCCATGTGAAACAAAAGCGTTACAGACTAAGACAAGTGCAATGTGATATAACTATAAACCAAGATCAAAGTATAGTATATGTTCCGATAGATACTACACTATATAAACCGGTATCGTCTTGGCCTTCGGATCTTGATTCCGCCAGTCTGTGGGTTAGTCCTGCGCAGTTCTAGGAGATCCACCCTCCCAGGCTTTGCCTCCCCTTTTTGGGGTGGAATAAGTTTATCGCTTGCTGCCTGAAGCGCCCTGACCGGGAAATGCCTACGGGGATGTCCAGGCTATTTTTGCTAGGCCAGAGTGCTCCTTCTGTAGGCGCGCTGGTTTGAATCCTCCCCACCTTTCCGACCTTGTGTCACATATTCCTCCTCTGAAAAATAATTAAATATCACCATTAAAGATAGAAGGGCACATACATTTATGAAGGTGTTTCAACTAAAATAAAATACGTCAATTCAATCTGCGTGTTTAGTGATGAAAATGCTATTAAAAAATAAATCGTTACACACCAATTACCATGGATTTCTTGTAAGTTGCGCGCACAGTTCAACTCTAATCGAAAACATTTAACTAATAATATTGTGTGGCGTATATTTACAGGGTATTGCAGTAAAATCCTACTTTTGACAAAAAGTAAACGAAATGCCAGGAGGTGAAACCTTGGATAGACGGAATCGCCGCCCGACGGATCTCGTTTCCTATTTGGTGAATGCCGGATTTTGTTGAAACACCTCATATATATATATATATATATATATATATATATATATATATATATATATATATATATATATATATATATATATATATCCATATGTGTATCGAGGCAGCATTTTTTCTTTAAGACACGTGTCGGTTATTTTTAATAATATATCCATATATATATATCCATATATGTATAT
Source organism: Sepiola atlantica (assembly GCA_963556195.1). Taxonomy (NCBI): domain Eukaryota; kingdom Metazoa; phylum Mollusca; class Cephalopoda; order Sepiida; family Sepiolidae; genus Sepiola; species Sepiola atlantica. The sequence continues at coordinate 149,991,856 of OY744526.1, forward strand.
ATATATATATATATATATATATATATATATATATATATATATATATCCATATATGTATATATATATATCCATATATGTATATATATATATATATATATATCCATATATGTATATATATATCCATATATGTATATATATATCCATATATGTATATATATATATCCATATATGTATATATATATATCCATATATATATATATATATATATATATATATATCCATATATATATATATATATATATATATATATATATATATATATAGCAGTGCGAAAATATATGTATTAGCATATACATTCTACAATTTATGTATACCAACCTCTTCCAATTGAAGCTCGATGATTGTTAACTTGTAACAACAGAGCATATATAAGTAAACACGGTTTAGTAACATTTCCATCACCAAGATTTTATTGATCTTACGGAGCATTTTTTCAAAATCGTCAACTATTGGTACAATTTTACGATCCCGTGTACTTTTTGCTGGTTTCCGGGTTTTGTCTCGCTTGTAATCAATTTTAATTATGTATAATATAGCTTTATTACAGTTTGCGATCAACATTTATTACGTGAGTTTTATTCTAGGCGTCTTAAGAAGTAACAAAGGGAATCTTGCTTAATGACTATGGATCAAATGTAATGCAAGTCTGAAATATTTTAATTTAAAAATAGTTTTTTTTACATAGTATATCACATAAACAGTTGAAAATACACAACGAAAATTAAATTTATTTATTCGTTGTCGTCTTGTTAAAATTTCAAAGAAATCTGAATTTTACCGAAGGTATTCCATCCCCTCTTTGACTTTTTTACATACAATTTGATTAAACTAAGTATAGCCCTCCCTTACTCCTTGAAACTATGTTCCGAAAGGATTCCTAATGATCGATCACATATATATATATATATATATATATATATATATATATATAATAAATATGGATTCCTTCAATCTGCGACCAGGATGGAATCGGTGTCTTACATTTTTGATTACCATCCCACCCCAAGAATGAGGAAATTTATATCGCTTACGCTTAAATAATATTTGTCATTTCTTTTAACATTTCTTATAATAATTACGCGGAGATATCAACTTTTCTTACGAAAGTGTATTGCATTAGGCTAATTAGACATCAGGATTTCCTCTTCCCATTCGTTTTTGCTCAGGAAATAGAAAATATCTTGTTATTTTTAAAGCATTTACTTTATCAATGTTGCACAATATTGCTCTTCGATTTTATGATGTGTCACATAGTTCCTAAATAAAAAGAATTGAAATCGTCTCCTTCAATAAAGTGAACGAGAACTGATAAAATCTCGCCGGACTGACACGTACAATCTCGCTATTGCTAAATTACTTTGTTCGCTTTGTATGTTTTTGGTTCGAGAAACTTCTTTTCCATCCTTACTACTTGGTGAAGTGTTTCCTTTTATTTTCTCTTGTAACGGTGATATTCGCGTACAGCATTATGAAAATAAATTTTATTCACAGACTTTTGCACACACAAAATATATATTGTTTGTAGACAAAGAGAATTAAAACACTCATTTCAGATATTCAGTGATTCGTGGGCTTCTGTGGTGTTATGTTCAATTGTGTGTGTGTTCAATTTTATATGTACATTTATATATATATGTTCGCATGCCACTTGTTTGAAACGACTTCATACCAATTTATGGTTTAGTGAACTATATTATTTGTACAGACGATTCCCCTGAAGAGATTCTGTTGAAAGGCGTATTTTAGTTTTTAATCGTGTGTTTGATAGATGGTACATAACTCTTTCTTTCTTTAAATATGTGCCTTTACTATCTATTATTTATAATACGGTGTGGCACTATTATCTCTCTCTCTCTCTCTATATATATATATATATATATATATATATATATATATATATATATATATATATATATATATATATATATAGTCTAAAGAAGCTTTAAGTCATCTTAATAAAAAAAACAAAACAAAAAAAAGGTAAAATGCAGTTTAAATTCCAAGAGAAACTAACTAAATCCAAGATATTGCAGACTTAACATTCGTTGGAAAATTTATAGATAGATAAAAAAATATAAGTAAATAAAATAAAAATTAAAAAAATAAAAAAGGGGGGGAGTTAAGTATCTAACAGTGAAACAAAAACAGGAGACCTAAGCGTCTAATATAAACACGGGGATCATCAGCTGTTTACCATGTAACTGTTTCGGAGGTTTAAAAACAGGACAGTTATAATATTCATGGCTCTCCAATGGTACTGATAATACTACCATTTCCCCTATAATCAAGTGTCGAAATAATTCAGCTTAAAATTTCACTAATATAGGGTGGGCCAAAATAAGGGTCCTATCTTTAAATTTGAATAACTTGAATTTGAATAACTTCCACAAAATAAAAGTTAAACTCACCAAACTTTATGTGTGTGTAGACTGACCCTTCCGAGATTTTTTGAAATAAACAAAACAAATTTTAGCCGAAAAACACTTCTTAAAACTTACAAAAACTAAAGTATTGTTTTTTACACTGTTTTGAGTTTTTTAAGCAAAAATAATGTTTTCTAAATGAGGGTACGTTCCTTAGGGCTAATACGGCTCATGCTTGCTTCGGAAGGGGTCCTTTACTTATTCTAAAAAAAAATCAAAAAAAATCAATAAATAAAAAAGTTATGAATTTTTAAAAATAGGACCCTTATTTTTGCCCACCCTGTATAACCAGTAGCAACATTGTTAAATGCTTAACATAATGCGGTTGTATTCTGTGATGCCACTCCGGCGTCGCTTAGACTTAGCATCCCTGTTCCAAAATAATTCATATATATATATATATATATATATATATATATATATTGTGTGTGTATTTAGGCAACATTTTCTCATTTATGCAAACATATTTAAAAATAACAGAATTCGTCTGTCTAATTATACGCTTTTTACTTTTTTCAATATTCTCAAAAAGTTATTATCATCAAAACATTAATAAATACCCCATATGTTTCACGAACGTTTTCGATTCTTTGTCGAATCATTCTCAGGTGTAAAAAGCAAACACCTGGAAGAAGAGCATTTTATAAAGACGTCGGAGAAACGCGCTGAGAACGTTTTTCTTATTGTTTTAGGAAATACCTTGCCGATTTAAATTCAGCGACGCCGGAGTGGCATCACAGAATACAATCGCATTATGTTAAGCATTTAACAATGTTGCTACTGGTTATATATGTGATGTTATTAATTTTAGGTTGTTGTTTTTTTTATCTAGATAGATTCCAGTAAGTTTTAATTCTTTTTAAATGCTTTCGGAATGTATAATTTTAGTGCTATTAACTAGAATTTGTCTTTAATCAAGGGGTGGGCAGTTATGTTTTTGAAGATGTTGATAAATTGAGCTAGAGTTTACAAGATTCATGGTGAGATGGCGAGATAGGGTAGTGGTTGTAAAACCAATGTAGCTATTAGCTTTATTATTATGGGAGTTACATTCTCCCAAAGGGCATGTAAACTTATAAATAACATTGGTTCTTTCTAGTGGTTTTGGGGTTGGAAGGAGTTGTTTTTTACTACAAAAGGTTGGGTTTTTCATTTTTTTATTTAAATAATGAGTCTAATTTTATTATTACTGTAAACCAGGTAACTTAGCGAATGATTAAACCTATTTAAAGGCAGCCGTCGTCAAAGTGTTCGACTACTGAAAGGATATATATAAATATATATGTTTTATATGTTCAATGATGTTTATAACAATACCAAAATACACACTGTCACGTGGTAAAAAGCCATTTATTTTAAGCAGTATAAAAGTTGCTAGTGATATCATTATGTAACCTGTATTCATATCACCTCAATTGAATCATATTGAACTCCACTAAAAATGATTAATAAAGTCACCGAATTCTAGTAGATAGAAGATGGTATCTGTACGCAATATACAATTGTTATCGAATTATTATATAGGAAGCAATCTTTACGTGTAGAACGCGTATAGTTGAAACAAGACACGTCTGATTGTGACGTCACACTATCATTAGAGGATACGATCTATTTTACTAATCAGGTGTCGCGGTTTAGTAAAGCTTAACTAAGATCCCCCATTATGAGTCTACTCGTTGGTTTTCGAGATAAGAAATGTGGAAAGTAGACATTTAGACGAACGCGTGTTTTTGAACCCCTGAAATAATTAATAATATAACCTTAGCCGCGTCTCTCATTCCGGAGAGAACTAGGGTGTGTCCCCTGTGAATAGCAAAATGAGGCCAGCTGGTTACGCAACACAATGTTTGATATTCTACAGAGAAAAGATTACCATCTTTATTTGCCACCCCACTAGATTAGCATAAACATAAAAATTGCCTAACGCTTAAAAGATTTCTGCTTCACTGACCGAGGTCATAAAAGATTTTCTGTAGTATCAAAACAAATACTACACTTTGCTCCAAGACAAAGTTTAAATAAAAATCAAAAGATCAAATATTTTGATATGTGTTAAAGCCTTTATATAAGTGACTCTGATGGTCTATCCGTTGCGTTTTAGTTTTACATGGTGTTTTCGTCAGTCTTGATTACGTTAGAAATAACATTGTGGTTGGTTTGCCACGCCTAAGTTTCAATAGCATTTTCATATAGTCGCGTTTAAGTTTCAATAGCATTTTCATGTAGTCACGTTTACGTTTTAATAGCATTTTCATGTAGTTACGTTTAAGTTTTAATAGCATTTTCATGTAGTTACGTTTACGTTTTTAAAGCATTTTCATGTAGTCATGTTTAAGTTTAAATAGCATTTTCATGTAGTCACGTTTAAGTTGGAAATATTATTTTCATGTAGTCACGTTTAAGTTTTAAATAACATTCTCATGTAGTCACGTTTAAGTTTTAAATAGAATTTTCTTTGCTCTTTCTACGATTAACTTTTAAATAGTATCTCAATTGGTCTGGCATGCTTAAGTTTGACGTAATATTTCGTTCGCCTGTCACGTTTAAGTACGACAAAGCGATTTCGTTGGTGTGACATGCTTGATTTTGAAATATCATTTTCAGCATAAAACAGAATGAATGGATGCAACTCTCACCAATATCCGTTCTTCAAATGAAATATAAGATGCCTTATTTAAAAGTGGCGCAATCTATCAGCAACGATAGTTTTTGTGTCGTATGCTGAATATTCTGCTTTCTCGATCAAAGTCTCATCCAATAAGTATACAAATAATCCTAAAGAACTACATAATTAAAGGCCTACTTTTACTGCCTAATTCGTCCTCACATATTTCCGGTCAACTCGTATTCGAGTTCATTTTAGGTTACCCACACTATACTTGCATCGTTAAAAATACTTAGTAAAATCTATACTTAGTAAAATCTATACTTAGTAAAACTTATCCTTAGTAAAACCTATCCTTAGTAAAATATATTCTTAGTAAAATATATTCTTAGTAAAATATATTCTTAGTAAAATATATTCTTTGTAAAATATATTCTTAGTAAAATCTATACTTAGTAAAACCTATCCTTAGTAAAATATATTCTTAGTAAAATATATTCTTAGTAAAATATATTCTTAGTAAAATATATTCTTTGTAAAATATATTCTTAGTGAAATCCATACTTTAGTAAAATATATTCTTAGTAAAATCTTAGTAAAATCTATACTTAGTAAAATCTATTCTTCGTAAAATCTATACTTAGTTAAATCTATTCTTAGTAAAATCTATTCTTAGTAAAATCTATTCTTAGTAAAATCTATAATTAGTCAAATCTATTCTTGGTAAAATCCATACTTAATAAAATCTATTCTTAGTATTCTTAGTAACATATATACTTATGAAAATGTATACTTAGTAAAATCTATTCTTAGTAAAATCTATTAGTAAGACCTATCCTTAGTAAAATCTATTACTAAGACCTATCCTTAGTAAAATCTATTCTTAGTAAAATCTATTCTTAGTAAAATCTATTCTTAGTAAAATATATGCTTAAGAAAATCTACTCATAATAAAATCTATACTTAATAAAATCTATACTCAGTACAATCTATTCTTAGTAAAATCTATACTTAGTAAAATCTATTCTTAGTAAAACCTATCCTTATTAAAATCTATTCTTAGTAAAATACATTCTTAGTAAAATGTATACTTAGTAAAATATATTCTTAGTTAAACCTATCCTTAGTAAAATCGATTTTTTAGTAAAATCTATACTTAGTAAAATCCATACTTAATAAAATCTGTACTTAGTAAAATCTATATTTAGTAAAATCCATACTTAATAAAATCTATACTTAGTAAAATCTATATTTAGTAAAATCCATCAGCTATTTGTTTCTAAAACCATAAATATTTTTCTGATTCCTTCTTTGTACTTCTTAATGGTGCACGTTATGCCTTTCTTTGGTTTTTGTTAGTTGCTTTTACTGTTTGCCAATATATCAACCCTGTTGGATTATGTGATGCAGCAGACAATTCTTATATACTCTGACACGATTTATTCAGCTCAAGTCACAATCGCAAAATTAGTAATACATGAGTAAGTACTGCACATTTCATTGAAATTAAATAATCCCCTGATTTTCGTATTTAAAATAACTCTGCTTTGTTTATCTTTAAAATTACTCCCTCGTAGTTCACGTTGTAATGATAAACGTAGTAGTAGTAGTAGTAGTTGTAGTAGTAGTATAAGTCGTGGTAGTAGTTGTAGTATATTAGCTCCCCCCATGACCTCTTCGACGTCCCGAGGTTTCTTCACGCTAAATTTAGCGAAAATCCGACCAATACTTTTAGCGGGTCAAAATGTATATTATTAGTAATACTTATGGATATTAGTAGGATAGCGTTATTTCAGATAAGAAGTCATTTTTAAAGAAAACTTCGAGATGTTCGCATCCCAGCAGATTGGATTTACTATGCGCGTGAACATTTAAGGACATGAAGATCGATGATTTAGCAATGATGACTCATCGGAATCCAAAAGTGCTTGGTGTTTACTTTGGTGATAATAAGCTTCATGGACACATCCGAAAGCATAATCTATCCCATAGTCTGCTACGTTATACATTATGCCAAGTAAAGATAATGCATACGCGATCGCTGAAAATAACTTTGATTTCTTGATACCTTGTAGTCTTCGTTTTATATAAGACTCTTCTTCTTCTTCTTCTTCTTCTCTTTCTTCTTTTTCTTTACCATCTTCTTCTCCTTCTTTTTCTTCGTCTTATTGTTTTTCTTGTTTGACCCTCTTTTTCTTCAATTTCTTTTTCATTCTTCTTCTTTGATAGATTTTCTTTCCTCATAAAAGATTGGGCACACAACGAAAGAAAGAGAAGTGGTTAACCGCAATAATTTAATTGTGTGCTTATACTTTTACCAAGAGTAGCAACACATACATGATTACAGTAGATTCAATATATTCTATAGTATGAAATTGTATCCCGTAGTCCAATTATGCAACCCACGAAAGACAAAAAAGCAAGAATAAATAGAAACTTTTAACTTATCAATTGCGGATTTTTCCTTTTGCATATCCGTCCATGTATCTCTTCAAAAAATGATGTCCGTTTGTCGGCCTGTCCGTGACGCTATAGTTAAAAAAACGGTTAAACTATTTGAAGTGCGACTACCTATGACGATTCGTGAATAACACTTACTAATTCTTTTAAAGTATACACTCTTCATGAAGCTTCGCAACATGATTGAGAATATAACTTCTGCTCAGCGGGTGGTTGGGAGGTGACGGTGGTTTAGTGGATATCGACACGAACTGAAGACCTGGGTGTTCCAAGTTCGAATCCAGTCGGTTCCACAATACCACTTTCACTTAGGGATGTTGGCAACCTTCTTGTGGTCCTTCTCGTAAGTACGCGATGTCTTTCCAGAAAGATTACTAACTAGAAAAACATCGGGGAAACTAATGTCAACAGCAGATTCATTTGATTCACACGAAAGAAGAAGAAGAAGCGGGTGGTTGTTCCGTTGAGTAAATACATGTGTAGATTAGCAGTTTATACTAAATGACATGTGCGAGTCAAGTTCAGAACTATATTTTAAGCAAAGAAATCTCGCTGCCCTCCAACATACAGCGCCTGGTATACCCATCTGATACTGGCCAAGCTCAAAATATCTTAACTTCGGTAATCTTACGATAACTTCTATATTGAAGTGATTTTGCCGTATATACGCGCAAATTAGATATACGTATCTTTTTTAGATGGACAGGAGCATCATTGTAACAGCTTCCGTCGATTACTTTAACACGTCAAAGTTTAAAATAGAATTTTTGCTGGGCTGTCAAGCTTAAGTTTCCCCATTTTTATCAGACGCTCTGCCCGTTCGTTGGTCGCTCTATTAGGCTGTCCCGTCTAAGATTAAAATATCATTTGTATTATTAAACGCGTAGATTGAATAGACGCATCTTAAAATAGTCATAACTGTTTTGCTTTGAATTCTCTTCTTTTACGCCCTCTCATCCATCTAAACTGAACGCATGGACACAGCTAAAAGGGATTGAAATACTTTAACCGCGTTAGCCAATAAGTTAATTGCTGTGTTACTCTTTGGAACGGACAACTTATCAAATGACTTCCGGTTGATGGCGTTCATCAAGTGGGCAGAGTCGATGGATACCGAAAATATCCGACCACATCACGGTGGGTCTCCTCCAATCACAGCGATGGACCCGTTCCAAATTAACTTGGCAGTTGAGTGGCGTGATCTTTCGCACAGTATAAATAAAAAAAAGACAGAACTGCGACGGACGTTCATCTCGTGTCGAGGGCAGGATCGAAACAAACAAAGAATCAAACAATGTAGGGGTCAAATGATCAAAAAGCAGATCAAAAGGTGGTAGACATCGAGAATGAACCGGAAGTGCATCCGTAATTATTTTTAAATCTATTTACTTTTTACCTGAACTGTATCGATTTGTCAACCTTTTAAAAGGCGTACAAATGATATACTGTTGCACTCTCCCTCTCGCTCACCTTCTCTCTATTCTTCTATATCCCTCTCACTATATATATATATATATATATATATATATATATATATATATATATATATATATATATATATATATATATGATAGAGAATAGTAGTTTGCTTGAAACATTACTGGGAATAGTAGTATATACATTAATTTATACTACTATTCTCTCTATCTCTATCTCTCTCTCTATCTATCTCTCTAAATATGAATATATATGAATATATGTATATATATATACATTCATACATACATATATGACCTCAAATATACGCCATTTAGAAAGACTTATCAAACAAATATGTATAAATGAAAATATATCTAAAAATAATGAAAATATAAACTTTTATTTTTCTTCATCGAGACCTCTCCTGCAGTTCTCTCTCACTAAACCTATATATATATATATATATATTGATTTATATATACATATCTATTCATATATATATATATATATATATATATTTATATATATTTATATATATATATTTATACATATATATATATATTTATATGTATGTATATATATATATATATATATATATATATATTTATATATAAATATATATGGTCATACGTGGTATGATTTAAAGATAAACGTATATAGATAGATAGATAGATTTCATGTATATATATATATATATATATATATATATATATATATATATATATATATATATGAATGCTTGGTCACTTATTCGAGAAATGTCTTAATCAGCAAGGGCCTTTTGAGTAAAAAGAAAACTGTAGCTGGTATCGGCAGAAAAGTTTAACAAAGTAGCTATCATTTCTTGTCCATTAAATTCTCGCCATATATTTTTGGTATGTTCGTGGCTTTATTGGAGCCTTCAACTAGAATATTTTAAATAAGTATAATGTACTGCTGAACACTTTATTAGGAGGGTTACATTTTTGGTGAGTTTAAAGATTGTGATCACTCGTTTGAAGAGAAATGATGATTTTCACTGAGCGTAAAGCATTTTTTTCCGTAAAAGAAATCGATTCGATGCGGTTATCACATTTGTAAACAAAAATATTGCTGAGTCTTTAAAAGTTGAAACTTTGGATGACAATATTTTATATATATACACTACTAAACGTACGTGTGACCCGTCATGGCAAAATAACTACTAATATTTATTCTACTTTATTTCGTTCAAAAATCATAAACTGTTAGATATCTTCTTGATTAACTAAAATAATAAATCTCTTCACCTTTGTATTAGTCTCATAATATGGATAAAAAGACTGACTATTTTTCATTTAATTTACGTACGTGCTTTTAGTGTGTATAAGCATACCCATGTGAATTAGATTTCAACGCTAGGAATAGAATGCCATTCTTTCTCGAAATGATCACAGATATATTGTGAAATATTAGTCGTTGGATCAACATACAGACCGCTAGTAAAAAGTAAATGATCAAACGATAAGATGAGCCATGTTTTAAGCAACTCCAATAAAATCAAAAGACAAAGTCTCCCTTGTATGAAGCTGCGATAACTTCACTTTTTATTATGTCCAATCAAAAGCTTTTCTAAAATCTGTTTCTGATTAATTTATGCAAATCAAGTGTGTTTTCTTCTCAGCATTTCCATTTCCACCACTTCTCCTCAATACAAGTACAGAATAGTTAACACTCGAGAACTTGTAAACAAAAAACATCATTTAGATAAATCAGATTTGCTGTGAGCTCACTACTGAACCCACCAAGTTTTAACGTGTCGAGATGACTTGTGAGATTTTTAGACGTCAATTAAAAGTACAGAATATAACTATTCTGAACTATATAACTCGTAAACAAAACAACATAGCGGGATCTAAGTAATTTTAATGTGCGTAAACGATTTTTAAGTATTATTTACATGGGATAAAACACATTTAGACATCGTTTCCACACGTTGAAACTATGTGAGTTTGGTAGAGAAATTCATTCTAATGCGTTATACGTAAATAAATGTTTTTGTTAGTTGTTTTATTTACGAGTTCTAGAGTTTTAACTATACCGTACTTTAACCTTTCCTCTCTATTTGAAATTATTCACATTATTTAAAACATTCAATTTCAAACAAGCCGCCCGTGCGTGGCACCCCTCTGTATGTGACTCGATGTGTCGAGTGTAAAATGCAATAAATTTGGGCAATTTAGGACATTTTTGACCCCCCCTTTGACCCCCTGGGGGCGCGAACTAGATTTTTTCTAAGGTCAAGGATACTCATTTTATATCCGGAACAATTGCTTCTGCAGTTTGGCCAAGTTTCAGAAAAATTGAATGGATGGATCAAATGTTATAGGGGAAAAAGGTAATTTTTGCCATTTTGGGAACTTTCGACCCCCTGATATGTTCCAAGGTCAGCGTTACTTATTTTCCATTAGAAACAATTGCCTCCACATTTTGGCCAAGTTTCAGAGAAATTGAATGGATGGATGAAAAGTTATGGGGCAAACAATTTCATTTTTTGCAATTTCGGGGCCTTTTGAACCCCTGGGGGGCTAACCAGACTTTTTTTCAAAAATCGGAGAATGTCACTTTCTAACCTGACCAAAGGTACAACTTCCTGCAAATTTTCAGAAAAATTCAATTGATGGTTGCGGAGAAAAATCCGGACGGACATTCCTCAAAACATAAGTCTCCCGATTTTATAAATCGGGGGACCAACAAGCAAGCATATATGCCGCTTAAAGTTTTAATATCTATCATATAGATATAAGTATTTTCTTGTTCATTTGCTGTGTTTTGCACGTTTACAAATGAAAGATTTGTGTATATGTTTTAAAAGTTTGCAGTGCCATATCTTCACCTGAACACCGGTAAATAGGGTGAGGAGAGGTTAGTGTCAGATGTTGGCTGCCAGACTTAATTCGTCTATCGTTGTTCGCACCTTGGCGGTTTGTCGTGTATTCGTTCACAAATTATTTTGAAAACAAGTTACGCCTCTCATGATTTCTCGCGTGATTCCGGTAGTTTAGACATTCGAATTTATTAACACATGCTATAGTTTACGTCCTTAGAACGCACTTGGCTTCCTATAAAACGTGAATATGCGTGGATGCATCTAAATACTATTTGAAACTCAACTGTGACCGATCGACTGACATACGGAGACAGTTATAGAGATTATTAAACTCAAATCAAATCAAATTTATTGGCAAAAATAGCAAAATACAACAAGCCATGTAAAAATACATTTCGAAGATGTGTACATCTATATACAGTCCGAATGTTTGTCGAAGGTGACTGTACACCTAAGTACGATGGACCTCGTCACGGCCTCCTTTTGGTCTATTATTTTGCTGAGAAGGAACACAGACAGAATGCTGCTATTGTTCTATTGAGACGAAAACGCTGATGGTACATTACCATTACTATTAAGACCACGACTTGACACTGGGATGAAAACTCCTTGAACAGTAGATGCATGTTCCTCTTGATGTTGTCATACGTAAAAATCCTCCGCTGCTCAAGTGAGGCGTACTCACCATAACAACAGCGGCCATGATACATCCAGAGCCATCTTGAATTGTTTGGACGGTTGAGAAAATACGTCCATTTAATCTGCGCGTTTAACAATGAAAATGTGATTTTAAACGTAAATGTGACAGAGCGACGGACTTACATACGCTATTATAGAGATTAGTGGACGCATCTAAAAGAATAAAGTAACAGCTAATGTGATCAAATATTAACTAGGCAGGTTAAGTGCATCTGCCCTTTCCTCAAGCGAAAATGTTTGAAAGTTCAAAACATAAATTAAATACACCGGACAATTAAATAAAATAGAAACACTTAAAATAACATTAAGACAAATAAAAACATCACGAATAAAAATGAAATCTGCTTAAATAATAAATAAACTGAATCAATAGATAAACACCAGTAAATAAATCTTTTAAAAAACATAAGCAAACGACAGCAAAAAAAATCTGAAAAATTAAAAAATAAAATAATTCATGATGGCTTCCCTTCTTATATCCGCCATTTTCTGTTTATCTTTATTGCTTCTCTTAAAAGAAAGCTTTTGATTTGATACTCTAAGTAGCGTTAATGTTTGAAAATAAAGTAAGAAAAAAGTCGAAGAAATGCACACATATATTTAATCTTTTATTCTCCGACAATAAATAAAACGTAATAACCAAAATCTAAATATGAGAAGAAAAGATAAAAGACATTTTGTTTTTAGATACAATGTCTATCAACATGTATTTTGTAAAAAGAAACAAACCAAACCAAAATGAAATATAAATAATAGCTCGCACCTTGGATGATTAAATTTATTTATAATTCATTTTATTTGTATTAATCTACAGAAAGTTCTATAAATCTTTATACGCAGTTTATGTTAATAACAAACATGTCTATAACCTTAGCAGATTATCATATAAGTAAAATATATCACCATCACAGTTTTGATATATTTAATTAACATTGATTTTCTCAAAATCTCAAATATTGTTGTGAATGATTCCGCCGAGTGTAGCTATCTGTGTCTTAGAGATCATTATTACAATTGCATTTTCCATGTTTATATCTGTTGACTTACACGACCTTGCATTCTGTTTTCGCGAAATAAGGGTAATGGTCGAAGTACCGAATATCATTGCATATAAATAGTTATCCACAGTCAAATGTTTCATATTCTATTCGTAAATAGCTGCACACGTATTGGCAATATTGTATTCTAGCAAACGTTACCACAATGTCAGTGTTGCATTACCCGTTCTTTCAGGGTACCCGTTAAGGTCCAACAAGAACGACAAAGAACAGAACGTATATGAAAAAACTTTGGTTTTCTTTATTTGCCATTTACGCCAGCTACGCACACATGTTAAACAATCTTTTGACATACTTTTGTCTCATGAAAGTCTTTTTCTGGCTGAGGTCACAGACTTGGTTTACGCTAGAAACTCGTTCGTATATACATTCGATTGGAAAGTAATTTGCTCTGCATTGTCTATCCGAGCGTGAACTGAAGCAATTGTTCTACAAGCGCTTTGGTAAAGTACAAGTCAGGAGATTCCTTCATTCCGTATGTTTAGTCAGCGGACACAAAACTCGCATTCTTCCGGTACATCGATAGTCCGATCACCAAGCGTTTCGGCTCTTCGCGTGTTTGAAACCGTCGTTGTTCAAGTTCCTTTTGGACTGCCGAACCTTTTTCTTTTTAACAGTTATCAAGTCGCCTTTATTTCTTTCTCGACGTTCCACCCACAATGGACTCGTCCACGATTCATTTTTGCCACTCTTCATTATCTTACATCAGTACCTTAATGTGGGGTGACTTTAGCCACCCGGAGTGACTTTGCGCCAGAGCCTAAAAAGTGTTTAGAAATATTATTTAAAAAATTGGCTCTTATTTTTCGATACAAGGTAGTATTTTATGCACTAGATTAACTTAACCATTTCATGCCTTTAAAAATGGTATCGAAAATAAGACTCGTGTGATATTAAAGGAAAACGTTGGTTAACATATACATTTATGGTTTACTTTACAGTTACCTATGATATATTATTAACGCCAAGTAGAAATTAAAGGCCTGTTACAGACAGCATGAAAGTACATGAAAATATACACACAGAACGTAACTTTAAGAAATGAATCCTAAAAAAAATACTATAAAAATACAAAGAGTTGCGAGTTGTTAAAGACGTGAATACAAATCGACGTATGAAAGGAAATATACATCTGTTTACACGGGTCTAAACTCTAATTATGCACGACTATGAGAAAACGAACACCAAGTGCGTTTCGATCTTTCTCCATGTATGAGAGCCATTAAGATTGGCAACAAAAGAAATCATAACCGACTAAACCAATTAGGATGTGAAAGTCATGCTAAGAAGAAGAACGACGGACAGGAATATCCGTTCAAGTTGAAGGTGGTGCCAATAAAAGACACTCTCGTTTATGAAGTAGAAGTCACAAACAGAATATCTAAAAAGATGTCTAGTCTAAACAGTTATTTTGTAATGATCGTTAATGAAAATATCATAGGATTTATTTCGTCTTTGAATGATAAACAACTTAATCACTCACTCATTATCTAGTTTTATCGTCTATGTTCTCTTCGACGAAAGGTCCGACGTTGTCTGGTTGTCCTTATAATAAGTCTCCAGCGATCACGATTGTGGGGATTGACTGTCCATTTGCCACTGTTTACGGTCTTGTCTGATTGTTTCTTTCCATGTCTTCCTTGGGCGCCCAGCTTTCTTTTTGCTGTTCAGCCTTAGTTTTTATCATGTGCTGATATTCTCCTCGCAAGTATGATTAAAGAAATATTTTGTGTTAGAGGAAATTGCCCATCCAGTGTTGCTCTATAATGACCCGGCGTAATACTGCTCTCAGCTCTGAGCACTATGTCACCATTTTTATGATGTTCTCTACTTCCTAAATCTGCCTCTGCTTTTTATTTTACATCATTTATTTATTTACGTTATAGTGTTACGCTTTTTACGCTGTTACTGAAACTATTAGTTTTAGCCTTTTCTTTTTCCTCTTTATTGACGCTTATGATTTATCTACGCCGTGCTCTTATTCTTACCGTATTCTGCTGCTACTACAACTCCCTCTATTTGTCTCACCAACATCGTCCTAAACACACCACTTGCCATATAAAATATATCTAAAACATTCAATGTGAAAAAAACTAAGGCAAGCTAGATTCTCAGAGTTTTATTATTCCATGAATATATTCACATACACAAACACCAGTTTTGATTCAGGATGTATCATAAATTTGCCTGAGAAAAGATTGTCCCTACTTTATATCGGTAGTATGCAACTGGCACTTATTTGAACTCGTTTTGAATCGTTATTAAATGCTATCATAAATATTTACAGCATTTTCATATATACAGTGGCATACACATTTACGAGGGAGGTGATATTAAATTCGCACATGTTTTATATCTTAGGTTAAATACATCTTTATGCTGTATATATATATATATATATATATATATATATATATATATATATATATATATTTATATAATATATGTCTGTAAAGGCATTTGTTTGTCTATTTTCAATAACTTAAATTTCTTAAGATTATTTCAAGAACTTTCATTTTATTACCACATAAGCGGCCAGACTCTATCATTTCAAATTAAAAAAGAACGTTGCTATTCTAACCACTATGCGACGAAGTCTAAACATCGCCCATGCAACATCAAGGTATTGCCTTTAAATTGATTCGGACTCTCTTTCTCTAGTGAAGAATGTTTTATCATCATAAATTAATAAGAAAAAATATAAAAACAACATTTAAATGATTTTTAATAAAATATTTTATCTTAAAACGCAAAAGCATATGTTTGTCTATTTTTAATTAAATAAATTTCTATAGATACTTTAAAGAATGTTTATTTTATCATATATATATATATATATATATATATATATATATATATATATATATATATACAAATGTTGTTAAAAACAATATAACTCTTCTGTTTTGTGAGTCCTTTTTTATTTTTTCAATTCGTCGAATGGTGACATCGAATTAATTAATAAATAAACACGAACGTTTTTGACGCCTTCTGGAATCATCATCAGGTGTTTGATAGTATAAAATGGTAAAAAATTCCAACAAAGTAAAATAAATAAGCTATCACTTTAAAAATAAAAATAAAAAACACATAAATACATAAATGAATTAAAGATTCAATTCATCCGTCTCATTTCAACAATGTAGACGTTCGTTTTTGCGTTCACGGTTTGCCGTAGTATTTTAAAAACTTCCATCTTTCTAATATAGCAGGAAAAATCCTAGCAGAGTGCTTGATTAATTGAGAATTAAAGTTAAAAATTAAGAATTAAGCGCGTAATGTTTATTTATTTTGATACGGAAACAGTATTACAACATTCGTACCGTCGGACAGAAGGACTTAGCCATCCGGCTCTCTTCAGCTTCTATTGTCATCTGTGTGATAAAGTGATACAGTGATAAAGTTGTTTATTATTCAAAGACAAAATAAATCCTATGATATTTCCATTAACGATCATTACAAAATAACTGTTTGGACTAGATATCTTTTTAGATATTCTGTTTTGACTTCTACCCTTCTTTGATCTATCGGTGGATCTACAAGGAATGATAAGGCAGGACAGTAGAGCAACACTCTTTATCCCCGCGAATAAGCTGTGATAAGGGAAAATTATAAGTTATAGATGTTTTTATGCAAATAATGTCCGATAGTTAACGCGTTAAAGTTACACGATAGTTTTCCTGGTGTATTCTCTTCGTTTTATTCATCTCATAGATCCGTCTAGACAGATACGACCACTTTGCATAGTGGCAGCCATTGGAGAAATAGCAAACAAACGCGTAACTTTAAACACCGCAAAGCTCTACACCGCGAACATAACCACCGGATTTAGTTTTATTTCTGACCCAGGACAAGCTATACACAAACGCTAAGTGTAAGACTTATACATATACCAAACAATAGTTTAGATTTAGAACTTTGAAATATCTTACTTGATACATAGCCTACTTGATAAAAGATTTATTTGAGAGATATGCAATCTTACTTAGTTGCTGGATGTTAAATGTCTGGCGAGGGAACGTGAGAAAAGATAAAATGATACAAAATACATAAAAGCACGCGCGACGCGAACAGTTTACCCCAGCAAACTAAATCAATGGTTCCGGTGAAAATTCCCTGAAGATTACTGAACGCCCCAGAAAATATGACGACCGAAATTTTATGAATATAAATAGAACCATGATGTGCATGATGTATTTCTATATTTCCTCACTTTATATATATATATATATATATATATATATATATATATATATATATATATATGGGTGTGTATATATATATGTATATATATATATATATATATATATATATATGTATATATATATATAATTATTTTTCATTTCCCATATATATATATATATATATATATATATATATATATATATATATATATATATATATATATATATATACATATATATATATATATATATATAACAACATTTAAAAATAACTATTTATTATTATTACTACCTGCAGACATCGATGTTTAATGCTTACTCAATCTTCAGTGTAGAAAAAGTTAATTATTGCCGGTCAGAGAGAATTAAGCGGCTTTATATATATATATATATATATATATATATATATATATATATATATATATATATATATATATATATATATTGTAATTCCGGTAAAATAAACATGCACAAGATAAAAATCCAAAGAATTCTAACTGGTCTTACAAAGAGTGCTGAATATCAAATATATTTTTATATATAATGATTTTTTTATTTATTCAAACATGTACATTAATCCGCGACACTGGAATATCGATGTTATCGATTAAAGGCTGTTAGAACCTGATATCTCATCAAAGGAGAGAAAATCTAATATATCTCTCAGGATATATTTGGAAAGATGTTCTTTTCTTTTCCGCATGATGAGATCTCACTTTCTAACAGCTGTTGATCGATAACATCAGAATAGCAGTGTCGCGTATTATGTACATGTGTGTATAAATGAAAAAGAGTTATATATATATATATATATATATATATATATATATATATATATATATATATATATGTGTAATCCGGTATTTTTCTCCATAACCACATGTAGGCTAGGTGATCAACGCTCCTCAAGTCGCAAGATTGGTTGCGCCATCATTTAGACTATTGTCCTGATATATATATATATATATATATATATATATATATATATATATATATATATATATATATATATATATATATGATGTTATGAAGGCTTACCAAAGCATTCCTTTCAGGACACCAATGATCACCATTAAAGATAGTTTTTCTTACAAATATTATCTTACAAATATTTTCTTACAAATATTATTTATTCAAATTTAATTACATTTAATTTGAATAAATAATATTTGTAAGAAAAATATCTTTAATGGTGATCATTGGTGTCCTGAAAGGAATGCTTTTGTATGCCTTCATAAAATCACATATAAATGCTCTGTACTCTGTAATCGAGTATCATCGAGCTTGTTTTTATTGGAACATCTAAATATATATATATATATATATATATATATATATATATCTTCAAGGCTGGCCAGCTCACAACCTGAATTTACTTTTTACCGCGTTGCATCGTTGGTGTTTTTTTTTCTTTTTCCTCTTTCTCTTTTTGTTTCTTCTTTTTCTTCTGCTTCATTCCTCTTGTGATCCTTCTTTGTTTTTCTCCTCCGCATCCATTTCGTGTAAACAATACAATAAAATATATTTTCTTCACCCAATATATTTCGAATAAAACAACCTATCGTCTTTTAGTTTCGTTCTCTTCTCTCTTCTGATGCTTCCTTCTTTTTATACGTTAGTATATCACTATAATATATATATATATATATATATATATATATATATATATATATATATATATATATATATACATATATATGTATATATATGTATTTATATAAATATATATATATATATATATATATATATATATATATATATATATATATATATATATATATATAAGGAAATTGACAACATCTTTGAAGCACCCATATTTAAGGGTGTTGTCAATTTCCTTATTCAAAAAGTGCCAACCTGCGACAAACATCGACCGGAGTCGTCTTTTAAATCTTGAAGTATTTTGCTGCCTCTACCGTGATACAAACCATCAGGGTTAATACCATCAAAATGAGGAAGAAGAAGAAAAGAAAAAAAAATATTAGACAGTCTCGCTTGAAAAAGTTGTTTTACAACGAAAGCTTGCAAAAAAATTAAATAAATGATTTTTCATTCAAATTGCAGCATGTGTTGGTTTTTACATTTCACATGAGTATATATATATACATATACATATACATATAGAACAATTTTTCATTATATTCCAATAACCATGGTTTGTTTTATTACTTTTATTTTTATTTTTTCCACATTTTCAAAAATTCCAAATTTCTGTTAGATATATTTAACGGTCCGTTTCATTTGTTTTGTGCCAAACAACATTTGTATGTCAATATCATCTCTGCAACACTACAAAATCATCAGAAATAAATAATAATTAATTATACATATACATATATACATAAATATATATATATATATATATATATATATATATATATATATATATATATATATATATATATATATATATATATACATGATAAAGAAAGTGATGATCACAAGCCTATTAGCATAATGGTCATTATAATGTGATTAAATTGTAAGTCTAAATCTCAAAGTAAGTTTTCGCACGCTAAAACGTTCATTATAATAATAAAATGACTTTCAGACTTGTAACAATAATATACCTGATCACATCTGTAGTTTAATGCAACCGAATGACGTCACGATTTATTTTTAGTTCAAATTATATTTTCTGTTCAACGTTAAAAACATGTTCTCATTTTTGCTTTCCGATTATGATCGATTTGTACAAAAGATGACTAAAACAAACTGGCTGTAAGTTTCCCCTCCATTAAATACTTAAAATGACGATGCCATTCTTCAATTCGTTATCGCTATTTACTTGATCGCATCTACGTGTGATTCGAACTGAATGATATCGCGTAATTTTCTCCAATTACATTCGGATGATTGTATCTCGGTTAAAACATAACCTCGCGAAACGGAATGACTCTAGCGACGTGTTTTGCTGGGTAATTGTTTAGCCATCATTGCAGCTGGCATCCATCACCTAGAAAATGTTCCGCCTTTAAGAAACTATTCTGTCAATTAAAAATGTTATTCTGTAATATTCTATTCTGTTTAACCGTAAAGATCCATCAGGTAACATCTAGGTTCACATCGTGTCGGAGTTGCAATAACTACTCAATGTTAGTGTTACTTATGTAAGAAAACATGTATGCAGTTTGGATGTCTGATAGCGCATCAAAACACGCACACACACAGAGCTGCCGAGCTGAGACATGTCTCTGTGTATTTCCTCCGCACGAAGAGTGTATAAGACACAAGGTTGGTTTACTGTTTGTGAAATTAAAGTTCCCCATAAAGGGCATCGAGGATGCAACAAAATAAACATTGCTCTTGGTGATAAGGATCTCGCTTCTCTGACCGAGGTCAGAACATATAGTACACTTTGATTGTAGTTCGAAAGTTAGATGGATAATTTGCCTCCTACCAGATTGGCTAACGTAGACACAAGGCCAGTTCATAGATGGGAATCCAAACATGGCTACAAATATAGCTATGAGAGTACATTTCGCTATCATGGTGAGAGCGCCTCAGGCTATCGACCACGAATTAAACCCGACCAGATACTACACGGGGGCGAACGGCAGCTTGTATTTAATAATTGTCTTACTTTTTGAGGGAAAATGCAAACAGTCACCAGATATATCAATAAATATAAATATATACTGATAAAATGAGTTCTACATATCGCTGATAGAGACCTAATATACACGGCATATTTTGACTGAAAACTTTCTCCTGCGTTCTTAGAAACATAGAAGATCAACCTGTACCCCGTAAGACTGGATATGACAGCGTAACATATGGAGTTCAGTCTGCATTCACCGGTGAGGAGGCTACTTGTGGCATGCAATGCAGAACATATACTACACTTTAATCGTAGCAAGGCGGCATTATAGAAAGAGAAATCCAGTCTGAACAGGTTATTTTTTGTTTGGGTTGAGCTAGTTTTTTGCAGTAATCATGAAATATTTTGTTAAATTATTGCTTATTTTCTGAATTTAGTATCTTTTATTTTTTAATTTCAGTTCTTTATTGTTTAATAACAGTCTTACTCGGTGTTGCTTAGGTTACAGTGTGGGATGACATCATACGCACCATTATATTAAGAAGAGTTTATTTTAACAGCAATCTAGGTAACCTACGCAGCTAGACGTCTTACCAATTGAACTATTGCGATATGTGTTTATACACTGGAAACAAATGCTTATAAA
>OY744526.1:150016238-150026238 GCA_963556195.1 Sepiola atlantica
ATATATATATATATATATATATATATATATATATATATATATATATATATATATATATATATATATATATATTAGTTAATGTATATATATATAATTGATTACATATATATATATACATATACATATATATATATATATATATATATATATATATATATATATATATATATATATATGTTTGATTAGACAGGAGTGCTAACCTCTATTTATTCATTTTCTGATCCATTTTTCCAGTCGTCGAACGACCGATTTGGTGTTGTTATCAACATGTGTAAGAAATCCCCATATTTTGGCGAACGTTTTCCATCGAAGTCGGTCGTCTTCAGGCGGATAAATGAGTAAACAAGATAAAACTGATGAATCCACTAAGAGGACGTTCTTTTAAACATTTCAGCAACATTTCAATATACCTTCGCTCCCCTCATAACGAGAATGGTTGATGCTAGGTGTATTCATGCGAATGAACAACGCTCTCATTATGGGGAGGCGAATACTACAATATGAAACTGCAATAATAGAGGTGTTGCCAGTTAAAATACTCCTAAAATCGCTTTATGACGCCGACTAACTTGCCACCTAACCTATACTCAGAGCTCCATTCACCAACACCTCGTGAAACATAACATCCAAAAAAATGATTTTAGGATTATGTTTATTCGTTTATTTCTATATAACACATCTAACACTGAAATCAAATTAAAATGTATAATAGAACTAATCTGAAAGTAAAATAAAATAACAAATGTAAAAAGTCTAAGATTTATATGTCCAGCAGGAAAGCTTACCTTTTGATATGTCTTTTACTGAAAAGGCATGCATGTCTTAAGCATTTCTTGAAGTGCATTTTGTTTTATCATTTTTCGGTGTTAACTAATTGGCTGTTTGTTTTCTTCAAAATAAAGTGACAAAGTTACAAATGCAATGATTGACGTAACATATAAATGATTTACTAAAGTGTGTGTATACAAAATAACATGTTGTTTCATCATGAAACGAGTGTTGTATGAGGTAATTCTGTTGATGCACGTGATCAGAAACATGTAGTGCGTCATATTATGATACAGCGTACATTCAAAGATTCCGATTATTTCTTAATGTATTTCCCCTTTTTCTATATGAATAAAATGAATATTCTGTAACTGTTATCTATGAGTACCAAATGAAAGCATTTATTATTAGTAACTTCATTTCTGCCGACAAAAACATGGCGGCCATGATAATTTATATTTTCCTCATTAAAATTATTCCAAGCAGGATTAGGTAGATTTAAAAAAAACTAAAACGAAATACATTTTTCGTAAAGAAAATGCTGTAAAATCATAAAAAGAATTAGCTAGACATCGTCAATCAAACATAGATTTGTCAGACTCAAATATCCTACTGAAAACATTGATAAATAGACCAGCTTCACTTTATTATATAAACGTATATGTATGAACTAGTAATGTTTATACTTATATATTATATATATAAATAAACATGATATCCTGTGTATGTATTTGTTATATATATTATTAAATACACTTTGATATTGGATTTTACATTGATTACAAAGTAAACGGATTTAAAAAATCAGAATACATTGTGATATTATAATATATGCTCTATTCCTCATCTCTCTTTATTCCCTTCTCTACCTTTCTTTTTCTATATTCTCCCCTCTCTCTCTCTCTTCTTCGTCTCTACTTTTTTCTCTCCACTTCCATAGTCTTTCTCTTCTTTTTCATTGAGACACTCAAAATTGCTTCGGAATAAAAGTCGTCCTTTTATGTAAAAAAAAAATGAAACATATAGTATAATATTTATTTCATATAATTGAAGAGCAAAAGTTCAAAAATGTTCACCTCTTTATTCTCATAGTAGATGTTTCAAAAAATCCCATTAATGAAGCGCTCACATTGAGTACTAATGACTAGCATCGACTTAGTCGTAAAGAACAAAGCATTAAAAGTTGCGTTGTATAATTTAAATAACATAAAATAACACGTCGTATTAGCTTTTTATGGATGGCTGACGCCAAAACACAACTACCGACATTATTGTAAAGACACATTATACAAAATAATACAGACATTGGATGCTTCGTTTGTTTTTATTTGCAGAGCAGAGAGACAGAGACACCAAACCTATAGTACAGTTTCTTAGTGGAAGGGGGATATTTTGTTTTGTGTGATTTTTCAAAATTAACTATTTTCTTAATTTGGTAATCACATCTTAAAATATCATTATGATAATCATGATTTCGTTTCAGTATGTCTGATTATTATTTAAAAACAAAATGTTCTAAACAATAGAATTCATTATATTTTATTACACGCCTATGTATTGTTCCATCTTATTTAAATAGTATTTGAGCGTTGGTGACAAACGTACATACACACAACATCTTTATTATTAACGCATTTCTATTACAATGAATATGCGTGTTACTATTTTTGGAACCAAATCTAATAATGTATATCATAATTCAGCATTTCCAGCCATCTATGTTAGTGACTTATAGGCCTAAAAACTACCCGACCTAATTGCAACACATGTTGCATTGAGCACCCTTGGAATAGATATGTAATACTACTACTACTACTACTACTACTACTACTACTACTACTACTATTACAATTACTACTTGATTTTAAAGAATGATAGACTCAGAAACTATTTGTTAGTTTTACAAAGTTTAGAATGGCAGACACATGGTATGCTTGATATGTAATTTTGACTCAAATCATATAACAAATACTATAGCTACTAACTATAGATAGTGAAACATAACATCATTTAATTATTTAAAAAATATGTTCACTTCCATTCATACAAAGAGGGCTTGAAATACCGAATATATCATGGATGTTAGAATTTAAATACCTCAACTACACGCGCTACCGCTAAAAATATAATAATTATAAACATTTATACGCACCAAATTATTCACCGAAATCATACCAATTCATCACATAATCTCTTGAGTAGTCAGATGAAATCAAATTAATTTAATTTAAGTACATCACGAGTTAATGCTAGCTTATTTAAATACAGACTAAAATAAACCTATATAGACGACAATGTGCTGAGCTAGCAGTTCAGACAGTAGAATAACATGAATGAAGTAATTAGTGTATACACTAATTACTTCATTCATGTTCTTCTACTTAACATTCTTAGGAAGATCAGTTCTCCAAGAAATCATCTGGAACAGAGCAGACGAATTATCGCCACATAAACAGATATGGCCGACGCGTCACACCTAGTCGTGTTTGTAATAGCGGTTGTAGCATAACATCGCTTTCTACAGTAGGTAACAATATGTAATAACATAACATGATCGTTTTGGATTGTCAGATTATTCTTATGTTTATGTTTTTATTATATTCCTTTTGGAGAGTCACGCATCATAATCATTACGCAAACACGACCTCTCGTAGGGGAGAGAAGATGGCCCCCGAAAAATGTCTACCTTGTCTGGGAATAGAAACCAAAGAGACAGTCACTAATCTTTCTCTACTCTACGTCTCACTATTCAAATCACTTCCGCAATGAAACTTCCTTTTACCACGTCATCACTCAGCCATGACACCATCATTCAGTAACCTTTTTATGCGTGTCCTGCAAATTATAATGTCAAATATTGTTGCATACGTAGATAAGATACGATAAATAAATATAGAAGTTTAATGGAAATCTCATTATAATGGAGCTTTGTGTTTGACAATAACCGAAATTACGTCAGATTCATCAAATCTTTATTTTATAGATACAATAAGTCAAAGTAATATAATTAATAATGAACTACTACGGTGGATAAGGATAGTTAAATATGTATTTAAAATTAATATTGGTCAAATAACTTGTATGTGGGAGCGTAGCAAACAACTCCCTGACAAAAAATTAACGTCGTAACAATTATCCTGTCTAAGCTTAGATACACATTCGATTGGGGGCCGCTTGTGAAATTTAAATTTCCGTGAAACTTTCTTATTCGAGGGAAACGAATTAAACCCACCAATGGTAAGAATCTAAGTTGTGATAAGCCTCAGTGTCTTTCAATATGCAATGGTATTTATGATCATAGAAATACGTATTTTCTGTGAAAAATTTATATTTATACAACTTAAACTGATTTACATGATAATACTATTTCCACTGCGTGTTCTCATGAAATAGCTTATGAATAATACAACACATTAATTAATGAGTTTACAAATATAATAACGCTGCCACATTCGTTCCCGTTTTATCACCAAAGTTAAACAACGTTGAACCCCGTCGGTATTTAGATGGGTAACACTACACTGTATGCAAAACCAGACCCTAGTGGATGTGCAAACCAAGAGCCGGTCATTAATTAGCAATTACAACGGACAGTTCTGTGCCGGTAGTTTAAATCAGTGCCAACGAGACGTTCGTTGGCGACAACAGATTGATTTCAGATGGTAGATCAATTAATGAATCTAAGCTGAAGATTAAATAAAAATTTCGTCGATTTGGCGATTTACAATATACTGTTCTTATTTTTATAAAAAAAGGTATTTAAGGTCGTTGACTCCATGTTATTGCACGTACCGAGTAAATACAGATAAGAAAATAAAAACTGATGATGAAGTATTGAAAGTATTTGTTTAATGATAAGCGTGCCACTTATAAATGTTAAAACGACCAGCTCAATACTTCGCGTGTCTAATAAGTTGAATGACAAACAAGCGCTTATATGGCACCACCAGCTGCTCACAACTTGTCAGCCATAACCGATCAGCTCTGTTTGGCAGAGTAAAAACAAAATGCCGGCAGCAATTCTCAACTTGAAATTTTGCTGAGGCGATAATTTATTTTAGTTTTCGAAATCACCGAATATTATTGTTGGTCTTTTTCGTCTGTTTCTTTCCTCTCTATTTCTTTAAAAAAAAATCTTTTTTGATGTTTTGATTTATTTCCTTCCTCTCTGTTCTTTTCTTTTGTCATGTCTGTTTATCTCGTTTTTTTTATCCCTTCCTTTCTTTCTTTTTGTGTATGTGTGCTTGTTTTCTTAGTTCACTTGATTTCTATCTATCTATCTATCTATCTATCTATCTATCTATCTATATATATATATATATATATATATATATATATATAACTAGCTAACTAACTACCTATCTTACTATCTATTATGTAGCATAGTCACTTCATGGATCTACTCACATATCTGGATCTGCTGAGACAGGTACACATACGAACGCACAACCACCCACACCCACACCCACACCCATCACAAACATTATATATATATATATATATATATATATGAAGCTATTCCAGTTTCGAGTATAAACGTTTATACACTCGCTACGACTAGTCACACTGAAAAGTCGTAGACGACAAAAGAGATGTGCTGGTGACTATATAATATAGATGTCATAACTCAGTAGAATACAAACAAAATAGCATAATCAACATTCTGTCATTATATTCCAAAAGTTCAACATCAACAAATGATGTTGATGTTTAATTTTTGGAACATGATTATCAAATGTTAATTATGTCATAATTTTTTTATTCCACTGAGTTATAATATATGAGCACTGTTGTACTTAATAATTGAGTTTCCTGCAGATATGGTACATGGGACAACTGGCTTTCGTCTGGACATTACTATATTCTTTCTCTAGTGTTTCCTTGTGTAATTTGTTGCAGACATTTGATCTAATGAAGCCATGTAGACTAACGCTCGAGAGAAGCCCTGCCATATAGAACAGAGCATGGTCAGATTAAAATGGGTTTAGACGTTTGACACGGCACTCCTCCACAAAGAACGTATGAAGATGATGTATTCTAGTCGCCTGGCTTCAAATCAGTCGATGTTTATTTATATCTATCTATCTATCTATCTATCTATCTATCTATCTATCTATCTATCTATCTATCTGTCTCTATCCCCCCTCTCTCTCTCTCTCTCTCTCTCTCTCTCTCTCTCTATATATATATATATATATATATATATATATATATATATATATATATATATATCGTGGCTGTCTATTCAATTTCGAATATGACCACATTTGGCGTATCAATTCGATATTGATGTGAAGGTTCTCAGTGAGAGACACGGATGTGGTTTTTCAAGCCTGCCATACGTTTACAGCCCATACAACAGACAGGGCAAGTATCTGAAGCCACCTCTTGTCTGTACCTTGATTTTGCAAAACATGCACTCGTTGGTAAATTACCATATATATATATATATATATATGCATATATATATATATATATTATTACTATTTCATGTATACACATCAAATTTTATAAGGAGATATACTTTTTTATGTATCAATTTTCAGCATTTACTTCAACAGTGCTCCATACGTAAGTAGAGCTAGGTAGTAAGTTATAAAAATATATTTATGGCAATTAAGCTACACAGAGGCTCCCGCGTTTCACTCCCGGGGAGAATCTTCAGGATCAAATGCATGGAGTTCGTTTTGCCCGGTGTTTTCATATAAACGGCTAGCTAGCTGTGTATATAAAAATACCCGGCAAAACTAACTCCATGCAGTTTAGCCTGAAGATTCCCACCGGGGAGGAAACGCGGGAGCCTCTGTGTGTATATATATATATATATATATATATATATATATATATATATATATATTCCTGCCGGGGAGGAAACGCGGGAGCCTCTGTATATATATATATATATATACACACATATATATATATATATATATATATATATATATATATTAGGGGAGGTCGATTTTGAAACTGTAAATTATCGCACTCGAAGAAAGTTGCCAAATAATGTCAAAAGTTACCACAAGAAATATTTTTCTTCAAAATTTTGTATTTATTTGAGCATTGCAACTTTAAGATCAAATAAATCGAGATTTTTTATCACTGCCGAGATTTCACCGGCAGATGTGTCGCCTTAAATTAAACCCGAGTTTTAACAAAAAAAAGTAATACATTACTTAATAATAAATATTTTAAAGTTTATTATTATTTTTCTTAAGAAATTAAATGTACATATTCAAATTAAAAAGGAATAAAACACTATAATATTTAATGTTATATATAAATAATTATTTGTTTACATAGGCGTTTTATTTATTGGATATTTTTTATGGTATTCACCGGTTGATAATTCATCGGGCGAATTTGAGTTTCCGTGTTGATTCTGTGTTTAATTATCACACATATATATTGAATTGTCGAGCGCTGGCTTATCTAATCCCACTTTCCCGACCTTTTGTCACACCTTACCTTGTGGGAGTTAGATAAATAAAAACTAGTTCAGCCAGGGGGTTTTACCCCACCAAATAAACCGGTATCGTCCGGGCCTTTGGGTCTGGATTCACGCCCGTCTATTGGGGCTTGTCCGTCCTGTGCAGTTCTAGGAGGTGCATCTCCCAGGTTTTGCCTTCCCTCTTTGGGGAGGAGTAAGTTTATTGCTTACTGTCTGAGGCGGCCCTACCGGGGAATGCCGACGAAGCTGCCCAGGCAATTTTTAAATGGCCAGAGTGCTCACCTCTCGAGCACTGGCTTTCTCATCCCACTTTCCTGACCTTGTGTCAATCTTACCTTGTTGGGGGTAGATAAATAAAATCTAGTTCAGCCAGGGGTTTTTACTCCACCAAATAAACCGGTATCGTCCGGGCCTTTGGGTCTGGATTTACGCCCGTCTATTGGGGCGTGTCCGTCCTGTGCAATTCTAGGAGGTGCACCCTCCCAGGCTTTGCCTTTCCTCTTTGGGGAGGAGTAAGTTTATTGCTAACTGTCTGAGGCGCCCCTACAGGGCCAGAGTGCTCACCTCTATAGCGCAGGGTTATCAAATCCCACTTTCCTGACCTTGTGTCACATCTTACCTTGTTGGAGGTAGATAAATAAAACTATTTCAGCCAGGAGTTTTTACCCCACCTAAAATATATGTATTGGAGTTGATGGGAGAATGGATAAGGACACATTGATGTATAAGGAAATTGTGGATGAAAATAGACAGAGAATTATGAAAAAAACTAAGGGACCAGAACACAATTTAACTTTTACAAAAGAAACACCATGTGAAAGTAAATATCTGACACATAGAGTTCTTCCGAATAGTGGTGCAACAGGTGCTGTTCATGCAGATCAAGTGGTGGATGTTTTGCATGAATTCCACAGTGAGAACAGTATCAAGGCTATACTTGTTGACAACACTAATGCCAACACAAGTTGCGAAGGTGGAATGGTTGCAATTTTAGAAAAAAAACTTTTTTAAACTCTTCACACAATTGGTTGCTCTTTGCATCATAATGAACTACCTTTCAGAGCCCTTTTTAAAAACATAGATGGTTGCGCAAAGGGCCCTACAACATTCAGTAGCCCTCTGGGGAAATTATGCTCAAATGATTGATATGATTTACCCCAAATATCATTTTCCACTATTAGCAATCCTCTAGAGTCAATTTTTAAAATTGATGAAATACATGATCTTAGTTCTGACCAAAGACTCCTTTATGAATACACAGTAGGTATTTCTAGAGGTAAGGTTGACTCTAGATATGCCTCCTGGAAAATTGGTCCTTTAAACCAAGCAAGATGGTTAACTTTGGCCATCAGGCTTATGTGTTTATGGACTCGTGGTGCATACCCACAAAGGCACACAACAAAACTACACTATGTAGTAAATTTTATTGTGTATGCCACTTCTTGGTTTGAAATTAAAAGAAATAGTAAATTCCACAATCAGTAAGTGCACATTTTTAATATGATCCAGAGGATTAAGGAGCAGCCTCAGGAAATCCAAGATATCACATTTAGAAATATACAAGGTAATTCATTTTGTTTACTGCCTGAAAACTTTCTATATTCCATGGTTAAATCTGAGGAGATTGAAGTAAGAGAAGAAGCTTTAAAAAGAATTTTGGCCATTAGGTAAGTAATATTTTTTCATATATCTCTGACTCAATTATTTATTCCAATTTATAGAATGATTTTTAAAGATTTTATCTAATTTCACCATAATTATTAAAGCAGTACAGATTGGAATTTTTTAATAATTCAATTAATTAATTTGTTCTTTCAGGAGTGAGGAGTCAACCAGAAAAAGATTAAAAAGAATACTACCTATTAATTTTAATGCCACACATTGGACACAATTAATAGATTTAAAATTATGTGGCATTTTTGAACCACCATCTGCACTTCGAGAATCGTTGATGAATGGAACCAAGCTTGACTTGCCAGATTTGCCCTCACATTCTCAGGGTGTGGAACGGGCAGTTAAGTTAATAACAGAAGCTTCACAAACTGTATATGGTTTTGAAGCAAGGCATCAACACATTACAGCCAAAGTTTTGAGTCAGAAATTGAGACCAGCATTTTTGTCTAAGGGGTCTTATATGGAGCAATTTGACTCTCTATATTAAGCTTCATTAAAATAGTGTTAGGTTTTTCCTTATTTCTTTGCTTGTTATATTTTCACTAATAACAGAAAAAATCATTTTTTTAGGTATTCAAATATTACTGTTTAATTCATAACGTTAAAAGGTAGTTTACAAAAGCAGATACTGAAAATGAGGGGGGGGGGCAAATTTTCAATTTGAAGATTCTTTTAATTCATATCATTTTTATAAAATAAAAGGACATTCCCTGCTTTTAAATGCTAAAATTATTTGGTTTTCACACCAATATTCAAGCAAATCTTGCAAAAACGAGGAATTTTCAGTATATTCTTGTTTACGATCTTTGATACCAAACGCTCAAAAAACCGCTGAAGTTTTTGATCTAATTTTTTGCATGAGTATTTAATAGGTCTATATACAACTTTCGGTACGTGCCTTTTTTTAATATTTAAAAAAAAGTGTAAAATCGACCTACCCTAATATATATATATATATATATATATATATATATACTACTACCCTCACAAACGTTTGCTTGCCAACGGCTTTTTTCCATAAAAATTAATAACAATAAATACATGCCAAAACAAAAATATACCTTAGTGCTTGGGATTGATTCATGTTTGAAAAAAAAAGTTTTCATT
>OY744526.1:150028738-150106238 GCA_963556195.1 Sepiola atlantica
AGAAGTGTCGACGTATTAACTAACATAAAAATTAATAACTTTTTAAATGTTAGTTGTAACTCTAATAATAAAATAGTACTAGGCCTATTTAAAGGATTACACCAACCCAATATAAAATTTATTTCATAAATCGAGTTACATTAAAGCACAGCTTTAAAGATAGTGAGAATAATGGTCACGAGATTAAATATAAGCAACAGAGTACCAATAATAAAAATTAAAATAAAAATAGAAGAAAGAGAAACACAATTTGGTTCACGCCACCCTGTAACCAGATGCTAATACAATTTCGTAAAAGAAATTCTCAATTCACATCAAATACTTCTTGGTATTATTAATCTATTGCACAAAATATTCAATAAAAATAATTCAAATATGTATTACAGTTGCTGTGAAAACAAGAAAAATGATAATCAAAGCCTAGAATAACAAAATATAGACGAGAGTAGTAAAGAAAAAAAACAACATGTACAGAAAAAGTGATTAATAAATTAACAACAACAATGTACATTACAAAATAATAGCTTCACAAAAAACATTGTTTAACAAACAACTATATTTGCCCATGATAAAACAAATCAGAAAAATAATATTTACATTGAATTTAAAGATATAATAACCATAAAATCTCATTCAAGAACAAAAAATATGGATTCAAAACATAAATATCGAACCATCACTGGAAGGCAAAAACGACGGACGGTCCAATAATCGAGTGGCAAATATTACACGAATTAAGGCATCCATATACTAAGGAGATCTGTGCATGTTATATTTTAACGAAAAGTTTTAAATTAAACATTTTTTAAATCTCAAAAATTTACTAAATTGTAGAAACGAAATAGCAACAAACTGTAGCCATAGAAAAACTTCATTTACGATTATATACATACAAGACCAGGAAAGATTGTTACGGAAAAAAGGTTAATATCTTTTATTTGTCCAATCAAGTGAAATTATTAGATACAAAAGTCAGGATGAGGAGAAAGAAAAAACAATATTGTTTAAATTTATTTACATTTTTTTATTTTATTTTGATTTTAATAAAAATATTTGCATCTAACATATGTTTTTTTTAAGGCATTTTGCCTCTTTTTTTAAGTTTAACATTTTAAAAATATTTAAAAAAGAAATGAACTTTCCCAAAGTTATACCTACAAGCGACCATGCGCGACTTAAGTTCTATTTGAAAGAGACATTTACACCGTTAAGTCCACACAACATCGGACGTCACTCCTACAAGACCAGGAAGGATTGTTACGGAAAAAATAAAGTTTATACCTTTTATTTGTCCAAAGGTCTGACTTGTTATATCAAGCGAATATTGGATAAGAAAGTCAAGATGAAGAAAAAAATGAATATTGTTTGTAATTTTTATTTTTATTTTAATAAAATATCTGCATCTAACACATAGTTTTTGAAGTCATTTTGCCTGTTTCTTTTAGTTTAAAATGTTAAAGATGCTTAAAAATGAACTTTCCAAAATGTATATATATATATATATATATATAAATTAAAAAATATATTAAATAAATTAATAAATAGAAAGTATCTGAAGTATCAACTAGCATCAAAATTAAAAAGATGAATTATTTCAATCTCAACGAACAAAGATAAGGTCACTCATAAGCTAAATCTATAAACATTTTAGAAGGTTAATTCAGTTAATAGCTGTGTTTTGGTTTAGTGTATAAGGCTTATAATATACAGAGCGTTTTTTATTTAAAACCCTATAAATCGAAACAAAAAACAGACTGATCTGGTACTTTACCTATAACGGACTTTAAACTCTTTTATTCACCATGAATATTTTGAGAACCTGCTCCTCAGTGTTAAATCAACCCCAACTAACATACACTCACTCTTGTTTCTATGTTGTTTTATATATTCTTCAATATACTTGTTTTTTTCAAAACACGGAGTTCGTGTGTTCACAGGGTCACAAAACAGTCATTAACAGAATTTACTATAGCACTAGTGATATCATTCTAAAATGTTTATAGTTCTAACTTTAGTTTCGTATTAATAATATAATTCCCCCCAAAACTTCCTATTAATATTATTTTTAACACCATCGTCTTTAGCTAATTCCTCTCAAGATGAACCCAGATAAGCTTGAAAGTACTGCAGATATGACACAATCATCGGTCTATTCCCCACCGAAACAAAGACCCTGATTCGCTAAATGGAAAAGATCTATACAAGGATATCCATATATGATATATATATATATATATATATATACCCGTAATAAGCACTTCATGTTAATGTATGATTCTATGTTTGCATCAATCTATCTTATCTGATAATATCATTTTATGTATTTTCTATATTTCGTGTTTACTATTTCCATAACTAATTGGTCTAAACACTCAATTGAATAAAATTATACAAGACAGGTAAACATTGTAAATATTTCAATAAAGCAATATTTTGAAGTTACGCGATTTGTATGTGTTGTTTTCTTTACCTACCAGATTTTCTGTTATTGCTGTTTTTTTTCAACAAAATGCTAATAGTTCTTAGCACTGTTTCTCTCGGAAATACAACCTGTAACGTTATTGTAGTTAAAATATATTTAGATGTCAAGAAGATTTATCAATGTTGCTTAATACGTCACATCAAAGACACATCTCTAAAATCCTCCCAGCAAAATGTAACTATCGACTACGCTCGTTCTTTGATCTTTGATAGTATTTTTTAGTATATTTAAAGTTAGTTTTCGTTTAGGTAAGACATAAACAAATTAACTATAGTATTCAGCTTGTCGTAAATACACTTTTGTATGGATTATTATTATTGGACTGAGCCATTCTTCATGTGATATAGAGAAAAGTTATATGTTATTTGAGTCGTCAGTAACTATAAATGAAATAATCATAATAAGCGTATGTAGGGATTAGTATTAGGCAAAACTATTGTTTAAGAAAGATGACAAATGTTGAATATTTATCTCTGACGTACTGGAACCTATACATGTGGCTGACAATGCAACAAGTCGGAAGAAAAATATCAGGCTCTCGACGCCGTTAAAACTGCAGATACACTTGAAAAAAAACATTCGTTCGCTAAATAAACAATAAACAACTGGCAGACACGCAGCTGAATATGCGTGTGTCTAAAAATGTAATATTAACCGGTTCGATTTTGGATCGATTAAACGCGGCATGCAAGCATATTCAAGCGATACACTTCTGTAACCTCCCGTGAACTATCAACTCCTCAAATACTCTCACTCGCTGTACACATTGGCCACAAACGAAAAATAAACATATACATATATGAGTGTTGGTCGTTTTTCTGTTAAACACAACAGTAATACACAACAAAATAATTATAAATTATTCATGTCACATATATCTACAAATGTCTGATTTTGCCAATACATACGTTAAATCCATTGCTATTTCTGCTTCTTATAAAGTCGGGTCTTTATATCGCTCTAAATACTTTCTCACACCGATGGCTATTTTGTATCTCAACAAAACTACTATCATACCTTGTATGACGTAATGTTGTCAGATTTGGCTGGTGAATCTCTGTTCTATTCGAGGTTTCTTAATCAGCTTCAGAAGGATATCTCTAATTTTGTTTGACACACTATCTTTTGTACTCTGCAACCCCTATCTCACAAATGTGATGTTGCTATTCTTGGTGTCTTCAATAAGTACTATTATTGCATGTGTTCTTCATAATTGTCTTATTTATTCCCTGTATCAGTTTTTCCAGCTCGTTTGAATGTGTTTCATAAATCCACTGTTCTGAAACCTCGTTATAACACAGATTCCCATTCCAGTAGCTACTTCCCAAGAACTGCAGGTCTTATATAGTCATCCGGTCAGTAACCAATTACCGTCGCCCTCACGTTCGTACATTTCTCACACCCCTGGATAATAACCCACACGTATGGTGATTTGGTGTCGCCGAATGTATGGCCGTACACACGTTACACTAAGCTGATAAAGTCCAGTCTTTGAAAGAAGTTTCCCGTGGGATTGAAATGCTCTTGTCGGCCAGAGAGTAACTCTCCCCCATTTTGTGCTTGTTAAATTTGGGATACTAATGAAAGGAAGACAGACACGCGAAGAAACAAAATAAAATAGTGAACTCAAACAGACAGTTCGAGTATTCAAAGCAAAACACACCACAATATCCTTGATTTTCGTTTGAAATAATATGATGTATTTTTCTTCAAAACTAATATATACACAGTCAATATTTTCGTAGACAGAAAGCGTAGTTGTCTTTCGTTCTTGTAAATGAATTGGAGATTGTTAACTTCGACTTTGCGTCGAGAAATTTTGTTTACGATCGATTCAAAATAACTTATTTCCGCGGTTTTAGAAAAGTAATTAGCTCGACTTTACGCAACTCTGACTGTCTGACTATCAAATTCGCGCCCTGTACAACTTCATCTACTATAGCACGATTACTCGGTTTCGCCCGGCGAAAGTCTACTTGTCTCGGCAAGCGCACAATCTGATTGTTCGCTGGATAATCTCAACTAACCTTAAAAGCCGGATTCTAGTGTCAATCTCTCTAGATTTATTTTCGCGTGGCCCGATATTTTTTTTCGCGTCGCCTGATAACTCTCACTTTCATACAGCAATAACCTTCGAGCTGCCTCATTGACCTTTCCTTGGATCATACCTGCAACTTTCATCCAAAACGGCGTGTTACCAGACCAATAATCTAAAAATTCCCTTCTCATCAAACACGATTCTGATAAGCCCGTGTGAACAATAATTGTGATTCTACCGGTGCAGTTTCCCAAATGCATACTAGCTCTTTAATCACACTAAATCTTAGGTAGAGTTCCGCCACTTCGTCCCAAAGGCGTGTGGATCTTTTTTCTTGCTGTTTTCATAGTACCTATAATCTGTATCTTTTCAAAACTAAGGTCAATAAGCATCTTATGTCTTTGCGATAATCATCTCTCGTTCTTTTTAGCTTTCTGAATCAAGTAGCGTCATGCTTTGTCTGAAGCGACTTCCATAAACATATTGAAAAAATGACTGCTTGTACTAATAATTATGACGCCAAATTTTTATCCAATAGGAATCGAGTAAAGTTGAATTTTTTTAGTCGTGCGTAACTATAAATGTTTATATAGATTATTATGAGAATAAATCTTCAGGGGAGATAGAGACAGATTATAAGTTTTTTGGACCATCTGTATCTAAAAAATTCGATATTTATAGATAAATGGCCGTAAGGATTGTTTTGATATTCTATAAATAATATATACTTCCTGACTTTCTAAAACTATTAGTCATGATCGGTATAGATGAGTACTTTAGCTCGTAGCCAATAAAGATGGGAATAAAGAAGGAATGCGAAGCGGATTATTTTTTGTTCACTACGGCTGTCAAGGGAAATTAGTTTTCAAATGCAAACGTGATCAGACATCGAATCAGTGAGAACGTTTCTTATTGGCTCTGACTCGGCATCTATATTCATGTTTTTGTATTAATATTTGTTTGAAGATTTTATTTGTGAGTTTGCAACCGGCTTTCGTCACATGTTGCTTTATTTCTGTTTATTCAAATAGTTAGACGATAAACCAGACAGGTCTAAGAGAAATAAGAACATATATTCTTAAGAATCGTCCATTCAATTTGCGTGTTTTGGCGAAGAACACAAAATTTTAAACTTAAGCGTGACAGACTAACCGACAGACATATTTTAGACTAATGAGTTACCAAAATAAATGTGTACGGAAGCAATCCTGCGGAAACGTGTTCCACGAGTACAAAGTTCTTTCAAATAAGCTCGGTTCATTGAATATCCGTTTGGTTTTATTTCATGCATTTTTATGTAATTATTTTTATTGGTGATTGCAGCGTTCGTTGTTTTTTTGCTTACTATTATTTTGATTGTCTCACTTCCTAAGTGATTAAGATGCATACAATTGCATTATTAGTTGCCCTTAACTTTATAGGACGCATTTTTCGTTAATATATATATATATATATATATATATATATATATTTATTTATTTTATATGTACATCAAAGTAATCCATGGACACGTGTTTCTGCCATGGCTAACTTACACAGAGATCGAACCATCGATATTGATGTCTATAGTTCAGCGTTTTACTTTTATGTACGTATAAAATAAATAAAAAATATATATTAACGAAAAATGCGTCCTATAAAGTTAAGGGCGACTAATGATGCAATTTTCTGCATCTTAATCACTTAGGAAGTGAGACAATCTAAATAATAGTAAGCAAAATAAAAACAACGAACGCTGCAATCACCAATAAAAATGATTACATAAAAATACATTAAATATTTAGGTGATAAAAATCGTACATATTTCTAGACAGAGCGTCTTGGTCCAGTGGTAAAACGCTAGACTAGAGACATCAATATCGAATATTCGATCTCTGTGTAAGGTAGCCATGCTGATGACGGCTGTGAGCCAGAAACACGTGTCCATGGATAACATTTGTGTACGTATAAAATAAATAAAACTATATATATTAACGTTTGGTTTTATTGATAGAGATGCACTGTGATCTTTCAAACTTAAGTATGTCAGACTGACGAATTGACAGAGATGTTTATGGACCTGCCATTTCAGAGTTAAGCAGGACA
Organism: Sepiola atlantica; assembly: GCA_963556195.1. Lineage (NCBI taxonomy): Eukaryota > Metazoa > Mollusca > Cephalopoda > Sepiida > Sepiolidae > Sepiola > Sepiola atlantica. The sequence continues at coordinate 150,035,344 of OY744526.1, forward strand.
AATCACAGGACATTATATTCACAAACTTAACCTTGAAATGCCAAGAGAAACTTAATACAATTTTAAATTGTTACAAGGGTAAAGAAGAAGCATTTTATATAGGTAATTAAAGTATCACCAGTGCTATTTTAATGTTCAAGTAAGAGCATATAAGGGTTTTGTATTGAACCCACTGTTTTTCATTTGTGTCTTATACACATTGCTCACAGAGTTTCGTACTGGTTGTCCGGAACAATTTCGGTATGCTGATGAATCAGTACTTGTCTCTGAAACAATGAAATACCTACTTGTTAAAAACTTAGACGAATGTAAGTAAATGTCTGGGAGTGAATAATACCAACACTAAAATGATGATCAGTGATTGTAGTGTTGGAAAGCTCACCGAAAGAGAAAAGTTCCTCTGCTCAGTTTTTGGAACGTGAGTCGGGTGCAATTCAATCTTATATGGTATATACAAACATTCGGTACTGGAGAAGTACAGAGGAATTACTGGTAGGTTGAGATATGATAACCATTTAATGTGCAAGAAGTTTATGGCAATGGAGATTGATGACTACTCAGATATGGGCAAAGTATATCTGGATAGCTAAGCTATTGATGTTGTTGAGAATGTTTGTTACCATGGTTTTAGCATTAGAGCACAGGGTACAACATGTGCTTGTTTGATTGCAAGATTAGTTGATGGAGTAAGTTCATGGGAATTCTTCTAATTCTAACCGGCAGAGCGTTTACTACTGTAGATCAAGGAAGTTATCTATCCGGCATTTTTACAGAGTATGATGATACATGGAAATGAAACCTGGCAAGTGACGGTTCAGGATATACGTTGCATGGAGATAAATTATATGGGAATGATACGATAGATGTGTAATGTGAGTCTTAAAGGCCAGCTTAGGTTTTATGACCTCAGAAGTAAATTAAATCTCGACAGTTATTGAAGATATGTGCAGAATACTTAGATGATGTGGCCACATTGAAAGAAGTGGTGAAAGTTCTTGTGTCAGTTGATGTACAACAGTTAATGTACCAAGTCAAGTGCACAGAGAAAAGCCAAGAAAACATGAGAGAAAGTTATAAATATGAACCTGTGAGAAAGAGGGATAGAGAAAGACCTGGGATAGATAGGTTAGTTTAGACGTCACTTCCTTAAAGCTGTCCAAAACATCCCGGCATGTAAAGTTGTTATAAAAAAAAAAGTAATTTCCGTACGATAATGTTGTTTTAATCTCAATTGATGGAAATAGCTTATGAAATATTCAATCTTTTAATAAATGATGATCTGCTAAGTATTTTTCATCAGTATGAATAACGTTCCATTTGACAGTTTCAATCCTTTAGAATTTCGAAGAGTCACGAAGGCAACTAAAAATAATTAAAATACTTGGCTTGTTTACGAACAAACGAATAGCATTGTGGTGGAGATAATTTTGAAATTAAATTGTTATTTTTTTAAACTTGAGAAAAGTTATATTTAGTAGTTTACGCTACGTTGCATTTCCGATTCCAATAAATAATCGATTCATAGTTAATGAATACAATAATAAGGTTAACGTTGCGTTGAGGTGAGAAACACACACACACACACACACGCAGACACACGAGATATGGTCATGTACTTGTATTTATAAAAATATGTTACTTGGCTCTTTGATCTAACCAGATTGGATTATCATAATTTTCTATGGTACGGGTGACTCCTGATATGAACAACATTTTGTATTTGGACACTCATCTCTAAAAAAATATTGATATACGTAATATCTCTAAATCTGTAAAAATAGAAATCTTGGTTTTGTTTTAATAAAAAATGAAACTCATTGACGAGGCTCGAACCCACGGAGCAAATCTTTAGACGAACACTGTTCTCTACAACCAGAACTAACAAGAGACTCAATAATTTTGTATAATGTTATTTGCAATCTTTCGACTCCTTTTTAATTTTTGTAATGGAGGCTTTCGTTTCTCTTTCTATATCTTCTTACATCGAGTCATATCATATTTATAAGAATTCAAGCAGGGCCGCTGCCACCAAACAGCAATCGCTCCTTTCGACCGGTGATGGATTAAGTCTGTTCCGGATTTCGAAAATGAGTAGTTTCAGCAGTTTTTTGGAGCCTTCCTTTCTTTTGTATATGTCTTCTTATTTAAAGTGTTGTCCGTGTCTTTAACCAAGAAGATGCTTTTTCAAACTCATGAGATATGTGCCCCTATTTATTTGTTTCCCCCTTAAACAGATTTAGAAACAAGATTGATTTTTAATTTGGCCAAATTCCAGTGCCCCTTAAAGTTAGCCGTGGATTGAGACACACAATAAAAATTGACTCAGTCTAGAAAAATTCTCCTTCACTTACCGAGAAAAGAAAAGATGATGTGCAGTATCAGAACAGATACTACATTAAGCTCCAACATTTTTATTTGCTTTACTGTTTGTAATTAAGACTTTCGTGCCCTTTTCCATATCTGCTTTTATCGAATTATATATTAATAGATATGTAAGTAGGACCGGTGCTTTGTGCGTCCGATCGACCGTCGGACTGGAGAGGGCTCAAGTCTGCGTAGGGATTCCGGAATAGATTAAGTAGTGCGTACGAGACTTATTTAGTTTTGTATTTGCTTCATTACTTAACGTGTTGTCCGCGTGTTGAACGATATAGATGCTATTTCAAACTCAAATGTGACAGAAAAACTGTGCGACCGACAGACAGAACCTGTACACATCCAAAACTTTTTTATAGAATTGTTATTTCAAAATTAAGTGTGACAGATCTACAAAAATGTTATTTCGAACGAAAGCGTGTGATACACACCTATCCTCTCATACAAATGTTTATACATATCTAAAAAGCGGTTTTCAATTTGACATGAATTGCCAATGGTTGCAACAAACGCATAAACCACAAATACGGAAGCCCAGTATGCGATAAATGTCTGGTTTCATTCCTCTTTCCTTTTTCGTGTTTCATTTCACATGGGTTTTTCTGACATTTATTTTAAGACGTGTCTGTTCGACAAAATCTGATAGCATTTCCTTCGATCTGAGAGTGAAAAAGGGAATATCATATGGAAGCCATTTTTCCATCAAAATATATTTACACCATTGAGAAGCACTTAATAAGAGATGTACTTAGTGAATTATGCATACTCTCTCTCTTTCTGTAACTATGCCTATCTATCTATGTATCTATATATCTATTTATCTATCTATCTATCGTTCTATCTATCTTTATATCTATCTATCTATCTATTTGTCAATCTTCTTATCCATTTTTATATACGACCCCTTCTCTGCTATCTACTTCTTCCTATCCATTTGTAATTGTCTATGTATATGTGTGTAGTTCGTACGCAGGTATGTTTTTGTGTACCTTCATATATAAAAGTATCTATGTATACGCAGCTGTCAATTAATATATCCATATATTCTTCTATCTATTTATGTAGCCTTTATTTAATGGGATAGTAAAGAGGAACACTGATAAGGCTGAACTACTTGCACAGCGTTTCGCCTTAAACTTCACTCTGGACTCAGCAAACAATCCCCTCCCTAAATTTCCATTGCAGACTGAAGCCACATTTGAGAACCTGGTCATCACCCCGACTCAAGTGAGAGACATCATAAAACACCTTGACACATCTAAAGCCTGTGGGCGTTATCTTATACGAGTAAAAATAATAAAGAAATGTTCTACTGAGATGGCCCCTGTCTTCTCCAAACTATACAACAAATGTCTTACTAAATCTTGTTTCCCTGATAGTTGGAAGATTGCCACTGTTGTACCAGTATTCAAGAATTCTGGAGATAGAACTGCTCCTCTAAACTACCGCCTAATCAGTCTACTGCCGATCTTTGCTAACATCTTTGACTCATTAATCAACTTAGACATAGTCAGGCACCTAGTTAATGCTTAACTTCTTGCTGATCATAAATACGGATTCAGACAAGCACGATCAACTGCAGATATCCTAACGGTCATCTCTGAACGCATGGACAAGGCAGGTGAAGCTAGGGCGGTAGCGCTCGATATATCCAAGGCCTTTGAAAAGGTCTAGCATGAAGGGCTTCTTTTAAAACTGCACTTATATGGTATTACTGGACAAATATTTAATATAATTAAATCTTTCCTAACAAAACGAAAGATCGAGGTTGTACTCGGTAGCCGTTCTTCTAAGCAACATGGCATAAATGCTGGTATACGCCAGAGATCTATTCTTGGACCTCCACTATTCCTGATTTTCATAAATTACCTCCCTAATACTATTGCGACTGAGATAGGAATATTTGCTGACGACACCACGCTCTACTCTCGTCATGTGGGCGAAACCGACGCGCACATATCTTAGTCAATAGCTGAATGCTTAGAAAATTACCTCCAGTCTGTAGTGGAATGGGGTAAGAAATGGATGGTAACTTTTAATGCCGCAAAGACAAAGTTACTTTCTTTCAATAACTACTAGAAACCTCTTCATCCGCCGATCTAATGGCAAATAGCACCCTGCCTGAGAATTCATCATTTAAACTCCTCGGTCTAACTTTAACAGATAAAATGAATTGGAATAAATACATTGAAAAAATTGCCAGGGCTGCTGCAAAGAAGGTGGGCTCTCTCTACCGTGCCAGTAAACTTCTCACACTTGACATAATCATATATATCTACAAAGCCACCATCCGCCCATGCATGGAGTATTGTTGCCACATATGTAAGTAGGACCGGTGCTTTGTGCGTCCGATCGACCTCCGGACTAAAGAGAGTTTAAATCGGCCTAGGGATTCCGGAATAGATTAAGTAGTGCGTAAGATACTTTCTTGGTTTTGTATTTGCTTCATTACTTAACGTGTTGTCCGCGTGTTGAACGATATAGATGCTATTTCAAACACAAATGTGACAGAAAAACTGTGCGACCGACAGACAGAACCTGTACATATCCAACACTTTTTTAAAGAATTGTTATTTTAAAATTAAGCGTGACAGATCAACAAAAATGTTATTTCGAACGAAAGCGTGTGATACACACCTATCCTCTCATACAAATGTTTATACATATCTAAAAAGCGGCTTTCAATTTGACATGAATTGCCAATGGTTGCAACAAACGCATAAATCACATATACGGAAGCACAGTATGCGATAAATGTCTGGTTTCATTCGTCTTTCCTTTTTCGGGTTTCATTTCACATGGGTTTTTCTGACATTTATTTTAAGACGCGTCTGTTCGACAACATCTGATAACATATCCTTCGATCTGAGAGTGAAAATGGGAATGTCATATGGAAGCCATTTTTCAATCAAAATATTTTTATACCATTGAGAAGCACTTAATAAGAGATGTACTTAGTGAATTATGCATACTCTCTCTCTCTCTTTCTGTAACTATGCCTATCTATCTATATATCTATATATCTATCTATCTATCTATCTATCTATCTATCTATCGTTCTATCTATCCTTCTATCTGTCTATCTTTCTATCTATTTGTCAATCTACTTATGCACCTATATATACGCCCACTTTACTGCTATCTACTTCTTCCTATCAATATGTAATTGTCTATGTATATGTATGTAGTTCGTACGCAGTTACGTCTTTGTGTACCTTCATATATCAAAGTATCTATGGATACGCAGCTGCCAATTAATATCTCCATATATCCTTCTATCTAGTTATGTACATATCGTTTTATTTAAGGTGATAATAAAGAGGAGCACTTTCCAGCAGGAAAAAGAATCAGGTGCTTTGCATATCGTGTCTGCGAGCTAAAAAAGGGCTTCTCTTCATAAATGCAAATGTGTATTTGTAGAGATCAGCTTCTATAAACGAAAAGGGAAACAGGAGTAGCGATTTACTCCTCTCCAGGAGTTAGGCACGAGGCCAGTTTTTATCTTACTCCCACAAGTAAGATGTGATCCAAGGTCGGGTCGGGAAAGTGGGGGTTAAAAATTGCCTGGGCAGCCCCGTCGGCATTCCTCGGTAGGGGCGCCTCAGGCAGTAAGCAATAAACTTACTCCTCCCCAAAGAGAGGAGGCGAAGCCTGGGAGGGTGGACTTCTTAGAACTGCACAAGACAGACCCATAGACCGGCGTAAATCAAGTCCGAAGGCCAAGACAATACCAGTCTATGGGGTGCAGTATCCATCGGAACAGATACTACACTTTGATCGTAGCCAAAAGGTCAAGAACATGAGGGAAACATGAGTAGCGATTTTCATTGCAGAGAGAAAAGGCAGAGAAAAAGTGGCGGTACTGACAATCGGTTGGAAGTTAAATGATCGGTAACACTTTTTTATATTAAATTATTTTTTGGAACAGTTAATTAACACTCAATCAATCTATCTAGAAATCTCCGACTAGTCATCCTTATGTTAATGACGTAATTCATGTATAGACGGAAGTTACGTCATACCATTCACGTCTGTGCATGAAAGCATCGGACTTCACACTACGAGAGTTTACAGAAAATGTCGACTAACTTAAAAAAAAAAATACACCAAGCTAACTCGCATTACATCAATTTAAACTTAAACGAACGCGATGTTTACTTGGTTTCTCATAGCTTAACTTTTGGGAGAGGACAGAGAGAGGATAGAGCGTATAAACGTCTAAAATGATAAAACATGTAAACATAAAAACGTTATTAAGCATGTTATTTCAATTTTATTGTTAAAAACAATTTATTTTTCAAAATGATGGCTTGGCTTGATTTTTATGATTTTTAAGTAAATGAAATAATATTCTCTCATTCGTTAGTATTTGGTGACGCCATTTTCACATTTTGAGACAAACTTCATTTTTCTGAATCCTATTTGTCGTTAAAAATTCGTTACTTGAAATTATTAAATAACTAAGACTATACAAAATTGCTACGAGCAAAGTGCAGTATCTGTTCTGATACTACACTTCATATTTTCTGTCCTCGGCCAGTGCAAGCGATATACTTCTAGACTGAGGTAATTTTAATTTTTAGTCTAACACAGAGTCACCGTATTTGAGCAGCTGCATTTTACCTACAGTAAAAATCAACCTTGTGTATCACTCTACCCTCGTGGAGAGGCAAGTAAATAAAAACTACGGCTCTACGAAACATACAATAGAAGCGAGTTCTCGAGCAATTGGAAGCTGACAGAGAGAGAGAGAGAGAGAGAGAGAGAGAGAGGGGGAGAGAGAAAGAGAGAGAGTTCTCATTTTTGATCATTTTAATTTAGCAAATTAATTTAACAATGTTACTTTTAGTAAAAATATATTTTATTAATGTTTAATTATATTTTGTAACTTATTATTTTATTGTCGGTTTTTAATTTCGTTTTTTTTTTCTTTTTTCATTATATTTGACTTACTTTTAATATGTCTCTCTGTCAGTCTTTCTTTATGTTTACCTGCCCGTCTTTAATTATATATGGCTGATTTACTTTATTATGTCTGGATGTTTGTTTGTTTGTTTTATGATGTATGATGTTTGTCTGCCTGTTTTTCATCATGTCTGCATGTGTGACTTGCATCATGCTTGTCTGTCTGTTCTTCATCGCATTTTCTCTCTGTCTTTCTTTATGATAGCCTGTTTCTTCATTACTTTTGTCCGATTGTCTGTCTGTATTTTCTGTATTCTTGTCTGTCTGTATTGTATGTATGTTTGTCTGTCTGACTTTCATTACGCTTGTCTGTCTGACTTTTATTTTATTTCTCTTTCTGTCGTTATTTTTGTCTGTCTTTCATTATGTATGTCTCTCTGTTTTTTATCATATGTGGATCTCTATCTTGCGTCATGTATGGTTGTGTGTATTATATCTGATGTGTGTGTCTTTCTTTCATCATGTTGCCTGTCTGTATTTGGTTATGTATGTCTATTTGGTTTTCATCATGCCTGCCTGCCTGCCTGCCTGCCTGCCTACCTGCCTTCATTATGTATGTCTGTCTATTTTTCATCGTATCTATCTGCCTGTCTTTCATTATGGTGATTAGTCTTTCTGTTATTTTTGTCTCTTCGATTTGTTTTTCAGCGTATTTGTCTGTATTTAATTATATTTGCATGTAATATTAATGGGGTTTTATTTACACCATTAGATGTCTGTTACTATAGTTTTCTCCGAAATCAGTAAAAGGAAACAACTAATATTTTACGATATAAATGGCTATAATGAAACAAAAACATATGCCAGTGCCTTATGATTGCAACAACATTCTAAATGTATAATAACATGTTATGGTTAATAAGTATACCATTTACTTTGTTATTAAAATTAAAAAAGCAAATATGTTAGTTGTCTGTTGAATGAATAAATCTACACCTTTCCAAAATATCCGCATGTAAGTAATGATTTCTCATATAAAAACAACATTTCACTATTTGAGAAATTAATGGGTCCCTTCACATTTGGCTAACACTTGATTTCTATATGAGATACATAGATATCCGAGTGTTCAATTAAAGTAATGCTTTGTCTCTCAAACCTCAAGTTTGTAAATCAGTGAAAAACATACATTTCATTTCCTGAATTCACCACATAACAACATTATAGTTTATCTTTATTTCAGTCTTTCTTTATCTTGCCAGATTCCAGGACCAGAATACATCGGGCCTGGTGGAGTGTCCTACTATTGTTGTTTCTGGTGGTAACATCACGAGGAGAAGGTTCGCCATTTCTCGGATGAGTCGATGTGTAGCTATGCCGATAAGATGTTATTTCGGCTACGAATACTATGTTATTTTTTATGTTTAGTCAAGATTTACTTGTAAGATTAAGCCTCCTTATAGCAGGTTTGTCCTGACAAACCCCTGTACAGAGAGACCGAGGAATGGTGTCTCATGTTGGCATTCAAACTCTCCCCACATAACTGAAATGTTTATGTCTGTGTTCAATCAAGTCCTACAATGTCGAACATTATACTTAGCAATAAAAATAGCAATTAAAAAAAAACAACAACTTAGTTCAACCCAACCACAGCAGGTTGCCACTATAGACGTAAGGAGCTGCTGAGAATTAGGGCTAAAGTTGTTTTTTTAGGGGGGGGTCATCCTGAATTGGGAGATGTGCAGCGAGATGCTTGTTTACATTAGTTTAACATTTCTGCATATCGGTACAGTAAGGAAAACAAGGAGCCGGGAGGGAGTTCCATAGGCCGGTAGCTCGAGAAAAAAGCTATTGGAGTAGAAGGCTCTCCAGCATCTGATGACCTCCACAGTGAATAGATGGGATTTAGCTGATTGTCGGGTTCTTCAAGTGTATTTACGTCTAGGGGCCACTAGAGCAGCAAGTTCATCCGAGCACATTCCATTAGAGTACTTGTAAAACAAGCACAAGGAGTCAACATTGCGGCGATGGGAGGTCACTTTTTAAGGATTCAGCCAGATACAATGCCATAAGGGAGGTCGTTTATGAAAATCAGGAACTATAAAGGTCCAAGGATCGATCCCTGGAGTATACCTGCGTTTATTTAATGTTGTTTGGATGAACAGCTATTGAGGATAGTGTGGATCTTAGTTTTGGATAGGAAGGATCTAATTATATAAAATATTTGTTGAGTAATATCATCTAAATACATTTTTATAAAAATACGGCCATGCGAGACCTGGTCAAAAGCTTTGGACAAATCAATGTCTACCGCTTCACCTGCCTTGTCCAGTGTATGGAATATGCGTTTAGAGATGACTGTCAGGATATTCATAGTAGATCGTGTTGCCTAAATCCATACTGATGGTCAGAAGAAAGTGTAGCATAAACCAGGTGACGGACTATCGATAGATTGATTGCGGATTCAAAGATGTTAGCGAGGAGCGGAAGTAGACTGATGGGGCGATAATTCTAAGGGTCAGTTCAATCTCCAGAATTATTGTAAGACTGATACCACAGAGGCAATTTTCAAGCTATCAACGAAGCAAGATTCGGCAAGGCATTTGTTGTAGAGTTTGTAGTGGGTCAGTTAAGCAGAGCATTTCCTTATGACTATTACAAGTATAAAATCAGGCCCATGACTTTGGAGGTGTCAAGGGTTTTTATGATGTTTCGGGAGATAGTCAGATAATCAAGTGATGCTTACGTCCTCAATTGGAAATTTGGGAGAAAGTCGTTTGCGGAGTCAAAAGTGGAGTTTAAGGCTGACACGTGGGAGTGTAGTTCAGCCCTATCAGTTGCCGTATAAACGAGACTATTGTAGTTGGATAGTGGAAGGATTGTTCACCACACTATTTAAGATTTTCCAGAAATCGTGAGTACCTAGTGACTGAATGCGTTCATCTATTACAGTCTTACAATGGTTTCTTGACACTACAAGTTGCTGTCTATTTGTAGTCGACTTATGGCGGTTGAATTGTCGGAGTGCTTGCTGCTGCTGAACAATAGCAGTTGCACAGTTGGAGGTGGACCATTGTTTATAGTAGATATAACTGTAGAATTTTCGCATAGGGACATGTTATTCAATGCCTGCTTTGACCCGTTCAGTCAACTCATTGGAGCACTGATTAACAAGTAAAGAAACGGTTTCACTCCATGGGGCGTCTCTGATGTGATCTCTGGTGGATTTCCACTAGTAGTATCTCGTCGTTTTGAACAACGGTAGTATCTCGTCGTTTTGAGCACCTTCGGGACGAAATTCTAGGGTGATATCAATCATTACCACAAGTTGATCAGCGTTCTTGGGGGTGCTATAGGCATTCGTCGCACTGAGGTGAAGAACAGATTGAGAAGTGAGGCTTGCTGGTCCACACGATCAGGAAGACGGGTCGGCAAAGTGACAGTCAGTGAAAGGGGGGGCGCTATGGAAGAACTATACGTTGAGTTATCGGCTGCGTTTGTATCGTTGAAGTATCTAAACTAGTCACTCTGATGCACATTGAAATCCTAAAATATATGTATTTGAGCACTCGAGTCAAGTGAAAGTGCTGTATCCATTCTTTCAGAGACAGAGTAAAGCCGGGTATAGTCTTAGATGGAAGGAGAACTGTATAGGAAATATAAGTAAAATACGCTGTGCTGTAAGGTTAATCTAAAGCACATGTATGCTTGAGCAACACCGACTGTAGATTGATTTACATACAACGACGATTTAAAATTTCATGTTTCAAACTTTATGCCAACACAAATAAGAACTTTGCCTATCGTAATGAATAAATGAGAAAGTTTATCATAAGAGTTCAAAGTAACGAAATATTTTTCTGCGCTCAGACTTTAGAGAAAAGACACCGGTCTTTACTACTGAGAGCTCACTAATAACTACTTTTGCAATAGGAAATAATAATAATAATAATAATAATAATAATAATGATAATAATAATAATGATAATAATAATAATAATAATAATAATAATAATAATAATAATAATAATAATAATAATAATAATAATAATAATAATAATAATAATAATAATAATAAGTGTGCACTACTAGAGATGAATAGGGGAAACTGGAGACAACGGAAGTCATGGAAGTCAAGAGAAGAGGAAGATGCTAAGCGAACTCGAAAGCTATAGATATTTGAGAGTTCTGGATGCAGACACCATCAAATCTACAGAAATTAAAGAAAATGCTTAGGCAACTTTTATATAAAAAAAATTGTATGGGAAAAATCTAGTAAAAGGAATAAACACCTGGGCAGTGTCAACATTTATATGCTGGACTAAAAAAGATCTCATGCCGCTTGACCCAAGGTCTAGAAAATTAATGACCATGCACAACACACACAATCCAAAAGACGATACGGACAGAGTCTACGTGAAAAGAAACGGACGGGGGAAGAGGACTAGTAAGTATAGGACACTGTGTGAATGGCACAAAAAAACACATAAAGGCTAATCACCGTAGCATAAGACACCGTCTTAAAAAACTCAGGGAACACCAAAACAGAAACAAACAGACAAAAATGAAATATAAGAGGAAAAAAACTACATGAACGTTTCATAAGACTGACAAGACAAGAGACACACATAATCAGCTGGCAAAGAAAACGACACTTGAATAGAGAAACGGAATATTTGCTGACGGCTGCACATAACAATGCGATTAGGACAAAGTACATGAAAGCTAAAAAAAATAAAACCAAGAAAAACTGTAAATGCGGAATGTGTGGACAAAGAGACGAAACAGTAAATCCCATAATAAGTAAATGCAGTAAAATATCACAAAAAGAATACAAGAACAGCCATAGTGGTGTGGGAAAACCAGTACACTACGAACTATTCAAATGATTGCTTTGCGAACACTCGGACAAATAGTACAAATATAAACCATAGACAATACTGGAAAACGAACACAACATTTTTGGGGATATGAATTTGCAAACAGATAAATAAAGCAAGGCGACCGGATGTTATAATAATCGACAAGAAGGAAAAAAACTGCCAAATCATAGATTCTGCTGTACCAACAAGTCACAGAGTGAAGATCAAGGATAGAGAAAAACGAAACAAATACACAGAACTCGTCAGGGAATGGAGCATGAAGAAAGTCAATATAATACCAATAATCGTAGAAGCACTAGGAACAATCCAGAAATCACTGGAAAAAAGACTTGGAGAAATTTGAATCAAAGGGAAGACTAGACCATACAACGGACGGCAATTATGAATACAGCGGAAATCTTGAGGAAAATTCTTGTATGCGGACACCAACGCAGATAAGCTACAGACGCTTACCAGTCACATGGAAGTTGCAATAGGAAGAAAACAAAAACACAGAAAAAACACAACCACATAAAACTAAGGATCAGAAAATGCAATAACTTTCATAAACGTTTCCCCTCCACCCCCAAAAATGATGAAACAAGCCTCAGCTAATATAACACAAAATTATCATGAAGGGACAAGGGGAATGGAAAGATCGAGGAGGGAGAGAATTAACAAGACTTCAAGTAGAAGAGGACTGGGACTTTGAGGAGGCTTATGACCATCCAAATCCCAGAGAATACCAATGGTAATAGTAAGCATATGTTGTGATAACGCAAAGTTATTTGCAATGGTTATTGAAAAGAAGCGAAGAGTACTGGGAATATAGGTAGACTTTTTGCTACTCAGACTCCAGGGAATACCACCGGTTATTATCATGTAGCAATAACTGATGAAGACCTGTGTGATAACTATTAGTGAGTATGTTTCATAGATACAACTCCTGCCTTGACCGCGGCAGTTCTCTTAAACCACTTAAACAACTGGTTACGGTCCCAAACAGGCATTTGTTATATAACGCTTGTGAATTAAATCTTCTCTTAACCGAAAACAATACGAAAGTTTATGAGAAGATTATGAAGCGTTTTCAACCTTTTTTTAACTTTTTAAACTCATTTTCGACATTCTTAACAGGCACTTTTAATACACATTTCCTTAGGGCGAATTTTAAGCCTTCAAACTGTCAACCTATTACACATTACTTTTTTTTAAAACATAGTTATTTTTAAACATTTCAAATTACGTATTTTAAACATAGTTCTCTTTTAAATTCTTTTCTCATTAAACATTGTTCATTAACCATTACACATTAAACATCAACCACTTTAAACAGTGTTCGTTAAGCATATCGAATAAAGCATGGTGCACTTAACCTTCCTGTTTTTTATGTTCTTTTCGTTTTACAGATTAGGACCCAAAATGTTATGCACAAAAAAAAGTTACCTTACGTTTTCTTTACGTGATCGCCGTTGGTACCGTCGGTTCGGTTGTGTCCCTTTGGCTGTGATCGGTATCTGTGGATACAAACTTTATGACAGGCAGAAGACTAACGCGGAGACGATTTTCCTGAGAGAGATTCAAGTCTTTTATTCGATGTGGGGGTTTTCCCATTCATTTTGTGGTTCTCATTCATTCATTCTTCCTGCTGGGGAAATGCGACGGGAATTGCTACTGGATCTCCAAGAGAGCCAGCCATTACGTCGAGCGATCACATTTTCGATTCCCCGCTCCCACTTCCTGAGCACTTCAGATAGGTCGACCGTTCAGCTTGCTCCCAAACTAGTAACTCCTTTTCAAAACCTTAGTTTAACCTAGAAGGAGGAGTGGCGTCACAGATGTACACGTGGGACAGTCATGCAAACATTTCCGTTCACTCATGTTTTTTTACCTTTTCTGACCCGATGCTGTCTGTGCCGGCATCGACTTTTGGAACCTTGTTATGGTCTTTTTAAAACATGATTTGACTCACAGCGGTTCCCTTCGGTGCGTGTACGCGTGACCTGCACCGAGCTCGACAAAGTTCACCCCTTCTCATAAAAAAACTAGTGGACCTACAAACTTTTAGGCATACGGGGTCCCTCATTATATAAAAAATACACATAATAATAATAATAATAATAATAATAATAATAATAATAATAATAATAATAATAATAATAATGATTGCTATAAAACATAAAAATGAAATCCGTACTTTAAAAACAAATAGCTACAGTAAGATTAAAGTATAACTAAATCCCGGGCACAGCCTGGTGGGGATAGCTAGTATATAATAAATGGTTGTTTTAGAAGAGTCACAGACGGCTTATAGACCGCATTTGTGTGATTGGCATTGGTTTTTCAAAGAAGTTCTCGGTGTTTCTGAAAACTAAAAATGTTTACGATAACGTATTTAACGATAAACGAAAAATAAAAACTAATCGATTTCTTTTCATTAAAAAATCTTATATACTAATTGGCAATTGGTTATTAATCCAGTTATAATTTTGTTACAATTTTTCTTTCTCTCCTTATTTTACATTCCGTCGATTTTTTTTCTCTCTTTCCTTATTTCGTTTCTAGTTTCCTTTTCTCTCGTCGCTTCATTTCATATTATGTGCTCCTTACTTTCTTCTATCTTTGAAAATCTCTTCATTTACTCTTTTGTGTTTCTTCCTTCTTTTCTTTCGTCACTCTTTTTACTTTGTTCTTTACTATTTTACTTCTTTGCTTCTTCTATCTTTCTTTTTATCGTCTTTTTCTTTTTTCTTCATTTTTGTCTGTCACTTTTTTTTTACTTTCTTCGTGTCATTCTTTTTTCTTTTTTTTTTCTTACGTCGATTTCTTTGTAAAACAATATAGACGGTCGAGCCTATTGAGTGGGTGAGGCCTTCAGGAGGGGGAATATGATACCGAACGGACCAAAGTTGGGCAAGGCCATTTTTGGTTAAGGTAGGAGAGGTAGTACATAGACCTATATCTAAGTTCTGCTTTTTTCTCATTCAGGGCGCACAGTTAACATAAAGGGCGAACTCAGTGCGAACATTGGCATTGGCTAACAGGGTGAACGGTGGCGGCGACTGTTCCCCATTCAGACACTTTGTTACGAGTCGGACATTTCAAATTCAGTTTTTCTACTTAAAGTAGTATATCGACAGACTCTCTTACGAGTGAGATATTTCAACTACAGTTTTTGTACTTACAGTACTTATATGGACAGACTTTTACGATGCTGAAGGAACTTCGACACTGAGGAGTTCATTCGGATTAACACGTCAACCCCTCAATGAGATCGACAGACTTTCTTGTGAGTGGGTTGCCATTTGCACAACATAGGCAGACTGTTACAAGTCAGGTCAACAGTACGACTTTGCCCTAACCAGAGACTCCATTCTTTTTACCAGACCCTGTTGGGTGGGTCGCTAAAAGAGGCAATTCTTTTAGCAAATCTTTCCTCTTCCAACTCGGCACCCTTCATGGTACATCCGGAAGGAAGATATTAGTTATATTTTATATTTAAAATGTCTTCTGCTTTTTCTTTTCCCAAAACCTTAACCCTAACCCAAAAACCCTAAACCTAACCCTAACCTTTCGTTTTTTTTCCATCTTTCCCTCTTTACATTCTTCTTCTCTGAATCCCGTGCGTCTTTTTTACTTCGTTCTTTTTATAGTTTTATCTTATTTCGTTCGATATTTGTACTTACTATCTACTTTTATTTTCATCCTTCCCCCAAACATAACCTTCTGCCCTTTATCTGTATCTGTTCCTTTTTACTCTCTACCGTTTTCACTCATCTTGGCCTTCTTTCCTTCATTCTTCCTTCTAATCGTTGCTTTTTTATTACATCAAATTATTTGCCATCATCTTTTTGTCCTTATTGGATTCTTTCCTATGTTTTAGCTTTCTATTTTTAAAGGCCACCTGCCTTTATTTCTTTCCTTATTAATTTACTGTTTTTTATAATATGCTAAGATGTAATGTTCTTACCTTGAACTTTCCATTACCAGTATATATTCTATTACATCACGAAAGAAGAAATAGGAATGTTTGCATCTGGTAAAATGAAATACTTTATTCGGCTCCAATGTTTTCTTTCCTTTTCTTCCTTTATGTTTTTGATGTGATTTCCAGTGTCGAATTTCAATACAACAACAAGCATGATCTCCGATTAGAATGCGATGAGAGGTCGATCAATTCAATGGCGACCATGTTACAAAAAATGCAGCAATTCGTTTTCGAACAAAGAAAGTTATTAGGAAAATCTGATACAGAGAGAAAGGAAAGGGAATAAAATAAGACACAAAATGCGCTTGCATGTTTTCCTGTTTACCGAAATCCCAGCAGAGGCAAATAGGATTTTTAAAAAAGGATTTTGATGAAAGTCTTTTGGTGATAATAAGGGCCTCACATGAATCGCTATCGGCTAATAATATTTTATAAATAAGATGGAAACAAGAATGAATCAGAAACTGCATGCATGTTATCATATATATATATATATATATATATATATATATATATATATATATATATATATGATGACATGCATGCAGTTTTTTTATTTATTCTTGTTCATATATATATTACTTATCATGTATCCACATAAAATGTTATGAGGAGATATACTGTTTTATGAATCAATTTTCAATATTTACTTCAACAGTGCTCGAGACGTAAGTAGAGGTAGGTAGTAACCTATTAAAATATATTTATGGAAATTGAACTACACAGACGCTCCCGCGTTCCATCCCCGGGGATGGGACGCGGGAGCCTCTGTGTAGCTTAATTGCCATAAATATACTTTCATAGCTTACTACTTACTATATATATATATATATATATATATATATATATATATATATAGAGAGAGAGAGAGAGAGAGAGACAGAGACAGAGACGGAGGAAGAGAGAGACAGAGACAGACATACGGACAGACAGACAGAGAGAAAGGGAAATCAT
This sequence comes from Sepiola atlantica, assembly GCA_963556195.1. NCBI lineage: Eukaryota > Metazoa > Mollusca > Cephalopoda > Sepiida > Sepiolidae > Sepiola > Sepiola atlantica. The sequence continues at coordinate 150,052,429 of OY744526.1, forward strand.
GAAAATATTGGCAGTAAATTAGACACTGCTACCACTTACTGTTGTGACCTTGGAGAACCGATAATAAATAAGACGACACGGTGGTATATTTACAAGAGTGTGTATTTACAGAAGTACACAGTAGTATGTTACAGTACACAGTAGTATGTTACAGTACACAGTAGTATGTTACAGTACACAGTAGTATGTTACAGTACACAGTAGTATGTTACAGAAAGACTGCGTCGAGACTTCGTCGTAATCTCCTCTATACATAGTGTCCGGAAGAGTTCATTTAGTCATGAATAGGATAGATCACAATCACAGCATAACACGCTCTTTTTAGCCTTGCTCGATATTGAGTCGATACTTTTTTCTTGTAGAGTTTATTACATTTAATCCGTAATTATACGCTCCATTTTAGATCTTCGCTGTTCAGAACCTGTTTGCGTAATTGGTGTCTCAAATAGTTCGTCCGCTTTGGTATTATTGTCAGTTACATATGAATTTCGTTTCTGCATTTGGTTAATGTGTCTTTTGTGCGTAAATTTGGGTCCTTTTAACATATAAAGCATATTTTAAATCCAGTTTTCTACTATCCCAGTGTCACAGTAGAATTCATTGTTTTAGAACATCCGAAACAAAATTTTTTCTCCCACTTTGAAGAGTCTCTTCGTGGCATTTCGTTCACGTCCTGATTTCGTATAGGTTGGTAATAATCTATCAAACATTGTCTTAATTTTCCTTGTAAACATTGCTTCTGCTGGCGTCATGGATGATGGCACATTTTTATTTTGAGTAATCGTATATTTTTTTCAAAACATCTTGAATAGCTTTTCCGGTAATTGTGCCCCTCGCTTTTTTAAGCGCTCCTCTGAGCGCATCTACGACCTGTTCTGCCTGACAATAGCTTCTCGCATGATACGGCGCGATCGTGTTATGCTTCACTACAAAAGTTTGACAGACTATTTTAAATTCATTTGATGTGAATTTAGTTCTGTTGTCCGATACAATACAGTCAACGACACCGATTCGGGCGAATAATTCATGTAAAAAACTAATGGTTACTTCCGTGGTATGTTTCCTAGATTTTAATATTTCCGGACATTTTGAGAAACTGTCAACTATTATTATGTAATAGAAACCACTAAGTTCTCCAGTAAAATTTATGTGGATCCTAGACCACAGTCATTCAGTTTTCGGCCAGGGTCTTAACTTTATAGGAAATCGTCGTCTAGCAGCTTTAAAAAATTTTTTTTAGTGTAACTTTATCGCGTTACACTATGTATTTAAAAAAAATTCGACCTCAGTTTGTAGGAAAGAAATTACTGCATCTTCCAGAGGTTCAGCATATTTTGTGATAATTCTGAATAAGCCGTCAGCATGACTAATTTGCGACGATGGGGAATACTCCATTTTATATTCATAATTCAAAAATAGACCCCATATATGTAGCATGTTTGCAGTATGCGTCGGTAAACCATTTAGGACCATAAATCTTTAACAGTGGTTAATAGTCGGTTTGCAACACAAAATGTTTTCCGTGAACGAAACAATGAAATTTGAGGACTGCAAAAATAATACGCAATGCTTCCTTCTCGGCTAGTGCGTAACTATCTTCTGCCGGCAGTGATATAAGCCCCAATGCTATAAGAGCTAGCATCAATAATTACAATTATTTTGAGATCTGGATTGTAACGTGTCAAAACTAATTCAGATGTGAGGATACTTTTTTATATTTTAAAATGTCCTCTGGCATTCTGTTGTGCAGACCTAATCCTTTTTCTTTTTTGCTCATTAAGAGGCTCTCGCAAATTATGCATTTTTGAATAAACACATTGTAATACTTTGCTAAACCGAGAAAAATTTGTAAGACGATACGTTTTCCGGAGCTGACATATTTTTATCGCACACGATCGCTCTGGGTCTGATCTCATACCATCTTTGTCTATGATTCATACAAGAACACTAATAAAAACGTTGCAAATCCTCTGCTATATGTTGAAGTTTTAAACCAGGTTCATTCTTTAGTTTATTAAGAACCGTTCTTCTGATTTCTGCATCCGTATTCGATACTAACCACTGTGTAAAGATAACGCATTAAAGATTGTTAGTGCTGAACCATGACGATTTGAAATCATCGCAGTGTTTGTTAACTACGCCAGCGAAAGTAGTGTAGTCTTCGTCTTCTGTCCTTGTTAGATTCATACATTTTCACTTTGTGTTTTAGGACTAAACTATTTAGTTAATAATTGTATCGCTTCAACAAATGTGAAGTCGCTGTTTTTTGTAGCAATATATAATTGATGAATTTGGTATGGTCAACCGTAGTCAATGTTCTTAATAGCAAACAAACCTTTTTAAAATTGGTCTAATTCACACAGTCCGTATTATAAAGATCATCGTATTATCTGAAATACGATGCACACATTTTTTTTCAAGATCGTAATTAAAATTATCGATAGTGTTCCAAATAGGAGTTTGTGAAAGTTCACTTTCATTTTCACTATTTTGACCATAATTATTTCTGGTCCTAAAATATTTGCATTTGTTTCCTCTTGAAATTTCTTTTTATTTCTTGGAATTTTTCTTCTGGTTGAAGTTATTCTATTTCGATTTGTTTCTGATATTTTTTGTTCCATTTGTAATTTCAGTTGCTGTTCTTGGTAGTGCCTAATAATTGGCAAAATAACGCTTTCAAATTCCTCAATTTTCCGTCACTTAAAATAGGTTACCGACTTTTCATATATGTAGTTTTCATACAGTCGTAGCTTTTCACACTGGAAGATACATGTTAACCTCTTAGCGAGATAAAATAAATAAGCTTGTTCAAACTTATTTCTCTGTTCCTGATAAAACACAGGAAAACACGAAAAGAAATCGAGAGACTTTTTCGTTAGCTTTCTTTTTTTTTTAATTAAAAAACCTTGATTTCTAATCTGTTTTGCCTACTCAAGAGCGAGAACTTTTTTGTTCAATCCTATTTACAGACGTTAGTGTGTGTTCTTCTTTGCAGATTTGGAACACCTTGTATATTAAAAATCCAGTACGGCTGTAACTTCTCGATGTATTCTAATAAGTTACGATTTTTGCGAGGATACTATCTAAGTCTTTTTTCGAAAGTCAAACATTCAACTTACAGTAAATGTTATATTATATCTGACATAAGTCCTAGTTTTAGTTGCTAGTAAATCTAAGTGATTTTGTTGGTCCGAATAAGTCTTAGTTCTCGTCGACAGTGTTGTGTACGGCATAACTCCGGGTTATGTTTGCCCGAATAAGTTCTAATTCTTCATCGTCACTGTTGGACAACAACATAAGTCCGGGTTATGTGTGTACGAATAAGTCAGAGTTCTGCTGCGCCAGTATTGTAACGTTGAATGACCGATAATAAATTAGACAACATGGTGCCATATTTACAAGAGTGTGTATTTACAGAGGTACGGAATAGTATGTTACAGGAAGACTGTTCTGAGACTGCCTCGAGACTTTGCCACAAATAAAGTAGATCACCATCACACCATGACCCTGAAAACACGGCCAACTAACCAACAAAAGGTCTACACCTATTGCTACCATAACCCACAAAATGAATAGAGACCCATAATATTAAAATCGGCACTCCACAACACGTCAACGAAGAATATAAACACATTTAAAATTCTCACGAACTTTAAAATACATAAAAACATTTTATATTAACGCTCGTAATGAACTCCTCAACATATGCAGAACTATCAAACAAAAAGAAAACTTATGTGCAGTTGATTTTACTTCCTATTCTTTTTTCTGTTTTTTTTTATAGGAGTGAATCATCTGTTTCTTTGTTTTATCGAATTAATAGGTCACCTAACTTTATGACGTTCGTGCTTGTATTTCTATTTTAGGTGTTAGTTTAGTTTTGTTTTTTAATTTATTTGTTTATTTATTTTATCGATATGTATTGTTATCCTAAGGTAAATGTTATTCTGTCTAAGCCGTTGTTTGCTATTTAACGCTTACAGTTTATTTTTACGTTTAAAATTTAAAATATAAGAATGTAAATATTACTCAGAAATCCAGGGCCGGGTGTACTCCGAATAGTTTATATATTTATTAATTTAAATTGATGTTACTTAAGTTATGTCCCCTTTTACCAAATATATGATAAGTATATATTTGGGTTTTACCCCCAAATTGAATATTATTAAATCTTAAAAATAAATATAGAAACACGCAAAATAACAGACACTCAATACCGGGCATTGGCAGTCAAATTGAAAAACAATTATTTGCGTTCGGAATGTTAATGCATTTTTTTCGTGAAATTAATAAGGAAACTTTGAATAATTATAATTGAAACCTCATAATAGCAATTCAAATCAATTAAGAGACGAGACTTGCTAATGTACAGAATCTATTTCAGAATTTATTTTTATGTCAATTTCACGCTGAGAGAAACAACTCTCTAAAATTGTCGCTTCTCATTATATCAAATTATACCCGACAGGTATCTGGTGTTATATTATTGGTATATTTAAAAACTACATTCATTAGCTATCAATTATTCGATTAGAAAAACCTTCTATTTTAAAGCATTTTTATTTTTATGGATATTATTAAACGTATCGTGAATTATTTTCAGTTTATATCTAATATGTAAATAATGCCAGACTGTTTGTGCTTTCTGCTACATTATTGCTTAGAAACCGCGAAGTCAATACTTGATTCTGTTTAACCAGTTATTCATGGGATCATTAAGCCATGCTTTTAAGAAAGTATATTTCGAATCGATTGTTATCTAATAAATGATTAATTCTTATCTATATTTTATTTGCGCTTATGGCTAAAAAGACACACAGAGAGGTCATCTTCCTGCTACTCATAAATATTTAGAACTAATTTGGAACAAATAATATTTGTCGATTCAAGAGTATTAAGTCATATTTCGAGCGTTTTGAGTCATCGATATATATTTGACCAATCGCTGCGCTTGCTTTAAATTTAAGAAATAGTAGTAATAAAAGTGAAAGAAAAGAGAGTGCACACACGTTCTAGACAGAGAAAGAAGATAACAAATAAGTGGTAGTAGGAGGCGTACTTTAATTAAACCCACTCAAACATGTTGGGGTTTTATGGCTAATATCTGCCACCCTGGCATGACAAGGTCAGCTTAGATAAAGAATATTCTAATTACTTTTTGAAAATTTAATAAAATGTTTTATATATTTACTTAAGTCATATTATTTTAGAGGAAAACATTCGAATTTGATAGTAAATAAATTAATTGACTAAAAAGAATTACCTAAACAATCGGTTTCTTTGTAGAGAAGTCAACACATTTCATTTTTATTCATAAATTTTGAAAACTGAATAATTTTGTGATCTTTTAACATTGAAATGAATTTAGAAGCATTTCTATATACAAATTAACAATGCTTCAAGCAAACTACATAAACACCTTAGTGTATATTTATTTACATGTATGTAAAAGGGCAGTAGTTTGCGTCATCAATTAATATTCTGCTGACTTAAAAGTGTATGTATTGACGAAAATTAAAGCGATCGGTGACTCAATGAGAAGTTTGCTTGTGCAATATCAATTGATTGAATTAAATTAATTTGGGAATAATTAATTGCAATTTTTTTTAGGTCAGCGACAAATATCGCCAAATTGTTTTATCACCGACGATTAATTTAAAAGATCATATTTATTGTATTTGAGTGGAAATCAGAACTGTGGGGGTTGTCTATGAATAACGATGTCGTAATTTTGAAAGTGGCTTTACAAAGCATTACTGAAACTGTATGTTAAAATTATATAATAGTTATATAGAAATTTAAGTAATTTAATCTTTTAGTAGTAATGAGTAAACAAACGTAAGACTTACATATTAGTTACACAATGTTTCAGAATATTTGACACCAAGATAAGCCTAGTATATCTACAACATATATACATACAAATATATATATATATATATATATATATATATATATATATATATATATATATATATATATATATATATATATATATATATATATTAGTTGCACAATAATCTTTGGTTTCTCGCTTTCAGTGTATCAAGTTCATGCCCACTCCCATTTTTGTTTATCTTGGCCAGTTCCTCCGTCTTCTTCCCTCTTATCGCATTTCCTCCCCCCTCCCCAACCGCCTACCCTATACTAGCTCAGTAGGTGTGAAAGTGAAAAAGAGAATAAATAAAAATATAAAAGAAGGATTAGAAACAAAGAAGATGTGTCAACCATTTGTCATATTTCAACGTAACTTCAAGTCTTCTCATATGGTCCAATCAGATCATCCTTTCCTCATCCCATGTGTGTGCCTTAAAAATAAAATTATTTCCAAATCTTCACTTTTTCTGAAGACGTTCGCCAACACGAACGCAACCGGTCAAATCTCTTGTTTTCGTTTTTCTCCTGCACTTTAACCTGTTTTCCGTTTGTAATTTTTCACACATTTTGTCTACCACGGTATTCATTTTCATGAATTATCGTGTACCTTACCCCATATATATATATATATATATATATATATATATATATATATATATATATATATATATATATATATATATATATATATATATATATATATATATATATATGTGTGTGTGGGGAGGTATGAGTGTGGATGATTAATATATATATATATATATATTCTTTCTATTAATTAATTCATAAACCAATTTATTGTATACAGATTTTTATCATTAATTTACACATTAAGTTTTGCGTGTACAAAAGTTTGACATAGACGCGCGCGTTTCTGGCTATAAGCCGTCATCAGCATGACTTACCTGGCAGTGATCGAACCTTCGATGTTAATATTCGTAGTCTATCGCTCTCACTAGACCAGAATAACACGCCACATTTGTGCTTGAATTATTATCGCCTATAATGTTACGCTGATTTTTTGTTATTGTTTTTATTTGGATATACCCACCGCGGTCTTTTTTTACCAGTGCGTCTTTTTGTTACTATTCTTCGCTACCCTGAGCACTTTGTTTTATTTATTTAAGAATATGCAGAAGACCGCATTTTTTGTTGTAATTCGCCCTTAATCGAACGAGTCATCATTTTTTTTATATATAGATTTATTTTAATTAATTTATAAACTATTTAATTGTATACAGATTTTTATAATTAATTTACAAATTAACATATATATATATATATATATATATATATATATATATATATATATTGCATGCACACACACAATATATATATATATATATATATATATATATATATTTGTGTGTGTGTGCATGCAAAAAATAATTTGTAAATTAATTATATTTGTAGCTCCTAGGAACCCCGTCTAGATGGACACTGTAAGTGTAGTATTAACACGGCATGACGTCGCTAGCTATGTGTGCATCGTTCCATTCATTAAGTAGAACGCTCTTATGACGTGAAGCCGCCGAGTATATATATATATATATATATATATATATATATATATACATATATATACATATATATATATATATATATATATATATATATATATATATATGTGTGTGTGTATGCGTGTGTGTGTGTGTGTGTGTGTGTGTGTGTGTGTGTGTGTGTGTGTGTGTGTGTGTAAATATGAAGGTGAGAATTCAGAGGCAGGAGCAATGCAATGTTGAGAATTTACTGTTATTATATTCAAATTCTTAAATATAAATGAATGGATCTGAGATTTGCCGTCTCTTGCCATTTATTTTTGTTCATTCTTATTCCACATTCCGGTTTTCAATATTGCATTGTTCCTGCCTCGGAATTCTCACCTTCATATTTACTTGTTTACTAGCAAGGCTTCAAGCAAACTACCATTTCCTTATATATATATATATATATATATATATATATATATATATATATATATATATATATTCCTTAGACTAGACTAACCTAGATAAAATAATAATAATAATAATAATAATAATAATAATAATAATAATAATAATAATAATAATAATAATAATAATAATAATAATTGTATATAATAATTTAATAATAATATAATGTATTTAATAATTTAAAAGCCTAAATAATAAAAAAGACTTCCTCAGTTTAGAGTACTTTTAAAGTCGTTTTGTATTCTTATAAGTTGGTCGATACTTCCTTCATATTATTTTAGTCTAATGTTATGTATTATATTGATTGTATTTTAGGGGCATTCTGCGCCCTTAATTAACTATTTTTAATTCATGCGTGTGTTAAAATTAGGAGAATTATTAACTCTGGTAAAGTATGTTTTTTAAGCATTCTAATTATTATTTCTAAGCATATATAAAATGGGTGTATAGTTTCGTTTTTTCAGAGACAAAAATTTGTTCGATAATATGGTAGGTTTTATATCAGGGTTAAACACTACTGCTTATATCATGAGAAAAACGATACTCTCTCTTACCCGCGGATATACCAATGTATATTTTCTCATCGTCAGTATTTTACCTTGGTAAGATTGTTGCTTTTCATACCCGGTTTTCATTTTTCACTATACAATTGCATTTTGATTGTGTTGTTGGTTGTTTCAGTTTTGTTTAGTAATTTTTTGTTGGCTGTATTAATTATACGATGTATTTTCTTAGTACATGAATAGCTTACATCCAATATACTTCAACGAAATAATTTCTATAGTGGATTTCTAGTGTTGAAATTTTTGTCAATTACTTTTAAAAGGGCAAGCCTGATGTCGATGTTTGATAGTCGAGATTGTCGAGGTGTAAAACCAGATAACTTTCCTATTTCTATTTTTGTGTTTACTTTATTTGCTCTGGTAAACTTTTCAACTGTTTTCAAGTGCCTCTTTACATAATCCGTTTGTAAGGTAGAACAATTCTTTGCTAAACGATATTTTACTTATCCTACGGTTGTTGATACATATATAGGTATATGTTTTTAGTTATATGTTTATATAGGTATATGTTTTATTATGAAGTATGGGTGGTTAGATTTAGTATCGATGTATATTATTATCTGGTTTTCTTTATTTAAAGGGCTTATATATACGTACACACACACACACACACACACATATATATATATATATATATATATATATATATATATACATATATATATATGTATATATTTAAAGTTTAGTAATATATTTACGAGGTTAACTTCGTTACAGATAGAGGTAATATTTATTCTAAAGCATATGTATCTTGATGTTTTAGTTAGTTCTTTTTATAAGCCTATTTATATTAGGGACGATTATTTACAAGTCATCTTTATATAAGCTAATTTGTCTGAAGGATATTTTACTAATCCCACGGTTGTTGATACATATATAGGTATATTTTTTATAGTTATATGTTTATATAGGTATATGTTTTTTTATTTATTTTTCACTCCTCACCAAGTACGGACGTCCACCCAGTAGTGGCCATTATTTTCTTTCCTTTTTCCCAATATGTCAACCCTACATGTGTTTGTACTTGCATGACATTTTTCTCTATATTATCATCCTGATGAAGTCTTATAAATAAAGACGAAACGTTGATGTACACATAAAAAACATCCATGTTTTGCTTTTTCCTTTTTCATTTTCCCATATATATATACATTTAAGAAAAATAGTAGCCAGCTAATCACATCCAAACAACGTTGCCATATTGCGCCGCGTCATATGTCGCCAGCCACACGTGAATAAGCCACACTTATGTCAAGCGATAAATATTTCAATATACATTTTAAAGTGTGTAGCGGCAAAAAATCTGAGGAAAAACGTGTGTATTCACTTTAAATAATACATTATAATAATAGTTGTTATTAGTTGGTCCACAGTTAGGTGGACTTGTGACGTATGCAGACGGTCATTTTTAATTCAAAATGCGTCGAATTTGCAGCTGCAACCAGGAATGCACGCAGCAGTGCAATGGCGGCCACAAACGGAAGTGTTCACGAAGGAAAGCGTCAATTGAAATCATGTACTTTTATAATTCTTCCGAAACAACAGGGGAGTTAAAATGTTTAAACTACTTCATAAACATGGTCATGTGATCTGCTCTGCTTTTGTGGCATATTCTTTCATAAAATATATGATTCGTAACAATACTACGACACTAACCGAACGATACATAAAGATACTTATTTAAATTAAACGAATTTGATAGAAAATAAAATGAAACCTTAAAAAAGATAATATCAATTCGTGAATTGTTTATCATCACGCAGACATCTTTAATGTAAACATTATTTAGAAATCTAAAAAAATTATAGTGGCGTCGATATTTGACCTTCTTTTCCAGTTTTGTTTAATTACTATGTGCATTGATGAACATTGGTAAAATCAAAAACGTTAAGGGAGGAGGAGGAGGTAAAATTATATGAAACATGTTTATCTTACGACTTTTTAATGCAAACGTGTTCGAAAATAAAGGATCCCGATAAAAGAGATCCTGCTTTACATAAATACTGAACATTTTATTACAATAGAACGAATAATTGAATTTGGGTAAACGTTTTAAATAAAGAGACGTTTTGCCTGCAAATTAACTGGCATTTAAAAAAGGTATTAAGTCGGCTGGACGAATCATTTCGTCATATTTATTACGAATGTTGATTATCCGCAGGTTACTCTAGCCTCGTTTTGACTTCCATTAGAATTGTATTATGGACTGGCTATCCTCGGCAGATATTTCCGAAATTCATGTAGCAAACGATCGACCAGAAAACGTTAAACTTCATCAATCCTTTGATAGATTTTATTTAAATCTGCAACACTGAATAACCTAATTTGCCACGAAAAAAAAAACAGTTTTTATACAGACTTTCTCGACAGTGTCAATTATAGTGAATCAACTCAATTAATTACATGTACATTTTTATAATAGCATTACTGGTTACTCTATTATTCTGGCGTTCTTATTTTTTTAAACATTTTTAAACTAAATAAACTGAATCCAGAATATGTGCGTTCGTATTGTAGTAGCACTTGTTTGTTCTTTAGTTGTAATTTTTAAAGGTTAACAAGACTTTATGACAATTCTCTACGTTTGTAAAATCTTTCCTGAATAAGATACACTTTGCAACAAGTGGTGACATTTTGAAATCTTTATTTCATCAATGTTGAAACTTCATTAGTAATTCAAACTTATTTACATGATTTCTTAAATTTAAACCAATAACTGATAAAAAAAAATAACTAAATATATCCATATGAAACAATGTGCTGGACCTAAGAAGTATTTAAGGTGATTCGAGTATGGAGGGAATCATTAATTATTATTCGCACGAGTTGGAGAAGATACTAGATAATAAATGTTGTTTTGTCTATGGTCTTGGCAGAACAGCGGAAAGTGGGTGTAAGGCTGTGACCCGAGTAAAGGTCACCTAGGGTCAGATATGACATGAACGTCGGAAATATCTGCCGAGGATAACCAGTCCATAATACAATTATAATGGAAGTCAACACGAGACAATAAAAATTCGTAATAACTATTGACAAAATGGTTCGTATAGACGATGCCCGGGGAAACCCGACTTCATTATATAAAGTAGTGCGTGGCAAGAATTAAAGAAGTCTCTAAAAGTTACGAACATATACAAGGTCGAGATTACGCAGTGAGATAGATTGTGAAGATAATTCCCATTTCCATTGCGTAAAATACATTCTACAGCCGAATTGAAAGTGGTTTGCGTTAAAAATCAACTGAAGTCCAGAGAAGTAGTAACACGTATGATAATTCGACTAACGTCCATAAAACAGAAACGAATCATCTTTACCTACGTGGAAAATTCCAATCCCTGTTAATACAAGAATATATAATTATCAAAAACACAAACTAAAAACGTGTGGTGTTTATTTAGTTGTACCGACTGTCGATTTCATTATTTTTGTTGCCTCTTTTATTTCTTATTTCTATATATGCCTATCTTCTAGTTGATGTATTCAGGATATCAACGGCATACTTCATTTAGACATCACAGCGTGGGGTAGTATTGTCTAGCGAACAGAGACAAAGAAAGGAAACGGCTCGTCGCCCCCACCGCACGGCCAACGCTAGATTTGTGAGGACGGTATACCACTTGTGCCGGAGTTATCCGCCGGGGAGACAGAGACATGTCTCACCGGGCTTGCGACGCTAATGTTGGGTTGCGAAGGAGAGACCACAGGGCCGCATACACAACATTGATGGAAATCTTTAATGTTATTATGTGTCGACGACAACTTATAACGTAAATGAAATCTTTGAAACCGTAAGTATATCTAAGTTTTAAGAGCAGACATAGAATAACTGACACATGGTAAATGTGCATTCCTTTCCCTGGATACATCAGACTAAGTTTGAAGTATGTCAGGCGGGAAACTGGCAGTTACTATACGAGCATACGTATAACTGCACTGAACAATTCATCGAAAACGCGTTATATCGTAAATCAGACAAGCCACAGCGACGTACATCTGACTCCGCCATCTTGAACGGCTAAAACAAATTTAATACATTAAACGAAAAAAAGTTAAACCAAAATATAAAAAGAACTTAAAGGACAGAAAAATCATGTCTGGTACAAAAAAGATTAAAGACATTAAACAAAATTAAAAGAGAGAAAACAAGTAAAATTTCAAGTAAAACAATTGTCAAATGACAACATAGTAGAAACAAATAACCCTAAAACAAAAACAAAACACACAAACAAACAAATAAACAAGCGGATTTCACAATTACAAAGACCAAAAAATGTCTTCAACAAATAAAAAATAATCTTAAAAACCTAAGGAGATAGGAAAACAGTGAATCGTGGAATAACATGGTTTTAAAAGCAGAATAGAACATCAAAGAAAAATGAGTGACAAAAAAGACAAAAAAAAGGAATATAGAGAGAACGAATAAAATGGCTGTGACGGTATTAGTACAATCATATAGAAAAATAGAAATTGAACGTCGAAAGGAAAGCAAGAAAAATGTAATACAAACAGGCACGTAGGACAACATATGAAATACATACCAACATACAGAAAAACAGAGGAATACAGTAACAAAACGAAAGATGGAAATAATGACGGACATAATAAGGAAGAAAGGATTAAATAGAGACAAGAAAGGAAAAAGAAAGAGAATGAAAGACAGAAATAAAAAAAATATCGAGGGAAAGAAAATACGAATTATCAATCCTCATCTAAAAAAATCAGAAACATTATTTGCCACTATATAATGTTTAAATACAAAACCTACTCAAAATAACAACTTCTAACCAGTCTGTAAAACCTGTATTGCTTAACTAATTGATTATTTATGCGTTATTGAATACAATAGGTCCGACCAGATTCAAAAATGGTTTGCTATTTTGATAGTCTTCGTTGATATCATTTGCCGCACTTAAATAATCTACGCCCACCGAGCAGGTAACTCTAAAGTGGTACGCCAAATACGAAAACTGAAATTAAAGAACAGAAAAACATATGCTGGTTATGAAGCGAAGCAAGATTTTATAAGCAATACCGTAAGGTAATACACGACTGATATTGAACGTAATGCATGTCATTTCGCAAAAAATGAGTAATCTAGGTATTCGATGATGTGAATGTAAACATATATTCGCATAATACTTTCCTTTACTTGGTAGCGATTAAATCGAACGAGAAAAAATGTAATTGCCAGATTAAAAATAACTGTCCACTTAGGGATAATTGTAATGTAAGGAGTGTTGTCTATAAAGCAATTATTTACCCAGAGGAGAATATTAGTAACAAGAAAATTTATAAAGGAATATCCGCGGGAAAGTGGAAACAACGTTTCTACGCTCAGATACATTCATTTTTGAACCCGGATGTAAACAGTAAAACTTAATTGACCAAACATTTGTTGTTCTTGAAGAACAAAAATTTAACAACAATTGTCCCGTGGTCCATTCTGTGTAATTCAAATACTCCCAGGGTGGTTAGACACAGATGTAATTTGTGCCTGGAAGTGAAATTTAGAATCCTAAAATACAAAGATAGTAATATTTAATACAAGAGAGATGAATTAATGGGCAAATGTAGATACAGCCACATATTTCAAATTACTAGCCAAAACGAAAAGGGCTATTTCATTAGCGTTAACCTTAAAATCATTGAATTGGTTTTAGATATATTCTGTAACACCAGATTTAAAAAAATAAAAAAACATTATTTTGGGGGATAGAAATAGTATGAAGAAGGGTGTTCTTGATTTCTAAATTGTCTTTCTTGTATCTAACATCCACCGAATACATGCTGAGTGACGGACTAGTGATTAGAAAAAGAGGGAGATAGTATTTAGCTCTAGGACGATTCCTAACTTTTGCTGCCTTCCACTGTTATACTTCCATAGGTGGAGATAGAACCCCTCTTGCAACCCACACCCCCTAAGATTATCATAAATGGTGTAATCTTATCACTTTTAATAACATTGCTATGATTATTGTATCTGATGTATAATATTAGTCCGAGCCGAAATAAATAATAGTACATATGGCTGAATGATGTTTGTCTGAACGGCGGCACAAGGGGGGCGGGGGGGGGGCTCAAGCCCCCTCACTTTTTGACTTGGGCTCCCCCACTTTACGGTCATCAATAATCAAGTTGATATACATGTGTTTAACCGCACCCCCACACTTTTTAGGAGAACCCCCACTTTTATAACTGTCCCGCCGGCCCTGATATATATATATATATATATATATATATATATATATATATATATATATATATATATATATATATATATATATAATTAAGTCACACCTGAATAGTAAGGAATAAGCCGGATCGATGTTTGATTCTGACTAGGCTGCCAAATTCCACATTCATTACTCTGTGTTATTTGGAAAAAACAAATACTAGAATTCTAATCGATTTCATCGTTTAAATATTCGATCGGGCCGAATGATTATTTCTGTAAAATAAACTTATAAGCATTCACCGTTCGAAAGGACACATTTCAAATTTCGCCTTAATTTCTTAAGAAGTTAGCAAAAACATAACTTCTCCACGAGGTACTAAAATGTTTTCAAGGTTTACTCTCAAATCTAAATAAAATATATCTAATTTAAGCAGTGATTCTCAGAAAAACCAAAAAAAGTAATGTAATGTAAAGCGAAAAGCATCGCAGATAATTCAGTATTAAAAGAAAAGTGAGATAACCATTCCTCCTAAAAGTCAACGGGCTGTAACGATTTCTTATTTTACGCGAGTTTACAACATGCCTCAATGTTGTGTGTGTCCTGCACTAAGCTTAATTTCATATTAGTATTAACAATAATTCCAACGAGATAATTAATATCCTTCGATTCTTGTCGTGTCCAGACCGATTGAAAAAACTAATACAAATAATATAACAATTCCATTTCGTTTTCCGATCGCGTTAATCTAATAAATAATAACATAATTATAATAATAATAATAATAATAATAATAATAATAATAATAATAATAATAATAATAATAATAATAATAATAATAATAATAATAATAACAACAATAATAATAATACTAATTTAATAATTTAATAATAATGATAATAATTTAATAATTAAAAATCTCGAGCGCATGAATTGAAGACGTCTTTTGGGTAGATATACATTCATATATATATATATATATATATATATATATATATATATATATATACATATACATAATCCTTTTTTTTAAATATAGACTGAACGTTTGATAACTTTGCATCAATTTATTAGACAAACAGAGGAGGGGAATCTATCATCTTTTTATTTTTTATTTAAAGTATCCTAGAAAACTTATACTATGTAATTAGGTAACATATATATATGTATATATTAGGTACGTGCAAAATCAATGGCCGATTCCCAAAATGTAAAAACATTGTAACCCCCCCCCCCTCTACACTTAAAAATTCACTAAAATTCAGGTACTGAACCAATTTTAATGGAATTTTCAATATTTATTAAACTACAATCACGGACTATAATAAAACCATTTTTCCTTTTAAATTTTGGTTATAATGTATTATTTTTCTAACACAAAATAAACATTACTAAAGTTATATTTTCATATATTAATAAGAAAAATGCATTAATATTTTTATTTGAATAAAAATAAAGCATTGTAGATGTTAATAATTAAAGAACATTTAAAAAAATATTTTTTATGCCCCTAAATACCGTGTTAACAAAATCACTATAACTCGAAGAAATATCATTATTGAATAAAGCATTGTTTAATCAATATTTTCACCAAAAACATAATATAATTGCAAAAAATATTTCATGTGATTTTAATGATTAGAGTTTCTGGGAAAATAAAAAATGCGACATAATTATATTTCCCTTTCGTACATGAACGTAGCATCAACAGCGCAATTTTTTTCAATGAATAAATTGTCAGTGTAGTCATTGACTTTAATTTACTTTTTCACACTTAAAATAAAAACTAAACATTATTTTTAAAAGAATCAATGTAATTTATCGTTACGACACATTAAGAATAAATCGAATAACTAAAGTTTTAAATCATGTAATACAAATGATAAAATTGGCGCAGTTCGTAACGTAAAAATAATTTTTAACATTAAAAAAAAAGTTTTATTTCAAATTCTAAAAAAAACATTGGTAAACAGACGTCATCAATAATTAAAACTAATACCAAGTTAAATATGAACCATTTTAGTTAAAAATAAAATATGATGTTAATTGCGTACACTCACAAATATTTTAATTAAATAAGCATTTCCCTTTTTATTATAACAAAATAAGGGTACTTAAATTTGTTAAAAAGAATAAAGAAATTAATGGATAATAACTTTTCAACTTTTATAAACTATTACAAAACCATTTTTATATATAAAGTTAAAAATGATAAGTTATGACATTTTTTTGTCTTCCATATATTTTGAATAGTGATAGTCAATTGGTAAACAAAGTTGTTTGCCGATTATGTGACGCCGGATTTGACTCACTTATGACTTTTGGGGGATAATTTTGCTAATTTTTAGTAAAATGTGGGATTTTTTTAAATTCAGTATCTTATGACTTTAATTTAATAATTATCTTTGAAATAGTTCCCAAAACTTATATTTATCTTTCAAAGGATTTTTACAAGTAATGTTCTCAAAGTTCAAAATTCACTAAAGTTTTGGGTTTCTCAGCCGCCGTGATTACATATTTTATTATAATTTATTTTTCACACGTAAATATGCAGTTTTTTTCGTTTAGAGATAACGTTTAGGCTTTTATCTTTCAAACTCAATCAAAGTTTACACGGAAACTAATTAAATAATTAATGATGAGCCCTTTTTAATAAGCATAGTCCGCACAAGAGGCGGCCATTTTTGCACATACCTAATATATATATATATATATATATATATATATATATATATATATATATATATATATATATATAATTATTATCTTTTTATTTATTTTTTTATTTTTATTTATTTATTCATTTTTATTATTATTTTTTTATTTTTTTATTTCGTAAATGTTTCTTCATGTATGTGTGATAGTGCACTTTGAACCTCATGAAAATGAGAGAAACACTATCCCTGTGACAGGATCATATGTAAACTAAGCCTAGGCCTGGTGTTGCCACAAACACCAAACCATGATAAATGTATATTAATACAAATAAACGCCGTGGGACTCAGAAGAAAGATCTGAGTGTCATGATGGGCAGGTGCTCCCTCGATGGCCAACATTGGGGACCCGGTCCGCATCCTGCGAATGTTGGCTCTTTTAATTTCAGGAACAAGACCACGGATAAAAAACAGGTAGGTAACCCATCAAATTCCAAATATGATAAGGACACTGACCAAACACAAGAATTCAAAGTTTGAAAATAACAGACCAAAAAGCCATAGAAAGAAATGGACTACAACAGATTTGATTTCAGCTTACGAAGAAACCGCCAGGACGATGGAAACAAAGGGCGAAATTATGACGCGGGGCGAAGCGACAGACGGATAGCAGCAGCGACACAAAAAACTGCAGATATATAAAATGACGACGACGCGGCGGTGAAACAAGGGACGAACGGTTAGGACAAATAGTTCCCCCCCCCCAGCTGGGATTCTCGAATAGAAACGACACATCTTCCCGTACGCGGGATCAACAAGCGAACTGTTCTACGACGCCAGATTCCGACATTACAACGTGTTATAAACCTGTTATTCAACAGTAGTAGTAGTAGTAGTAATAGTAGTAGTAGTAGTTGTAGTATTTCATTCAGAATTGCCAAGGTCGTATTAACATATTAGGTTTATTATAAAAAAATATATGTTTTAAAATGGGCAGAAACTATTGTATGAATAAAAATGTTTTTGAAACAAATTATGAACATTTATTTAATTATCATATCATATTTTGAGCTCTTATAGTGTAACATTTTTGTGAATTTAAAAGTGTTTATACTATATATATATATATATATATATATATATATATATATATATATATATATATATATTAATATTTTAATTTATACAAACACATACAAGAGCGACACTGCCATGGCGTTGTTTCGATTGAAAGCCATTAAAAGTACGATCTCCTCAGGTAATGAAAACAGGCCCTTAGATGTATATATATATACATGTATATATATATACACATATATATATATGTAGGTTTTCATAACAAGTATATATTGTCAAATATATACTCCTTATAGTATTCGTAAAATGTCCAAATAAAAGCTCAATTCAGTTGTATTACACACTTCAGAGCATATATATTATATAGTTTCATTTCAATAACAATGCAAAATCAATCAAAAATTATTATTTTCAGAAGTTCTTTCAATTTATTATTTACTATTAATTTCAAGACTTCATTGGATGTTTAGCATTCTAATTTACATTTCCTATATAATAAAAATTCATCTTTAATCTTAAATCATTAAAGATTAAATATGAAAATATTGTAGTTTTTATATATGTAAATTGAAATGATAAACATCAACTGCAGTGTTGAAATAAATCTAAAATAAAAAAATAAAAATTAAAAGTTGAAGGTACTTATGAACACTTTGACTTTTGATTCATTCTTGCATTGTCACTGGGATGAATCAATATATATATATATATATATATATATATATATATATATATATATATATATATATACAGGCAACTTAGACAACAATACAATGCAGAGGTGTAACGGATAGAGACAAACGTAAGCAAATTAAGACATATAATGGTGGAATGAGTTATGAGTTTTTATTAATGCAATACATATATAATACATACATACATACATACATACATACATACATACATACATACATACATACATACATATGTATGTATATATATATATATATATATATATATATATATATATATATATATTCTTACTTGGTCTGATGTATGTTCCGTATAATAATATATAGTATATATATATATATATATAGTATATATATATATATATATATTATATCAAATTATACTGAACATTCATCAGACAACCATGAAACAAGTAGGATTGTAAAATAAAAAATACATA
Organism: Sepiola atlantica; assembly: GCA_963556195.1. Lineage (NCBI taxonomy): Eukaryota > Metazoa > Mollusca > Cephalopoda > Sepiida > Sepiolidae > Sepiola > Sepiola atlantica. Next base: position 150,071,860 of record OY744526.1, read on the forward strand.
TGTATATATATATATATATATATATATATATATATATATATATATATGTGTGTGTGTGTGTGTTGTATCAATAGAAATGTAAACACTGCATAACTTATTCCACTATTATATGTTTAAATTTACCTCAGTTAGTGTCTATCTGTTACACCGAGATATTGTATTTCTTTTGTAATTGCTTTCATATAAACATTAAACAATGCTTAAAGCAAACTACATTACTCTCATATATATATATATATATATATATATATATATATATATATATATATATATATATATATATATATATATATGAGTGCTATTAAAATAATTAATCTCTCTATTCATGCAAATACAGAGAGTATATGGAACGGGAAAGTATAAAAAGATAAGGTAAACATGAAAACAGAAACATGGAAAGAAACGGCCAAGACGAAATCGATTTAAAAAGGATGATGCATACGAATAGAAAGTCATAAAGTAAAAAAAGAGATCGTCATGAAGAAATAGCGAAAAGCATCTAAAAAAATTAAAAAGATGAGAAAAAAATCTCTAAATAAAAACGATAAAATAAAATAAATACTCTATTATTAAAGACCCGTATCGGAAAGCCAAAAACAAAAAAAAACTAACACCAATTTTAAAGAAGAAAAACAATCACTCATGAAATAAAATTAACATTTATAAAAAGCAGAAAAAATGCCCTTAAAAAATAATCGCCTGCAAGAATGATCGACCTTTCAGCGCCATTTTATTTTTATTGTGATCGTCATCAGACGTTGTTTTTAACATTTTTTGCTTTCTTCAACTTTTTCTTAGCATAAGTTATCTTTTCCTTACAATTTATGGCGAAATATTTGGCAGTTTTTACTTTTTTCTATACACTTAAACTCTTCCAGTGCAATTTACTGTTTGCAGAATTTTTATTCGTTTTATATGCACTCACAGTTACTTCCAGCAACGAAATATTAAATGTCCACCATCTTGTTTTCTATAGCTTTCTATTCAAGTCGATTCAATGTCTGCATTCATTTCATTTAAAATTGAACCTTATTATTTCTCTAATAAGGAAGAATATTAACTATTTCCTTTATATTTTCAGTAAAAAATTCCAGATGCGGAGATTTTACAATGCTACGTATATATTAGACGTTGTGTTCACATTTAACCGGTATTTTAACCGATGTAGAAGAGGTTTACTATTATATTAGTTAGGAAAGCTAATGTGTACAAGAATATTAGAATCTAGAAAAATGGTTTCTGTTTCAATGTAAAGATCGGAACCTAAGTCACGAATCAATACATTTTTGACAAGGTGACTATTGTAATGGAATTTTCATTTAATAAAATATTAAATGTACAATATACATGGTGTGGCTCTGTCTCTCTGTCGTTTTTCACAGTCTCCTTGCCGTGTGATCAATTACAAAATTAAGACCTATCCCAAGATAAAATACAACTGTTCTTCTTATAAAATTTGACACCGGAATTAATGATCGTAATATTTATGTATAAAGCAATTTCAAAATGATATAATGGCGTCTCATTATACATCGGATATCTATAAACAGTAAAGCCGGCGTGTTAATGTATTCATAGCATAACAACTGAAAATTCTCAAAATTGAGTTATCACTTGATAGGCCAAAAGTGATTCAAGCATTGTTAGTAGAATGATGAACAATTCTATGAGAGGATTGAAAAATATGGACGGAATAGACCAAATTTGATTAATTAAGAGGACGGCTTTTCAAGTATTAGTTTACATCGTACTTGAATAAAAAAAAAACAAGAGTATAAGTAGGGAATTAGTCCCGTGCTAACGTGTTTCATGGATATTAAGTTCTTGGAAAGAAACTCTATTCATAGGAATTTTGTTTGGTTTTAAGAACACAAATAAAGAAAGACAAGTTATTTGCAGTGGTGGTGAGAAATCAGTGTCTAGCTATGAATGCTGTACAGGGGGGAACCATAGATTGGAGCTCAGTCGAGCATCTACCATGGAAATAACGATAGAGTATAGAGAGACTAACAACGTCTTTTTATGAATAATGCACCGTTGAAATCAATATGAACACTAGGAACAAATACTTGAAAATATCAAACAGAAGAGAGATTTAAAAAGAACAGTGTGCTATCTTTTAGTTTCTGATTAAATTATGTGTTCATAAACTCTAAAGGAAGTCGAAATGAAGATGCATTATCCTGGGAAATAGAATATTCCGTGGTTTATTATAAATTAAAAACACGTTGAGATATGAAATCAGGTTGTGTACAAACTTCTTTTAAGAATGAAAACGAAATGCGCAGAATTAATAAATAAGTTGTTGTCTATTTCAATACTTATATCTGATAATAATAATATACACGTGGGATATTTTCCATCGCCAATGTGTCGACCTCTATCATACGGTAAATACATTATTAAGAGATCTAAAGAGAGATACACCACCTTTTGTCACTGTTTTAGATACTCGAGACGCACAAAACTACCTCTGTGTTTTGTTTGTTTATTAATGAGAAATATCTCTCTCTATCCAAGTATTCTTTTCTTTTTGTAACGTTGTAGGGCTTGACCGGTTTTCCTTGTAATTATCTCTGTCTATTCACTCGCTATTTTCGTCTCGATAAATTATTGATTTTCATTAGTCTTTTCTTCATTTATTTACTCGCATCCGCTTATACCGCTTTCTTTATACTTCTTTCTTTATACTTCTTTCTTTATACTTCATTCTTTATACTTCATTCTTTATACTTCTTTCTTTATACTTCTTTCTTTATACCGCTTTCTTTATACTTCTTTCTTTATACTTCTTTCTTTATACTTCTTTCTTTATACTTCATTCTTTATACTTCTTTCTTTATACTTCTTTCTTTATACTTCATTCTTTATACTTCTTTCTTTATACTTCTTTCTTTATACTTCATTCTTTATACTTCTTTCTTTATACTTCTTTCTTTATACTTCTTTCTTTATACTTCTTTCTTTATACTTCTTTCTTTATACCGCTTTCTTTATACTTCTTTCTTTATACTTCTTTCTTTATACTTCTTTCTTTATACTTCTTTCTTTATACTTCTTTCTTTATACCGCTTTCTTTATACTTCTTTCTTTATTCTTCTTTCTTTATACTTCTTTCTTTATACTTCTTTCTTTATACTTCATTCTTTATACTTCTTTCTTTATACTTCTTTCTTTATACTTCATTCTTTATACTTTTTTCTTTATACTTCTTTCTTTATACCGCTTTCTTTATACTTCATTCTTTATACTTCTTTCTTTATACTTCTTTCTTTATACTTCTTTCTTTATACTTCTTTCTTAATACTTCTTTCTTTATACTTCTTTCTTTATACTTCTTTCTTTATACTTCTTTCTTTATACTTCTTTCTTTATACTTCTTTCCTTATACTTCTTTCTTTATACTTCTTTCTTAATACTTCTTTCTTTATACTTCTTTCTTTATACTTTTTTCTTTATACTTCTTTCTTTATACTTCTTTCTTTATACCGCTTTCTTTATACTTCTTTCTTTATACTTCTTTCTTTATACTTCTTTCTTTATACTTCTTTCTTTATACTTCATTCTTTATACTTCTTTCTTTATACTTCATTCTTTATACTTCTTTCTTTATACTTCTTTCTTTATACTTCTTTTTTTATACTTCTTTCTTTATACTTCTTTCTTTATACTTCTTTCTTTATACTTCTTTCTTTATACTTCTTTCTTTATACTTCATTCTTTATACTTCTTTCTTTATACTTCTTTCTTTATACCGCTTTCTTTATACTTCATTCTTGATACTTCTTTCTTTATACTTCTTTCTTTATACTTCTTTCTTTATACTTCATTCTTTATACTTCATTCTTTATACTTCTTTCTTTATACTTCTTTCTTTATACTTCTTTCTTTATACTTCTTTCTTAATACTTCTTTCTTTATACTTCTTTCTTTATACTTCTTTCTTTATACTTCTTTCTTTATACTTCTTTCTTAATACTTCTTTCTTTATACTTCTTTCTTTATACTTCTTTCTTTATACTTCTTTCTTAATACTTCTTTCTTTATACTTCTTTCTTTATACTTCTTTCTTTATACTTCTTTCTTAATACTTCTTTCTTTATACTTCTTTCTTTATACTTCTTTCTTTATACTTCTTTCTTTATACTTCTTTCTTTATACCGCTTTCTTTATACTTCTTTCTTTATACTTCTTTCTTTATACTTCTTTCTTTATACTTCATTCTTTATACTTCATTCTTTATATTTCTTTCTTTATACTTCATTCTTTATACTTCTTTCTTTATACTTCTTTCTTTATACTTCTTTCTTTATACTTCTTTCTTTATACTTCCCAGTGATTGTGTCCCTTGTTTTATCTCATGTATGGACTCTCCGCGTGGTGACCCCCATCGCCAACTTGCATTTAACTCTTCGTCGCTGAAAACTGACTTCAGATACATGTATGAATACGCGAAAAACATTGAGTATAAATTACATTAATGCATTTAATTCTGCAAACAATCACGTCCAGCCAGGTTAGTCGCTTGCACAGTAACGCATACGATGTTTCTATTATTATTTTCAGACATATGTAGCCGATACTGTAGTTCTTAAAGGAACGGTAACGTAAAGAAGTTCTTGATGTCGTATGGAGAAAAATACTTACATGGATTAATAACTCTGGTTATATATGTAAGTACACATACTATCAATCTAATTGTATTACCAACACGTTTGACTGTACAAATCAGGCTGTAGCTGAACACCAAATGAAATAGTGAAACAAGTAACATACAAATGTTTGTGATTTCTTCAGATATTGGGAATATCTCTTTTTAAATTCACAAACCAAGAACTGCACACATAATGCCGCATTAAAATGAGGTCAATCTTGTGACAAATCCATCACTTTTCTTCAAGTGTTATTTCTTGATCTTTTCATGATGATAAATTTACCAACCTCTCCACGAGGGTTGGATGTAGCACAAGGTCGCGTTCAATGTGGGGCTTCCCAGAAGTACTACAAGGACGACTAGATTGGACATGTCGGCATTCGCCGGGTGTTGCACCTCATGGATTCGGCATTATACCACCCCCTAATAACAGAGAGACAATAGGATTTGTCTCATTTAACGCCCCCCCCCCCCAAAAAAAATAGGATGGTTGTGGAATTCGTGCAGACGGAAACGGTACTTTGGAAATGCTAATATTGAAAGACTGTAAAATAGATAAATAATCAAAAAACATTTTACAAATCTATATAATAAGTATTTTTGTCTGTTATCTTCTTAGCACGGCCGTAACGCTGCCAATACGCATGCGCTAAATGAAGGGGAGGTAATTCATCCAAACTCGACGCCGTATTAGTAGTAATAAAGCGTTCATAGTATTTTTTTCAAGTTAATCTAGTTACGGAAGTATTATCTTTAAAAGTTATTAATCAAAATATGTAGCAAAAAATTAGTAAAAAAGAACACGGAAGACAGCTTTACAAATTCATTAAACTCTATACTCTCTAAGCTGAAGTCGGTAATCTGAACGGGATTTCTAACGGTATCTTTTGCTCAATCTCCGGTGGTAGTTTGCCCTCGTTCTGTCAGCCATGACTGGGTAAAAGTGATTCGTAATAGTATTCTTAGTATCCGCATGAACCCGTAAGTAATAATTAGTTTCAAATAACAGTTTCTGATACGCGCGATACTAAGAATACAATTACGAATTACTTAAGAATTCTACTCAGCTATGGCTGACGGAACAAGAACAAGCTACTCGCGTAGATTAAATAAAGGATTCCATTAAAAATTATATTCAAATTCTTGGGTTTTACAAGACGAACCTGAAGAAAGTCGGAGGTTACAACGGGCGAAAACGTTGTAAAAATAACATCCAAGATATAAACCATAGTGCTAATCATCCAAATGATACAATAAACAAAACAAAAAGAAATATAATAAACTCCACAAACTACACATACAATATTGAAGTCCTTGCTGAAGATACGAGACTTCCGAATAAAGCTAAAACTATTTATCCAGCAGGCTTGAGTAGTGACAGGTACTGGAAGTAAGTCATGGGTTAGCTTAACAACTAAGATCAGAAGATGCTCTGTCAAATACTGTCAACGTCTCGGCCGAGATGAAGCCAATACGAAGAAGCACTAAGACGAGAAATACAAAAATTGGAAGTGGCGGTTTCAGGCGGTCAGACAGGTTCGAACTCAGTTCGTAGATTCAGAAGAGAATCACAATCATTCAGCCAACAGAAATCGCCACAGACACATCGAACCATATATATATATATATATATATATATATATATATATATATATATATATATATATATATATATATATATATATTGTACAAATGTCTCCGCGTTATAATTTCAACAACCTGGCTAGAAATAAAAATGAATTATACCTGACTAAATGTATGAGAACTAACCAGAAGAATCAATAGAAGATGTACCTGAAGAAATCACGACAACATTAAGAAAGAGGTGAAATGAAAATGTACGGTTTATTAACGAGGTCAAGTCTTAGGTAATTAAATCTGATGCTGATCAACTAAATAGTGTGTAAATAAGAATACGTTGATTTTGTATAACGATTCAATGAAGAACAGGGAATCTTCAGTTCATGTTAACTTTCAGTCTTGCAATTAAAACAAACAATTAAGAACATTAACTTTTGTTCAATGTGAAATCACGAACTTGACACAAGTTTAAACAATAAAAAAGCGAGAAATTGAGTAAGGAAACTTGTAGAAAATAGTAAAAGAATAAAGGCAAAACATAAAAATAAATAATGAAAGCAGACATAAAAATCGACTGTAATGACGTTAACGCAGACGCGACAGACATGAGAATAGGTCGAAATACTAATGAATACTGTAGGGCATATTAAAGCGACGCAGTTAACGGTTGTTCGATATTCAAGTATAAAGTATTTAGTCAAAGAAAGAAGAAAGACATTGGTGACATAGTTGTATTATTAGTCGAAGCGAAAAAGAAAAACTTATATCGTTTAAAAATTCAAAAACTTAATAGAAAAGATTGGCATAAGTAAAACTCAAGAACATATTCTATTACGTGTACAGTCCTCCGTATCGTTGTGCGACCTGTGCCCTGGGCGGTTTCAGCAGGCTTCTTCCGAAAGAAGTTTCTAGGGAATATAAAATTCACAAGCGGTCTCTACTCGTATACATATCCAAGTCAGCGAAACAGATTTTAATGATGTTAGAGTTGGCAGAATCGTATCACCACAATCCTACATCTAGCGCCTGACATTCCCAAATAATCACTCACCTTGTACTGATAACGCTCAACGTCGCTTAACTTCGATGATCTAACAAAACCGATTATGTAAACGTGATTATGCGCGTTCACAAATGTTAATTATTTTCCAAACTTAAACGTGACATACGTAGATGCTATTTGAAACTTCAGTGATACACGCCAACTAAAACCCCCTTTTCAAATGTAAGCATGACCGATCAAGGAAAATTCTAGTTCAAACTTAAATATTACAGAACGACGAACATACTATTTTAAACCTCTGCATAGCGGACCAACGAACATCGTATGTCTAACTGAAGTGTGCACACAAACCAAAGTGCTCTGGCTAAAGAAGAACATGGGTATATGTATGTATATGGAAATTGAAGGGAATTTAATATTGAGGAAATAGAATAGGTCGCCATCTTGCAAGTGCTAACTTAACATAAATATAGTTTTGTAAATGAAAAATCAAGGAAAATATTATTAAAAACAAAACATTCATAGAACAACAATTTTAAATGAATCTCACATCAATGTTGGTTAGTAAATGTTCATTTAATGAAGTTCATGCAACTTTATACATTCTTGTAGGAAAATGTTCAACAAATAAGAAGACAAGAGTGCTAAGAATGTGTAGTATATATATTTGTTAGTGTGAATATGCGTGGGTGAGTAATAAACAATGTGGCACCGTGTAAATATGCGTAGGTTTACCTTGTTCTATTAGTGCGTGTGAGCAAGGTGAGGGAGCGTGTACGTGAGTTTGAAGTGTTCTTTTTCTTCTCAGCTCCCTGATGAAATAAAATCAACGAAAATGTATTTCGGTTTCGTAGAAAACAAATCAACCATTTTACCGAATCAATCTCACTTACAATTATTTTACGAAAAGGAAATGCCTTTTTAAATGATATCCACTTGAATGCTTTCCTGTTTCTTATCTCTCTGGCCCTAACATTACTTTGCTTTTCCAATGTATTATTAGAACATAAACTGCCGGGCTACGTCGGGTAAGGACAGCTAGTAAACTATAAACAAGTGATGAGGTGGCATGCAGAGACATAAAGCAGTCAGCATAACGAAACACCAAAAATACGAATAATCTGTAATGAAGTGTATAAAATAAGACAAAAACACATTATAGCGAGTTACAAGACGGATTCAGATTTTTTCAGATATTTATATGTATGCAAGTTTTTGGTGCGTTTATCACGTAATCGATATAATTCAAGCCGTGGAAGGTAAAGCAATAGGGTTAGTAATATCGTGGTAGTTAGTGCGCTGGCACTTTCTGCATGGCTTCACTGCGTGTTTTATTTGAAGGTTGCACTTCAAAACAAGCAGCCTTGTCTTAATTCAGACAGTTTACAAGTTCGAACTGAAATTTAGCGACGTTGGCCCACGTCTATACTTAGATGGATGATTATCTGGAAAACCATGTTTATGAATAGATAGTATCCTTAATGAGACGTATAACCGGCGACAGATTAGCGACCTGTAACGGAAAAAGTTTGACCCATCCGTTCCGTTTGATGGGGATAAACATTGGATATAAGACGTATATTACTACTACTACTAGTAGTAGTAGTAGCAGTAGAAGTACTACTACTAGTAGTAGGAGGAGGATCACACTGAGGAAACAATGTATGTCAAAGGTGAACACACAGTAACCATATCGTTCCAGAAATGTCGATCAGTTTTCCAAGAACTTCGAAAATCACGCAATATCAATTGGGCCGAAAACTGAGAACTCTTCAGCCAGGCTTCAAGGTATAACAGCAAATCTGTGATTCGTTATCTTGATGACTACAACATGGCGAAAGAAATTACCAACAAATATATTACATTGTTCACTCACCTTCGCATAAGATTGAAAATCAGTGGGAGTCAAACACTTTTAGTTGGATACTCCTTCATACTCCTCTTAGTAGCTTAAACTGGACACCTCTGTGTGGACATCGTCTGCCCGTCACATGCTTGTTCTGTTTATAAACGTGAATCTTCTTTGGGCAGAATTCATTACAACGAATGATGTGAACTATTTAAATAAGTATTTATCAATTCTTCGTACCATAACTGGCTGTTTAGTTTCTTCATATATAACTAGGTCCGTTACTATTTTATTATTCAATAGTCTATAAGGAAGGCTTCACCTGTGTGTTTTGTGTATCTTACGAACTATTTTAACCGCTTGACTATTTTAATGAATTCAAACTTAACACGTGAGCCTGTTCGACCAATCATGCTTTTGTAGCTCTGTGAAAAATTTCATGTGCGATGCTAATATTTATTATACTGTTCGATCTAGTATGGTTTCCGTAATACTTTTGAGTGAAAGAAAAAGAAGACGTGGGAAAAGAAAAAAATCGAGAAAGTAAATTATATTTTTATTTTGCATCATCAAATTCTCTTGTCAAAAACGAAACGGAAATTATGTTAAAGGAGCCCGAGCTTAATTAAAATACAATTATCCACGCATACTATTTTACTCAGCTATTTATCTTTTAAATCCATTTGGTTTTTGTTCGTACACTCTGTGACTTCAATTCGTTTCCTGATTAAACGTCAATTTTACATTGTTTTCTGTTTCGTAAACCCATGCTGCAACATGACTGCTTCCATCGTTCCATAGTTAGCATAACAAAAGTTTGTATTCTAACTATAAATATTTACTGATGTGAATCAGGCTTTTGTGGTTGCGGACGTCGATAATGAGAATATGTGGTGAACAAGACGCGATCTGAACGAACTCCAAAAAGCAAATGGCGTGAATTGCTACCCTCTTTCTGTCTCTGCGTCGTTGGGATACGCTCTCCTCTTAGATTCCAAAGGGCAACAGAGTTGGAAACAAACAACGTGTTTTCAGCCAATCAAAAACTGGCACGTCTATGTTAAATTAGCAGACCGCCTCAAACTGAATGAACACCTATAAAAGAACTATAAAATAGGCAGAGCCCTCCCAGACAGACTCCAAAGAAGGACCAAGAAGGAGCACACAAGAAAATGCCTTTCACTCTATCCCAGCCCTATTGATCGGAGCGTCAAGAATAAAAGAACGCTTACAAAAAGAAGTATGTATAAGCTTTTCTTTTACTCGCGCGCACATACCCCCGCACACACAGTATCACACCGCTATGACTAACACATGCAGTAGCAGAACACAGGAACCTTTATCCACACTCATATTACAACTTACACGCACTAGCAAATATAGACATATACATATTTAGCCTCCTCGTGTCTGATTAAAATACTGGACAATTTTAAAGAGGGCTATTTGATTAATAAGTTCAAAGCGATATTTATATATTCATATGCATTTTTAATGATTTTAATTATTTTAAAATCATATTCCAAATTAATAATATACACGAATGTATTAAAGTTGTTTATTTTCAGTCATGTCCAACCAGCGTCTCTCATTAAACCGGTATTTATCGAGCATCTTGTGTATGTACAAAATACAACAATTTATTAAAGAAATTAATTGTCTACTAATACAAAACCAAATCACAAGAATAGAACCAATGTCAAATACCTCGGTAAGATATGACATTATTTGCACATCAAAGTGCATATTTTGTAATCCAGGAGATAAGGTATTCAAGCTATTTGGAATTAATAATCTGCCAGTCATCGGCTTTGGGAGAAACACGGCGTCAATATATCTTACGTTTTATCATAATTCAGAATTTAAAAAAGGCTTTCTGTAAAACGATATTTTAATTATTATTTTCCTCGTTTGTTGTGTCATTCTATTTCCAATCGTACTCATCTTGGTGCGTGTTTGAAAAGATCGAATTCGATATTCTATATATAATACTAATCAAACTAATCAAACTATATTTTTAAAGTATATTTTAATGTTAAGCTTCAATTTGGCAATGCCATTATTTTAATTTTAAGCTTCAATTTGGCAATGCCATTATTTTAATTTTAAGCTTCAATTTGGCAATGCCATTATTTTAATTTTAAGCTTCAATTTGGCAATGCCATTATTTTAATTTTAAGCATCAATTTGGCAATGCCATTATTTTAATTTTAAGCTTCAATTTGGCAATGCCATTATTTTAATTTTAAGCATCAATTTGGCAATGCCATTATTTTAATTTTAAGCTTCAATTTGGCAATGCCATTATTTTAATTTTAAGCATCAATTTGGCAATGCCATTATTTTAATTTTAAGCTTCAATTTGGCAATGCCATTATTTTAATTTTAAGCATCAATTTGGCAATGCCATTATTTTAATGTTAAGCTTCAATTTGGCAATGCCATTATTTTAATTTTAAGCTTCAATTTGGCAATGCCATTATTTTAATTTTAAGCTTCAATTTGGCAATGCCATTATTTTAATTTTAAGCATCAATTTGGCAATGCCATTATTTTAATGAAGTTGATACAAACTATCGAACATTGATATACATATTTATTGAGATTACTTTTAATTAATGATAACATCAAGTTTTCATTTTAAGAAATCTTAAAAGATAAATTAAATTTTACTCAAATGAGTATTTTATAATTATCGGCATTTATTAATTCAAACTTTTGTTTCCAAGTGATAAGATATAAGATGTAAGTACACACTGCCATTTTTAGTTCAGTCAGTGCATTGGTGGAAACTTGAAAGGTAAAAAAAACGTGTCTTTTTAAACTAATTCTTATTTTACTGAACGATTATTTGGAAAAAAGAATGCCGATTGCAAATTTGATTTTCCAACAAACTCGATTACTTGCAAGCTTCCAACATATTTTTATGTTAAAGTTGTTGGAAAGAAAAATGTGGGAAAAAGTTACGTTTAGTAAATGGTAGTTGGCGATCGGGCCCGTATTATTCTAGTGTAGAAATACGCACTAGTTGATATAGTTATACCAGCATTATTAAGACCGAGGAACAAAAAGTTAGTCATGCAGATTTCGCCACAGATCTCGCCGAATATACTTAATTACATATAAAAATAAACTAATAGTTATCGATTATATAGCAACAAGCAATGGCGATTTGTGCTAAAGTTGTAATGTTTTTTTCAATTCCTCCTAATTCAACACGTTTAGTTAGATTCTGTACAGTTTTTGCTAAATTATCTCTTGCCATGGCTGCACATTCTTCCGCAACGCGAACTTCTAGCTTGGCTAGATTTAGAGGCCTGTTGCGATAATCACCACGAGCATTTAATGCCCTCACAACTGATAGTCTAGGAGACTAATATTAGGTGGACCTTGTGACAATGACTGCCCACCTCTTTTATTGATAACTCGCTCATATGTAAATTGTATTGTTAGAAAGTGCGTTAGACTAATTATTGTGGGTCTCCTGTTTATCATCACCAGTCAAACCATCTACCAACAAAAAAAGAATTTCATGCAATTACAACGGATGAATTCGCCCAAGCATGTGTCTAAATCTGCTGGTTAGGGTTAGTGTTAGAGTTAGGTCGGATGGGTCACTTTTACACATTTATTATGCCATTAGCCGGATGTCAAAATTATTTAATAAAAGTTATTTTTATTTTCATATGTCGTGATGTATATAGAGCGAGAGTTATTGCTAGCTCTATACACCTGCGCTTGATATTCAACATCAAGTAAATCCAGTCTCATATGTAACAGTTACACTCATTGTTATTCGAGAATAATAGAGCCATCTTTAAGAAGAATGCACAATCCATAGTATTTGAAGTTAGACTTTATATGATACTAGCTGGACCCGTTCCCCGGCGTTGCCCAGGAGAAATATAAAATAATGAATTAAACTTTGTCAACATCCGAGAGAACGCAAATAGGTCACATCGCACAATTTTAATGTTTAGAATAATTGTCGGGTTTGTATTGTTGAAGGGTGAAAGGAAGAAGAAAGGAATGAATAAAGGAAGCAAATGCGGTTGTATGAGTCTTCCTGCCCATCCCATTATACCGGTATTTTCCAACCACCAGCTCTATCTATGATAATGGCACTTTTAAAATTAAAGCGGCCTACAGAGCCATATTAGAACCATGTTATATTGTATCCAAATTCCATTTTTTGTGAGGAACGAAAACAAGTAAATAGAAAAATGAGTATGCCTCCTGAGAACTAATGAAACGCACAAATATAGTTATGGTGGCCTGTAGAGCACTAATATACCCTATGTGTACGATGAGAAATGATGATATTCACAATAGTTAAAGTACTATATATTACATTGATTTATTTTCAAATTACTAAATAATAACGTTGAAATTAAAAGATCCGGCCAATAGTTCTTCCTTACCCCTTGCCTCGTAGTCAAAAGTTTAACAATGTTTTTAAAAATTGGTGTGAGCCGACTGTGAGCGAACCCTAAACCTACCGGTCTTGGATGTACGGCGATTCCCACTCAGCCACCAAAGCGAGTAGAGCGTTTATTGGAAAATATGTTAGTTAAACTAAGCGTGTATCTAACATGTAGGGTCAACCAGTCATACGTTTTGGGTTATTTCTATACGAAGAAATCGATGTTTTTTTCTCTAATCTTTTGGATATTATGCGTGTGAAAGGTGTAGGATGCACGAACGTCAACTTTAAGAGATCTGTGTAGTACCTTGACGTACATTGACTTAATTCAGAAGTCGAGCCGCTGAATAAATTTTAGCCGCCATGTTTATTAAGGATACACACTGCAAGGAACTATGTTCGTTAATTGCTTTAAAGAATACAATAACTGTATGCGTAATAAGTAGAAATAACGTAATCCGATGTTCTTGAAAATCAGCAGAATTAGCGCGAGCGCCCATTAAATGTGTGAGTAATGTATTATGTAGTAAATTAATAGCAGACGAATAGTAAATATTAACGGACGCTTTTTTGAAAAGTAGACGTTGTGTATTAGTTTCTGGTGTCGTTGGGGAGAGTGTCAGTACTGAAGAGTTAGGGTAAAAAGGTTTGCTACAACCTATATAGAGTATGTTTTAAGGATAGTTGAAGATGGTGGGCGAAAACTAATATTTAGTGTTAGCTGGAGAAAAATAATAACAAATTTACTAAAACACGTTCGAGTGAATAAGCGTAATATAGTTGTGAGTTTAGTCGCCTGTGATGCATGTGGTTATTGTCCTATCCTTCAAAAAGGTACATGAGGAAAACGCGTCTTAACCTTATATATTAGAGATCATTTAAACTGTATCCATTATTAGAACAGATCGCTTTCTGTAAAACGCGCTGGGTGTGTCTAATTTGCGTAAAATAGCCAATGTATGACTTGTGAAACTTAATAGACTACACACGAAGATATGGAAACTCGTAGAGTAATAATAATATCTAACACGACGCTGTAGAAGTTCCACGGTGCTTCTTACATACATTCTATACAATTTACTGTTAATAATAATATTTCTTTCTAAAAGAATACATGTCTGTGAGAGTCAATAATATTAAGAAAAAAATACCCTGTTTCTTTCGTAAAAAAATATCATTGTCAGCTAAATATTTTAAACTAGCTGTGACCGGCGTTGCACGGGAGAAAAATAAAAGAATGAATTAAAATGTGTCAACATACGAGAGAACACAAATAGATCACATCGGACAATATTTACCCACAAAAAGGATTACTTATGAGTAGAACAAAAATAGAAATTGCCACATTGTAGAAGGATACCTCCTTCACTGACCGATTATGGGAAATGTTACTTGTTTCGGGCCGGGCTATTCTATTAGCTATTTTCTCGTCCGTCATTGAAAACAAATCCTTGTTGAATGCTAAAATGTTTATTTATGTTGGTGTATTGTTGACACAGTAAGAACTTACGTTGGGTCACACTGTGTCCTCGTGGGTAATCAAATGTGACTGAAAGTGGACCATGTGTAACGAATGTACATTTCAGTTGAGACACTTAAGATAAATATATATATATATATATTGTGTAATAAAAAAGAAATCAGTTTGATCTGACTTGGGCAATGGAAGGTGTTTATTAATTACTATTTTCGTCACGTAAACTTTAAATAAATCTGAGGTGTCGGTCAATAAATACTGTTTGAAGCAAGTATCAGTGTAAAAAGACACAACAATGATTATTTGGTCTGAACCACGTGTAAAAAATCTATCATTAAAATGCCGAGAGAATGCAAATAGGTCACATTATCAGTAGCATTTTAGCGACGCCAGTCTGTGTTTGTTTTAACTGTCGTGAGTTAAGTAAAGGAACGTTATTCGTCATTAAAAAAGTATACTTAAAACATTGACGATGTTAATTTAAATGTACGTATCTTTGTAATGTTTAGTGACTGCGAAAATGTAAACACATTGTTTTAGAAAGTGTTGCGAACGAAAAGTATATATATATATATATATATATATATATATATATATATATATATATATATATATATATATATATAGAGAGAGAGAGAGAGAGAGAGAGAGAGAGAGAGAGAAAGAGAATAGAATGTTTTAATATTAAAATGTAAAGAATAAAAGAAAACGTCATACGTAAAATACCTCCGAATAAAACAAGAAAACTACATAACGTAAAATACCAATGTTAGATAAATGTTAGGTTGGTATGGATGGGCAAAAGTAAAATAATGAACTTGTGTTGTTTGTGATTTAAAGTAGTGTAAGGTTTGTAGTGAAACTGTTGTTATGTGCTTCCATGGAATTGGTACTAACAATTTAATGTTGTCGAAATGAACACTAGGTAAGTATTTGGAAACAGATGTTAAGCCTTAAAGGTGTTATATTTGATATTGTCTAAGTGTTCATGTAAAAAGTAAAATTATACCTTGTGTAAACGAATGAGTATAACTGTATACATAATAGGTAGAAATTACGTAATCCGATATTCTCGAAAATCAGCGGAATTAGAGGAATTTAATGTGTGCGTAATGTATTGTATTATGTAGTAAATTAATATCAGACGAATAGTAAATAATAAGGGTCACCGTTAAAAAAAAGACGTTGTGTATTAGTTCTCGGTGTCGATACGGATAGTGTTAATAGTAAAGTTATAGCGGGAAAAGTTTTTGCTACTACCTCTATGAAGTATGTATTAGGGAGAGTCAAAAATGGTTAATTAAAAGTAATATTTAGTGTTAATGAGGAAACTAATCACAAACTTACTATAACACGCTCGAGTGAATAAACGTAATATAATTGTGAGTATAGTAGCATATGATGCATGTGTTTATTTTCCTATTCTTGACAGAGGTACAGGGAGAATCGTCTTCCTTTTATATAGAATTTGTCCCGTCTTTATTTATTTATTTAAAATTTTAGCAATTTATTTTCTTTTTTCAAAAAATAAATATTCCCTGTCTTCTAACTGTAAACTTTATGGTCAGTTAAATATTCCCCAAATCAATAAAAAGAATGCCACATTTTAAAATGTCTTTATTTAAAATTGTACTGTTTTAGCCGACATGACTACGTAATTTGATTTTGGAACGATTAATTTTGAAACTAGTAAATTCGGCATTGTTTTCCTTAGCAACATCAGATTAATCACCATCTTATTTATTTACTGTGATAACGTATATACGTGAAGTGCCTAAGCGTAAAACATCAAGATGATGCAGAATGGATCAAACATATTGAACAGGAGGTGCCCTCTACAGTAGAACGACAAATACATATAACAGTCACCGTTTAGATGCTGAAAGAGAATGTTAAAATCTTTCAAATCGGAAAGCCTCCAAACCTGATAGAATCCAGGGATACTGGTTTAAAATTCTTCCGGCTCTTCACTCATTTCTTGCAGCGATGATAAATGACTGTTTGACGGCAGGTAGATTTTCTGAGTGGCTGACAAGAGACACTACATCTTAATGATAAAAGATAAGACAACAAAGGGTGAAGTGACAAGCTTTAGACTCATCACTTGACTCTCAGTTATATGCAAATATTTCAATAGCATGTTGTCTGAAAGTATTTATGCTCATTTGGACCAATACATTTTACTGGTTGAGGAACAGAAACGCTGCCGTAAAAGATAACATGGCACCAACGATAAGCTTTTGATCGATAACATGATCCTGAGAATCTGCAAACGAAGAACTACTAACCTTACCATGCTGTGGATAGATTATAAGAAAGCATTTGACATGGTGCCCCATTCATGAATACACACATGCTTGGAGATTTTCGGAATAGCCTCCAACATTCAAACAGCTTTAAAGAACAGCATGAAGAATTGGGAAACCCATTTAACTTCAGGTGTTGCATTAAGTAAAGTGAAAAACTGGAGAGTGATTTTCCAGGGCGATAGTCTTTCCCCTTTGCTTTTTGCCATTAGTTTGATCCCGATGGCACTTCTCTTACATAATGTGAAGGCAGGATATGAACTAAGGAAACGCCTTTGTGGAGTCAACTACTTACTATTCATGTATGCCCTTAAAGTATTTGGAAAGTATGAAAACCAACTTGATGCCCTAATGAATTTATTTAGTGATGACGTACGAATAGAATTTTGCATCAACAAATATGCTATTCTTGTCATGAGAAGAGGTAAACTTGTTCACTCAGAAGGTCTTGAACTCCCCAAAACATAAATGATAAAGAATGTGAACATACTTGGGAATCTTGGAAGCAGATGACATTAAAAACAAGGAAATGAAAGACTAGGTCACAGCTGAGTAAGAATTATTATTAAATCGCACCTCCACGGTCAGAATACAATATATGCTATCAATACCAGAGTACTAGCAATCATCCAATATACTGCTGGTATACTTGACGTGAATGTAGGTAAATTAAAATGTTTGAACATCAAAACACGGACAATGCTTACAATTTATGGAGCTTTGTCAAAGAAAAGAGATGCTGACCGATTGTATCTTCCTAGAAAAAAAGGTGGTCGAGGTTTACTTAGTGTTGAATAGGTCGTGAATATAGAAGAAGAGTGTCGATACAAATATATTTCTGAAAGTAATGAGATTCTTCCTGGTGAAGTAAAAAGATCGGAAATACTGAGAACCGAGTGAAACAAATCAAAGGTTGCAAGAGAATGGTTTAACTTATTTATTCTGTAAGTATACTGCATTTAGATATTATGACATTTAGATCTTTTGAGATCATCTCTGACGAACCACGTCAGGGATGATCTCAAAAGATTTACCGAGAACACCTTAATTGCAGCCCAGGAACAAGCCACTCGCACTAGGTCCATCAAACATTACACTGAAAAATCTGCAGAATCACCGATGTGCTGATTGTGTAATGAAATAGAAAACTACCTTAGCGCATATTGTATCTGAATGCTTATGCTAGTACAACATGAATATATGAAATAAAGACACGACAAGTCGCTCAGATACCAGACTGGAACATATGCAAAGTTTATGAATTGGAGCATAATGAGAAGTGGTATGAGCATAAGCCGGAAGTGGTACAGGAGATCGACAATGTCAAACTTATTTGGGACATGCGCATACAAACAGACAAATTTTGTGAACATTCTAAACCCGACTTAATCTTTCTAAACACAGTCAAAAGAACCTGCTTAATAATTAATATAGCCTGCTCGTTCGATACCAGAATGCAGAAGAAAGAACACACACAAATCATTTAATAGCAAGACTTAAAATAGGAATTAGTTAGGCTATGGAAATGTAAAGAAGTCAGCTTGATTCCCGTTGTAATTGAAACGCTTAGAACCATAACAAAACCCCATAATAAATGGCTTAAACACAATGACGAGACAATTTATTTTACACTTCTAAAAAGGCTTGCCTGTTGGGAACGGTGAAAGTGTTAAGGTACAGCTTAAATGCCTAAAGTCAACGGAATTCGCTTGATGTTAAAAGAGAAAATCCAACTAAAACCATCGAAAAGTTGAACTCACTATGAAATAATAATAATAATAAAAACAATACTCATCATCATCATCATCATCATCATCATCATCATCATCATCATCATCATCATCATCATCATCATCATCATAATGATAATAATAATAATAATAACAACAATCTGCCAATACAAAACATGAGGGCAACTACTGTAATACCACTAATTGTAGGAGCACAAGGAACAGGCAAGAAGAACATGGAAAACAAAAAGTAAGAAATTGGAATCAATAAGAGGATTGAAACAATCGAATGCACTGCACTAACCCAAACAGCTGACATATTTAGAAAAATCATCGGTGGATGGTGGAAGTGGTGGTTGTAGAACACATCTTGTTATCATACGGTGTAATCCATTTGCTGTCCCAGCGGGGGAAATATATCGTCACATTGTCGCAGAATTTCAAAGGAGAGAAAAGAACGTGTCTCCTCTTTTATTATCCGATCAACCCACGTCGGAGATGAAATATAATTTCAACGTTAATTATGTTTGCCTCATTAACACGGAAGTAAAATGAACGAAATGTGTGTTATTCTTGCCCAATTTACATTTGCAACATTATCACCATTGTTCTATAAAAAAGATTGATTTGTCTTTCCGATAAAATACACTTATTAAAGGTCCACAGCCGTCGGGAATAAATGATGGCCCCCCTGTCTTCTCCAAGCTGTTATTTTGCTTACTATTATTTCGATTGTCTCACTTTCCTAATGTACGTATAAAATAAATAAAAAATATATATTAACGAAAAATACGTCCCATGAAGTTAAGGGCGACTATTAATGCAATTTTCTGCATCTTAATCACTTAGGAAAGTAAGACAATCGAAATAATAGTAAGCAAAATAACAACGAACGCTATAATCACCAATAAAAATAATTACATAAAAATACATTCAATATTTAGGTGATAAAAATCGTACATATTTGTAGACGGAGCGTCTTGGTCCAGTGGTAGAACGCTGGACTATAGATATCAATATCGAAGGTTCGATCTGACATGACGGATGTGAGCCAGAAACACGTGTCCATAGATTACTTTTCAGTACATACAAAATATAAATATATATATATATATATATATAAATTAAAATAAATTAAATTCCCGAAACAGTTTTTCATGGTAAACAACTGATGATCCCTTAAATAATGTTAGAAGCAAACAAATATAATAACTCTAAAAAATAAATTGACTTACATGAGTGATTTTCCACTGAACGACTTGGGACTTCAGGGTTTTTTTTTTAAAAATTTATATAGTTTTAATGGTTGAGAAACTTCCGAGACTATATATATATATATATATATATATATATATATATATATATATATATATATATATATATATATTAAATTCCCGAAACAGTTTATCATGGTAAACAACTGATGATCCCGTAAAATAGTGTTAGAAACTAACTAATATAATAACTGTAAAAATAAATTGACTTACATGAGTGATTTTCCACTGAACGACTTGGGACTGCAGGGTTTTTTTTTTTTAATTTATATAGTTTTAATGGTTGAGAAACTTCCGAGACTATATATATATATATATATATATATTAAATTCCCGAAACAGTTTATCATGGTAAACAACTGATGATCCCGTAAAATAGCGTTAGAAACTAACTAATATAATAACTGTAAAAATAAATTGACTTACATGAGTGATTTTCCACTGGAAGACTTGAGACTATAAGTTTTTATTTTTTTTAATACATATTTAAAAAAAATATTTTTTATATAGTTTTAATGGTTGAGAAACTTCCGAGACTATATATATATATATATATATATATATATATATATCGAGCAGATTATGCAGAAAAATGATAAAGACAATAACATTATTGTGAAATAATTACGTTTAGCTAGTTTGGTGGGCAACGAATAAACAACGATATATATGTAAATATACATAGACATGATAAAGAAAATAAACATTGAGCCAATCTCATTTTGCCACCCACTGAAAGAAACAATGTGAACGATGGCGGAGGCACGCAGGCGCGGTAACGACTGACTTCGCAAAATAGAAATTCTCTTCGGTTACTTGGATTTCGACTTACACTATTTGACTCTTGGGTTTACACACTCTAAAATATTAAGTCCTATTAAAATCGGTAAATTCAACAGCAAATTATTTATTTTCAATATGCCTTCTATATTCTGTTGAATATTGTTTTAATCTTAGTGGGTGTTGTTATTTGAAAGCTCTAAATAAAAATAGATG
The DNA here is from genome assembly GCA_963556195.1 of Sepiola atlantica. NCBI lineage: Eukaryota > Metazoa > Mollusca > Cephalopoda > Sepiida > Sepiolidae > Sepiola > Sepiola atlantica. The sequence goes on from OY744526.1 coordinate 150,093,153, forward strand.
AACACCCCTAAACGTTACAATAAACGTAATTATATATTTATATATATATATATATATATATATATATATATATATATACAATTTATAATTTACAATATAATTTATAATTATACTTCGTTAGATTATATGACATAATTAATTAAGATTTTAAATATTACAATCGAACTCTGAAAATAAACACTTAGCGCTATATATATATATATATATATATATATATATATATATATATATATATATATATGGGTTAGCAGCGCTATCCGTCAGCTCGACAGTTGCGTTTCGATCCCGGCTTGAGGCACTTACTGGTCTAGCCGCACTGATGAGCTGTGAAACAGCGAAACAGTCTGTATGTGGATGACTATATAAAGCTCCCTCCGGGTAGAGCTTATTTTTGTAAGGGTATCGTCAACGGCCATTAGCTTTAAGGCAATGCTCATTAGGTAAAACTAATTTCGAGCTCAGGCAATTGCAATGTTTACATTTTGTTAAATTGAGATATTTCTAATATTCAGTAAGTGTCGCATGATGGCGTAGGGGCTAGCAGCGCTGGCCGTCAGCTCAGCGGTTGCGTTTCGATCCCGGCTTGAGGCACAACTGGTCTAGCCGCACTGATTCGCTGCGAAACAGTCTGGATGACTACATATATATATATATATGCGCGTTTCAAATAACATTTACTTTTGGATATATCTGCAACCAGTTGAAGAACAAAACAAACTTCAGATAGTGGAATCAAATTAATTGTGCGTTTTTTTTAAAAGTGAGAATAAGAAAACCACAAACACATCTCAGGGTGTGATCAAGTATAATCTACCAAATCATGATATGAAATCTTTGTTTGACACAACCTGTTCTTTTATCCGCAGTATTTAAACATATACAGAGATCCATAAGACCTGATTTCTTAAAATATATTTTTTTTTTTATTAATTGATCTCCTGAAAATATCTAGAATGATTTTCTTTTTTAACAAATTAAACTTTTTTCTTATATATATATATATATATATATATATATATATATATATATATATATATATATAATCATTGTTATTTTATCGATCAACATCGACATGCCAGTGTCGCAGATTTTGTACATGGCTGTGTAAATAAAAATAATCATATATAAAATCTCTATTTGATATTGACCACTTTTTATAAACCCGGTTGCAATGCTTTGGATTACTACCCTGTGGATGTTTTACTTGAAGTATTATATATATATATATATATATATATATATATATATAGATCAGGTTCATATTATACTCCAATAACCATGTTTTTATCTTATTATTTTTATTTTTTCACATTTCCAAAAACATAACATTTCCGTGGGATATATTTTTTGCGGTCCGTTTCATTTGTCTTGATCTAAACAACATTTTTTATGTCAATATCGTTTCTGCAACATTACAAAATCACCAGAAAAAAATTCACAAAGAGTAAAAAGTTATTGGATTAAAGAGTCTTGAAAAAGTCTTAACTGTACACTGTATATATGTATATTTAAAGAAGTGATGCTATCAACATTTGTAAACAAACTTTTTTCAACAATAGTTTATTATTCATTATTTTATCATTTTATAATTTTATAAGCCGTTTCGAGCATCTAGGCTTTATATATATATATATATATATATATATAGAGAGAGAGAGATAGAAGAAAAAAGAGTGATAAATATGCGACGATTGTCCAAATTTATTTCAAATTTCAATTGTTCAATGCAAGGTTGTCAGTAATAAACTAGTGTTTATTTTTCTTTCCATTTGATTTATTTTGATCCTATATATATATATATATATATATATATATATATATATATATATATATATATATATATATACATACACACACATCTCTCTCTCTATATATATATATATATATACATACATATATATATATATATATATATATATATATTCACAAAAACACCTCAGCCCAGAATAACCATGAGAGCCACAGACTGGAATTCCTAGACTCGAGTTTCGCCCTCCTTTGGGCTCGTCAGTAGAACGTATCCGAACTCAGGATTCGACCTCACGCAGTTAGCTTAAACTGTGTTGGACCTTTTATATGTGGCAGAGTACTCGCCTCGTATGCAAGTGACTTGGGTTTCGAACACTGAGTTTGGAAATTTTTAACTGATAAGCCCAAATGATAGCAAAACTCAGGTCTAAGCCTTCCAGTCTATAACTCATATCGTTCTTGTGGTCTTCGGTGTTGTCTTATTGTGGAAATAATGATACATTTCATCTCATATTAAAAATCTAATATTAATTTTCTCGCTTGGTAAGCGTGGTGGGTGACATCATCTTAACGAGTGTAAAATCCTTCTTGTGAGACACCAGCATGCGTTCTTAGTAGTTGGATGACTACACCTTATGTTTAAACCGTAAGTACAATAAAAAATCGGCCTTAGTTTTTTGACTTTCTTGTATGTGGCGTGGATGCTCAGGTTGCATGGTACTCGCCTCGCATGAAATTGACTCGGATTTCGAATCTTGAGTTAGGATGAGTTTTACTGATGAGCACAAAGGAGAGCGAAACTCAAGTTTAGTACTTAAAGTCTGTAACTTTAATTGTTACTGAGGACTGCAGCGTTGATTGAGTATGCAAATATATTGTTTAAATCATCTCACATTAAAAATCTTAATTAATATTTGAGTATCAATTATGAATTTTAAAAAACTCAGAAAAGAACCACTTTTACTGTAACTAAGGTGATTAAAATATGACGTTTTAGTTCTAAAGCTATAAGAGCCAACGTGAGAGGGGAAATGTGCCTTTACATTACAATCTACGTATGTATGAAGAGAAATAAAGATGTGAACGTACAATGAAGAATTACTCTTTTATACATAAAATAGAGTAAGTAACCAGTTGCGTGAACGCAAGCAGGACGATATAATCTCTCGTACTGTCGGTAAGATTCCCGATTGCTGTACTAAATTGAAAGTAATCAGGTTTTGTTATAACAAAATAGCTGCTTGTGAATGTCTATATATATATATATATATATATATATATATATATATATATATATATATATATATATATATACATAGATATAACTTTCCTGAACTGATGAGAGCAATAAGCTTGAAACGCTAGCGTCTGTAGATATTAATAATGTAACATTTATTTATAAATATTATAATAACCCCATTAAAAAAAATTAAAGTCGGGCACTTTCTGTGATGTTTAAAATAGATTGTCAAACACGCTTTAATGCAAAGTTCCAAATACGTTCGTTGAACACTCTCAACTAGTCTCGTATATGTGCCCGCTTCTAGGTACATATATATCTTTATTTTCTCTTAATTACAGGACAGTTTCCGGTGGCAGAGTGGATATGGCGACCGCTTGTAAATTCTAGGCTGACTCTTTGAAATGAGTTCGCTCATCTCGACCGTCTGAAATTGTTACTTTTCTGCACTTATAAGTGCTGTAACTTTGAAACGCTAGCGTCTGTAGGTATTAATAATTACATATGTATTTACACTTAGTATTATAGGGAATCATTAGTATCAGGGAATTGAATTGGACATTCCTCGATGCTTTTTTAATTGTATTAAAGTATTGTTTTTATGTATTTTTTTAATTTAATACTAATTTTATTTTATATATACTAAATTCAAAATCGGTTTATCTTATAACAAAATAAACACTTTTGGGTCTCATTTTTCATTTACTACGATTGTTTATTTATTTATAAAAAAATCGGGTTTAATTCCCTGTGTGTTGATTATGCCTTTTTTATATTTCAATATTTCTAATGATGTATTTCGTGTTAAAATAAAAAAATATATATATATTCCATATTTATCACGAATGTTTTCGATTCCGCGTCGAATCATCTTAATGTGACAAAAACAAATGAACAAAAAGCCGGATAGAATAACATGATTTTAAAAGGAAGTCGGGACAGCGTACATTAAGTTGATTAGACATTAAAAAAAAAACCAATGGAGATCCAGGGGAGACGTTAACAATTAAAATTGCTGGATGCTGGAATAAGTATCACAGTATACATCATATGATGTTAAGCATTTTGGAATGTTGTTATTGGTTTCATACGCGCTGTTATTTATTGTCAGTTGCGGCATTTTTGTAACATCGAGTATTTTACCTTTTTAAAATTAGTTTCAGAATGTATTATTTTCGTGTTATTAACTAACATGGTAGTGGGTGTGGTTGTGGCATGGGCAATATATCTGGGGAGGGGATGTGTTATGTTGTATGTAAAAAATTGATCAATTTTGGAAAGGTCTTGGGGTGGGTGGTTATTAGTGAGTTATGTTTTTTCGTTGCTAGTCCATTCGGCTAGTAGAATTTTTGTGGTGACATTTTTTGAAGACTTCGGTTTAAATGATCATGAAGGAAAGGTTATTGATTGCCTCTAGACTCCTGATTTCTTCAGTGGTGTATGTGGGCAATTCCTGATGGTAGGGCTATAATACTTTGGTTTATTGATGATTCATCATTCTATTTTATAGGGAGTGTTCGACCTCTTGCGTTCCCATATAGTGGTTAATAAGGTGGTGATGTGGCCTTTTCCTGGATATCTGAATGTATTATTTTAAGCGTGAGTCATTCTGCTGTAAATGTATTCATTCTTGGTATCTACACCAGATGCCCCATTTGATTTGATTAGATACCCATCATATTTGGTTTTAATATTTAATATGATAAATAGATGAATCTTACTTGTTAAACGCCTAGAAATAGGACTATCAAACCCCATTAAATTAAATAAATTATATATGACTAAGACGTTACCCTTTCCGTCTCACACATGCCCTACCATAGAATCGTTAACATTATTAGATAACGCTAACAGAATGAACTAAATACACGAATATGACACGAATGCATATTGTAATGACAGTTAACACATTTCGATATCTCTTTGATAAACCCTATTACTACACATTACAATTACTCCACTCGAATATAGACAACCATGAATGTAAATTTAAAAATAAATGAATAAACAAATAAAAAATAAGTAAAAAATAAAATAAAACACTTAATAAATCCCACTCAGAACCTAACCCATTTACCAACCAATAAACTACGCCATACAGTTATCCATAAAAATAAACACAATTTTGAATCTGTAAAACAAGCATCATCCATCTTCAACAATTAAATTGTTTTAAATAAAACTTAATTACGATTAAGACTCATGTATTTATATATAACCCTGACCTTTTGACCCGGTGCTTTCTTCAAAAGAGACGCTTCAGCAACGGACCATTTAACGATGAATTCAGACGCCATTTTGTTTTCATTTCGAGTCGCTGAATATTCCTTATGGGCTACAGACGGCCTTAAAATTAAAAAAAAAAACTAATCCATCTGGATGAAACCGCGGTACACCTCTAAATAATGTATCGTATAGGTTTTTAAAAAGATAATTTCTTTATATATATATATATATATATATATATATATATATATATATATATATATGTGTGTGTGTGTGTGTGTGTGTGTGTGTATGAAATTATTAATGTTTATTCGAGAGCAGTAACAAACAAAAGACTACGGCTAAGTAACAAGATGCCGCGTAAAAAAGAAAAAGAAACAATTGCCTTTATTTTCCTCACGAAGTTTCTTTTACGGGTCGAAAAAACAATTTAAATAACCAGAAATATTTATTTATTAAAGAACTCTGCATAGTGACTGGTCTCTCAACTGTTATAATGTTCAAATTTCAATGCATGAAAACAAACGGTTGAAATACTCTTACTACTTATTTACATATATATTCGCTTCATTTATGGCAGTTTTGTAGACGGTAAGTTCTACGACAAATGAATATCGAAGCGATCAAAATAGAAAGAAACCAAATGCCCTTTATTACTGCCACAGTGATATACTGAGCCAACCTTTATAAATATTTATAGCTATAATAGTTTTCTGTGCTTCGATGGTCAAAGTGATTGAAGCGGTAGCATTAGTTGTCCGGGCGTAACCAATAAACGATTCCCATAACTAATACTTGTGCTATTTGATCGCCATACCAAAACATATCTGCTACGAATAAGACCACGCGAGGGATAATTATTTAGATGATAATAACATTCTATACAGAGTTCTTTTCTAGAATATTGGCTACGCTGATATATATGTTTTTACTTTAGTTTATAGTCAATTAATCACCATGATATTCGATTTGGGCAATACACATGACTTCAAGAAAGTACTTTCCTACTTTCCATCCGCCGATTTAAATATTTTCAAATTTCCTTCGACAAAAACACACGGGACAATAATATTTTTCCATTTTGTGTAGGAACAGAATGTTCGTTTCAAGTGGAACTTGGGTTTACTTTCTGCAGCATCATAACCCTCGCTGCCATTATTTTTTCCGTGAGTCCTCACCTTTCATGAGCGATCTTTCTGACAAAGGGGGAAGAAGTGCTGTTTTGAGGTCGGAATCTATCCACCTAACACTTATCGTTGGCTAGGTCTTTTTTCACCTTGAAAAAGTAATTTGTTTAGCTCTTTACATTATTGACTTTATGCCTTGTCTGGAGCGATCCTAATAAAAAATGTTGTGCGAAATACTACAATTATTATGTAGCCTTTAAAATGGCAATTCTGAAGTAAATTACAAACTAGCATTAATCTTTATGAGCGAAAGGCAATTATTATTGCGTAAGTCATTATTCTGTAAAAGAAAATAAGAGTTCATTGGACATGAATATTGGAGAGCGAAAGGAAGACTCGGCAAACTGAATTCAAATTTATTTTGATCAATTGCGTCTCCGAACTCTTTAATATCGCATCGAAAATATGAATCCATTATCCCCGTGCTAGTAGTATTGCTTCCAATGTGGTGGCTACAATTACTCGTTCGTCGGAAAAATAGATCCAGGTTGTCATCGATGGCCGTTCATCTAAGTAACATGGCATACACGCTGGAGTGTCTCAGGGATCCATCATTGTACCTTTACTGTTCCTGATTTTCATAAACGACTCCACTGATGATATTGAGTCTGAGATAGGTATATTTACTGACGACACCACGCTCTACTCTCGTCGTGTGGGAAACTGGACACGCACATATCCGAGGAAATCGCTGAATCCTAAGAACATGATATCCAGGTTGTAGTGGATTTGGGTCATAAATGATTGGTAACATTTAATGTCGCAAAGACAAAGCTCCTTTCCTTCAATAACTACACGAAATCACTTCAACCACCGATCGCCATGGCAAATAACACCCTACATGAGAGTTCGACATTCAAACTCCTCGGCCTAACATTCATAGATAACATGAATTGGAATAAATACATAGAAGACATTGCCAAGGCTGCTGCAAAGAAGGTTGGTTCCCTCTACCGTGCTACTAAACTTCTCACACCTGACATTATACTATAGCTCTACAAACCCACCATCCGCCCATTCATGGAATATTGCTGCCACATCTGTGCTGGTGCATCATCCACTTGTCTCTTCCTCTTAGACTAGGTTAAAAAAAGAGTAGCCAACTTAATAGGTCCCTCACTATCCACCATACTCCAGCCCCTGTACCATCGCCGCAATGTTGTATCCTTGTGTTTGTTTTACAAGTACTTCAATTGAGTGTGCTCCGAAGAAGTAGCTTCTCTAATGCTCCCATGACGTAAATACACCAGACCAACCCCCAAATCAGCTAAATTCCATCCATTAACTGTAGAGCTCCCCAGATGCCGGAGAGCTTCTTCCCTCGTGTTGCCGGCCTCTGGAACTCCCTCTCCGCTACCTGTTTCTCCGACTGCACCGACATGCAGAAGTTTAAAATTAATGTAAATAAACATCTTGCTGCACAACTTAGGATGATCCAAAATTGACACCCTAATTCTTAGCCCCTTACGTCTACAGTGGCGGCCTGCCTTGTTTGAGGTGAACTATGTTAGAAAACACCTTTTTTTAAAGCAAGACGTAGGTGAACTAGCTAAAGTAAACCTTAACTACAAAAGTTACACCGTGATGACTTACCAAAAGCTTGGACGCAAATCAAACAGGTAATTCATTGGGATAGTAATTGTCTGTATCTCTTGGATGCGGTTTTTCATTATGGATTTCAATGGTCGGACTGACTTCCTCATCTTGGCTGCCATGATCACAACGTTTCAGCCGATCTGCTCTCCGGCCTTCATCAAGTGTCCTGTATCGAACTCGAGAACCGTAGTTTGGACTCTCGAACCCAATCCCTTTATTATTACGGGGGTACCACGCTCGGATTCCATTTTTTGGCTCTATGACGCATTCGTATATTCTCCGTTGCTTTCAGTTCTGCTGCTGCTGTTGCTGCTGCTGCAGCTGATTGCTGTATTGCTGCTGTCGCTGTATGTTACTTTTACTGCCTTCACCCAGGATTGAACTTAGTACCTCAAGATAACTTGCAACTTCCGAACCAACGGCCATGTGTCACGTTGTGAGCATGGCAGCCAAGATGAAAAAGTCAGTCCGAACACTGAAATCCATAATGCATTTGAATGTTTTCTGTATTCTATATTTCAGGAACCGTGAGAAATGAGAAATTGTATGATTAGTAGATAAATTTAATGAAAAAAAACTCAACATTTATTGTTTTCCTGTTTCTTTCAACAATGAAAGCAGCTGATAATTTGTATACCAGCATTACAATTTCCGTCGTATTATTTAGATTATTCGGACTACTATTTTCATCTTGAATGTTATTCCCACAACGTTCCGGCCGATGCAACCTCCGACCTTCTTCGGGTGCGTCTTGTCGAATTTGGAAATCTGTACGGAATTTCGAACGGAACCCTGTATTTAATCCATGAGGCTAGCTTGAATGCGTTCCATCAGCCATAACAGGGTAGCGGTGTTAAATAATTCTGCAAGGACCCATGGCGCAACTGATATAAATACGAAGTAATAATCAGTCCTAAGTGACATCTTCGGTCTTTACTAAGAATACAATTATGAATTGCGTAACCATTCTACCCTGGATGGACCGAGAGAATTCTAGTCCGGTGGATTTAATAAAGGGTTCCGTTCGAAATTCCGTACGGATTCCCGAGTTCTGACAAAACTTACCTGAAATAGTCCGGAGGGTACACCGACGAATAAGTTGTGGAATAACACCGAAGATGAGAGCAGTAGTCCAAATAATCTAAATATACAAATTATAAATCCTCATCTAAAAAATTCCAAAATATGATCAGATTTTCTTTCACTTTCGAGGATTGTCTGTGATGATTAAATATGCGCCTACCCTTAAGTGGTTTGTGGCGCTCTCGGGAGAAAAATTGCTGACTGCCATTAGCGAAAATACATATCTCTTTATAAAAGAATAGACCGCTCGAAGCAGCTGATAATGCATAAAACATATAAAAGATTACCATTCGTTTCGTAGATTTTGTTGGTGTCGTAGTGTGAAGTAATCCCAGCTGTTTGTTATTTTCCTTCCGTTTTATATTGTGTAAATTCGAATATTTGTTTATATATATATATATATATATATATATATATATATATATATATATATATATATATATATATATATAAAGATAAATGGAGAAAAAGACAGAAAGAGAGAGGGGGATGAAATAGAGAGATAAATAGATAGATACTAATGCTGTGCTGATCTTCTGTAATGCATATATAAATACATATTACGCTCTTATTTTTTAATTTTTCCTGATAACCGAGCATTCTACTGAGGTATCCCTAACTGATATTACAAAGAAATATATATATATATATATATATTTGTATATATATATATCATTTTACTATTTCATGTATCCACATGAAATTTTATAAGGCAATATAATTTTTTATGTATCAGTTTTCAGTATTTATTTCAACAGTGCTCGATACGTAAGTAGAGCTAGGTAGTAAGAATCTTCAGGCAAAAATGCATGTTATCCTGAAGATCCCCCCTGGGGATGAAACGTGGGAGCCTCTGTGTAGCTTAATTGCTATAAATATATTTTCATAACTTACAATATATATATATATACACTAGCAGGGCTACCCGGCTTTGCTCGGGGTCATAAAATATAAAATAGAAGAAAAATCGCGTGTGTAACTTCTTTATATTCAAACTTCTATTTCTCTCCCTCTCTCTATAGCTGTCTCGTTATTTTTCTACCTTTCTCTTCCCTGGTCGCTCCATTTCACCGATACTTTTTAATTTTGCCTTTTGCGAAAGCTGTTTCTTCCCCACCATTCCTCTTACGTTGCCGAGAGCAAAAGTATGACATATTTCTATAAAATTAGCACCTCTGTCTGCGCCTTCTATATAGGTACATATCTCCGCTCCGGTGTGCATACTATATAGGTACATATCTCCGCCCTGGTGTTCATACTAAATGCGTACCTATCGCCGCCCCGGTGTGCATACTACATAAGTACCTGTTGCCGCCCCGGTATGCATACTACATAAGTACCTATCGCTGCCTCGGTGCGAATGCTAAATACGTACCTATCGCCGCCCCGGTGCGAATGCTAAATATGTACCTATCGCCGCGCCAGTGCGCGTGCTATATACGTACCTATCGCCGCCCGGTGCACGTGCTATGTACGTACTGATCGCCGCCCCGGAGCGCATTCTAAATATAGACCTATCACCGCCCCTGTACACATGCTATATATGTACCTATCGCTACCCCTATGCACTACTATACACGTACCCATTGCTACCCCTGTGCACATACTATATATATATATATACATATCGCCACCCCGGTGCGCATAATATATTGTACCTATCGCCACAACTGTGTGCATACTATGCACTTACCTATCTCTGCAAGGGTGCACATACTATATATGTACTAATCTCCAGCCCAGTTGGCATACTGCAGAACTAATATTAATGCGCACCTTTCATGCAAAAAAAACAAAATAGCGTTTGCTCATGTTTTGTCACTATTCTAAAAAAATAACTCATATTAATGCTGCCCTGTCGTATCAAAGAACAAAAATCAAGTCCATTCATGTAGTGTCACTATCATAAAAAAGAACTCATATTAATGAGCCGTGTTTAAATTCAAGAAAAAAAAATTCCCCCCCCCAAATTTTTACCCTTCAGCCCTACCCCCCAAAGAAGAATTTACTCTCCCTCAACCCTTAGAAATATTTTAGGTTCAAAAATAAAAAAATTTGGCCCCATCACTCAAAAAAATTTTCCCGACCCTCAAAATTTATTACCCTCCAGCCCAAACCGCCCCCACTCTCCACAACCCTCAGAAATATTTTAAATCAAAATAAAATAAAAATTTGGACCCCCCAAAAAGATCTTCCCGCCCCGCCCCCCAATTTTTCCCCCTCCATCACCACCGCCAAAAATATGGTTTTACTCTCCCCCCACCCTGATAAATATTTTAAGTAAGAAAAAAAAATTTGGCCTGACCCCTTAAAAAGTTTGGCCCGATCCCTGAGATTTTCCCCGACCCCCTCATCTCTCCAACCTACCCCCCCCCAAAAAATTTTTTTTACTATCCCCCAACCCTGAGAAATATTTTAAGTTAGAAAAAGAAATAATAATTTGGCCCGACCCCCTAAAAAGTTTGGCCCGACCCCTAAAATTTTCCTTTACCCCGAATCTCTCCAACCCCCGCCCAATTTTTTGTTACTCTCCCCCAACCCTGAGAAATATTTTAATTACAAAAAAAAAAAAAATTGGTCCGACCTCCTAAAATTTTCCCCGACTCCCTCCCCCAATCTCTCCAAGTCGATCCTGCGAATTTTTTTATACTCTCCCCCAACCCTAAGAAATATTTAAAGTTAAAAAAAAAAAAAAAATTTTGCCCGACCCCCTAAAAAATTTGGCCCGACCCCTAAAATTTTCCCGGACTCAAAATCTCTCCAGCCTCCCCCCATTTATTTTACTCTCCCTCAACCCTGAGAAACATTTTAATTTAAAAAAAAAAAAAAAAATTTGGCCCGACCCCCAAAAAAGTTTGGCCTGACCCCTAAAATTTTCCCCGACACCCCAATCCGGGGCTCTACTGAAATCACTCTTACTGATCCAACCTTCTTTTAATCTGCAAAATAGTCCAAAGAGAAACGTAGATGGCGTTAAGATATTATTCGAACTTATCACTACAGTAGGTCTATCTAGGATATTGAGAACTTTTCTCCCGGATAACGCCGAGTATTTAGAAAATCAAGACGAAGGACAACCTGTCCTATACCGCAGAATCCCACCCGGTTGCTATACAGCAGAAGCCTCGTGGTCCTATACCGCATTAGCACTCCTGGTTGCTATACTGCAGAAGCCTCATGGCCTTATACCACAGAAGCACCCCCAGTCAAATACCGCAGAAGCACCCTCGGTTGCTATACTGCAGAAGCCTTGTGGTCCTATACAGCAGGTACACCCCCTGGTTGCTATACCGCAGAAGCCTCATAGCCCTATACGGCAGAAGCACCCTTGGTTTCTATACTGCAGAAGCCTCGTGGTCCTATACAGCAGAAATATACCCCTGTTACTATACCGCACAAAGTCTCATGGTCCTATACCGCATTAGCACTTCCAGTTGCTATTCCGCAGAAGCTTCGTGGCCCTATACCGCAGAAGCACCCCCGGTCACATACCGCAGAAGCACCCGCCCCGGTTTTTATCCCGCAGAAGCCTCGTGGCACTATACCGCAGAAGCACCTCCCTGTTTGCTATATCGCATAAGCCTCGTGGTCCTATACAGCAGAAGAACCCCCCTGGTTCTTATACCGCAGAATCCTTATGGTCTTATACCGCAGAAGCCCCCCCCCCCCACAGTTCCATACCGCAGAAGCACCCCACTGGTGCAATACCGCAGAAGCCTCAGGTTCCTATACTGCAGAAGCAACGTTCCCCCCTTCCCCCGAGTGCCATACCACAGAAGACTCAGGTTGCTATATCGCAGAAGCCACATGGTCCTATACTGCAGAAGCACCTTCCTGGTTGCTATACTGCAGAAGCCTCGTGGTCCTATACCACAGAAGTACCCCCCGGTTGCTATACCGCAGAAGCCTTGTGGTCCTATACCGCAGAAGTCCCCCCCTGGTGCCATACCGCAGAAGCCTCATATTCCTATACCGCAGAAGCACCCCCCGGGTACCATACCACAG
>OY744526.1:150111238-150116238 GCA_963556195.1 Sepiola atlantica
CTTTTTTAACTTGATTAATAGATTCTCTTCAAACTTGTAAGCGTTCGTATTTGAATACTGGTCGAACTATTATAAATCAGAAATTTCATCCCAGCTCTTTTTAAAATAGCAATTTGTGTGCAATTGATTATATACATATACACGATTAGAATACGTATTGTGTCCCGAAAATAGTTTATTACCGGTTAAAAAGACAAAGCTGAACAAATCCAATTGTCAAAACTGTTTCTAAAAATAATAAACATTTAGCTTTCTTTTAAATCTTATTCTTTCTTCTTTTATTTTCAATCTTATTTTTTATTTTGATATCTGACTCTTTTCTAGGGTCTCATCGTTTGCGATTTTTGATTTGGCTGATTCCAGCAAGTGGTTATCTGGGCAGGTAGCAGCCTTGACTTTGTATAGTTCTCTTGGGTTGCTTTGCTCCAAAGCCAATCACACTTCAGACCGCGGCGCTAAATGAACAAATTTCATTAACACAATCGAGTCTAATTAGTCTCGATTATATTCGGTTTTCCAACGACTCAGATGAAAGCGCTGAGGCATTCGCCACATATCAGTCAATTGAGATTGTGGCGAAAATTGTCTATTCGACAATATCTAAGCTCACGAGACCTCGGCAAGTTATTGATTACACCAGAATTAGAAAATAAATATAGTTATATATCGACAAGCAAAATCAATGATTGATGAATTGAACATGACTAATTTAGGGAAAGTCTATTTAGATTTTTATGTTTCATAATTATCATTTTATTTTCAGTTCCTTTGTAACCCGACACCCACTCTTAAATGAAGCGATAGATGCATTGCCTGCTTTACTCTATATTACCAATTAAGTATGTATAAATAAAATGGAGTGTTCGTCTATCTATCTATCTATCTATCTATCTATCTATCTATCTATCTATATATATATATATATATATATATATATATATATATATATATATATATATATATATATATATATATATATATATATATATATATATACGAGGCCTGTCTGAAAAGTAACCGACCTTAGGCCATAAAAAATATTTCAAATACCTGACGGGGTTGGGCCACTACTCCCCTTCAAAGTAGGCCTCTTGTGCTTGCACACACTTAGCAACCGATCCATCCACTGCCAGAAACACTTCTGGATGTCTTCTTTTGAATTGGTGTTCATCTACGCCATCGCGTTAGATTCGGCAGGTGTTTGGAGAAGATGCGATGTGTTACACAAATTAAGGAGTGGTTCAACCGATTCAAAAATGGCCGCATATCAGCGGGGAGTGACCAGCGTTCTAACGGGCCCAAAACTGCTCGAAGTGCAGCGAAGCGCAGAGTGGGTGCGAAACAAGAGATAATGCGGAACACGATGGCGGAGATGAACAGCATTCTAAAAGTAGACTTCCAGGGGTATTTCCGGTAGTGGATGTATCGGTCTGTAAGCGCAAAGGGACTACTTTGAAGGGGATTAGGGTCCCAACCCCGTCATGTATTTGAAATATTATTTTCTGGCCAAATGTCGAATACGTTTTAAACAGGTATCGCATATATATATATATATATATATATATATATATATATATATATATATATATATATATATATATATATATATATATATAAAGAGGTGTACTAAAAGCGAACTTTTAGGAAAGTTAAAACCCTATTGTGAAGAATATATTTTCCATCTTAATCTCCTCTGACGCCTGCCTGCATCATCGAATGTACCTCTTATTGGACTTTTTACCCTTTTTGGATTTTCTATTTTCGCCGTACCTGAAGTTGTGGCTTCTTGGAATTTAACTTTGAAACCTCTCTCATTACTTCTCGTGCCTCGAACGACCTACCTATCTACATCTTATTCTCTCCGCTGGACTCTTCGACACCGGACTTTTTGGCAATCGGACATTTGCTTGCACCCTGGCACAGTTTTGCCCTGCGTTTCTTTCCCTACAACTTTTATTTCATTTTTTCAAATTTTAAATCTTGGCCATTGCCAACTTATCTATCCCAGCGACTTCCTCTGATGATAAGATTTTGATCTTTGAAAAGCCTGGCTTAAGGAAAATTTAACTTGAATAAATTGCCTTTTTGCGGAATTTACCTTGCTTTGAACTTTTGAATTGAATTTTGATTTGGCTTTTGCTTTCTCTAATTCCTTTCCATTCTCCTTCATTATATATATATACATATATATATATATATATATATATATATATATATATATATATATATATATATATATATATATATATATATATATAAAATATTTATTAAAACATATTTAGTTAAAAACATTTATTAAGGATATTTATTGAATGTTTACGTCTCTTTTACCTCACATGGTTTAGATAACACCTCAAGTTTCCATATGTTTATATTGCGTTCTAGCTGCACGGGATGACCTTAGCGATCTCCCCGTCATTCATCCAACATAAACTACGTTCAAATATCTCTATACATAACTTTAAAGTATATAATCGACAAGAGCGTGCTTTTATAATACTCACTTTATGAATGGTATATAATGTATTTCCAGTTGTCGTCGATTGTCTATGAACTTGTTAAATGAATAAACATGTAAACGAATCTAAAACGAGGATTAGAGTAGACAATGGTTTTTGTTAATGGGATCTGAAATCAACCTCCTAATACGTTTCCTGTAGAGTGTGGTCGATATTTTGGTAGCCTTGTAATGTATAAACTACTAGAGTACTTGCAGACTAAATGAACCAACGATGTATTTAAGTGCGTAAATAATATGGATGTTTATTAAGGCGTCTCTGTTCTCAGCTCGTCATACCCTGACGTCACAAAAGAATGAGCTAAAAAGTGGCAAGGGGGAATAAATCAACTTAATCCGTTTGATCAGTTATTTCTCTTTGATTATTTTCTTGGGTATATAATCCTAATGTCTTTAATAATAATAATAATGTGAAATATATCTCCGATAATAAGCCAAACCTTAAAGCTCATCAAATACAGCGTTTGATAGTCATACATTTGAAGATTGTAATTTCTTGCTCCCAACAAACGTCTGGTTTCCAATATGATATCAAACAGTATATATTTAAGAAATTACGAAACGCTTTTTAAAGAAACAATCGATACAAATAAACAGATGATGAGTATAGCCCCTTCAACTACATCCATTTACCCCTTCAACTACATCCATATTAGAATTAGAATCAGGTATTTACAGGAGGGACCACATAAAGTTTGTAAGACAAGAAGGACCCCGTTAAGGCTTCGTCGTCTTCCCATTTACCGCACTTGGTGTTCCCAAATGGTCACCCATTTCAACGCGCTTAATTTTGTGTGATCGAATTGAAACCGGTGTGTCAACGTGACTACAGCCGTGATATACATGCATATGCAGAAGAAAAGGAAACAGAAAAAATAGTGACTTGGAAACCGACTCATGCCAACAAGACTTTACTTGATTAGTATGGCATTTCGGTACAATGTATATCTTCTTTAATAAAAGTCAATAGAGAAGCCATGAGTAATGAAAATACTGAAAACTAGAGAAAAAGAAAACAAGAAACGAGGAGAAATGAGAGAATTTGGTGAAGGAAACCAACAAAGCGGGACGAGTTAAATTTTTTTTCAATGATTGAAACTTCTTATATCAACACAAAGAGTAAACAGTTATTCGGTTAAAATGTTTTGAAACAAACCTACATTATACAGTGGTTCATTTTTGGGTGAAACCAAATAAAAAACAAAGAAAAGAGCAAACTCACATGTGCGGTAACCCACTAGTACGCCATTTTGAATTTTTCAGTTCAGAGCTAGTACATCCTAAAAGCTGTGTGGACATTTATAAATTTTAATTCAGTAATATTCCTTAAAATAGTTAATAAGTTCTATAATTTATTTATTAAATATATATGTTCAGTTGTTACTAATTGACAATTATCGAGCTGAATCTTTTAAAGAGACTGCAAAGTAAAAAGAAGCACTGATGGTATATGGTAATACATATATTGTCATTAATAATTATATATATATATATATATATATATATATATATATATATATATATATATATATAAGCTACGTTTGTGCACTGAAAACCATATGTAAGTCTTGATAATGCTCGATACCGTGTAGCGTTGAGGCTCACAGTTAGAACTAATCTAGTTAATTCGTTCATAGTACCTAGTGTGGATTTGATGAATAAATAATTTATTTCAAAAAATGTTTATTCATCAGAGTTATTAACATGAAATACGATTTTTTTAAACTCTTAATTTCGTTGATTTTTCCCGTGAGGAAAACATCTTGAAAGTGAATAGAAAAACTTGCTGCTGGAACATATAAGCTAAGCGGGTTTACTCATAAAATGTATAAACAATTTGTGATTTCAAAAACGACGGCTATGAGCAAGTGGATACCTTCTATTTTCAAAAACAAACGTACCTATGAATTATTGCGGAAAACATTCGAAGTATCAAATTATAAATGAATCGTACAAAATATGAATTTATTGAACAATGTTTTAAGAATAAATATGCACTTGAATTTCTTTCATAAGGTTTCCTGTTACTATATATATCGTATTAAAAACATTTTGTTGTGTTATTAAATTAAGTAAATCTATGTGTTTTTTATATAAATATAGTTCAGATAAAAAACATTTTCCTATTTAGTCCTTTAGATACAAGCATAAACTACAATATGCAAACGTAAATCTGCAGTAAAATATTTGCATATAATTTTAACAAAGCATGATCTACTATTTCCGGGCTATTCTAACTTTTTATGGAAATAAATCAATTTTCTTTTTCGATTGGAGATACATTCTGTGCATGGTTTTTCGGGCGGGTCTGGTAGGGTTCTACTTTTCTAAACGTATGGTTGTACGACTTTGCCGGTCGGACTTAGGGTTAGTGGTAAAATATTTAGTTAACTGCTCTAAAAAGTACAGAGAGCCCGGAAAGGCAGGTTCGTCGGACGTTAAATTTATATGCGCAACCAATCCAATGCTCTGAATTGAAATA
>OY744526.1:150118738-150131238 GCA_963556195.1 Sepiola atlantica
GTAGTAGCTCAATAGTTTACGACAAGAGCTCTTAATTAAACATCATGAAAACCTTCCATATTTCCTCCACACATTCTTATTTACAAGCAATTATTTCTGCACATCTCAAGAACGTATGGTTTCATGATATGAAAACTATAACTGATTTTCATGAATATCGGTCATTGCTTATATATTAATGTAGCTTAATTGCCATAAATGTATTGCTACATTTCGCTATATATATATATATATATATATATATATATATACATGGAAGAAAACTAATTCATATATACATATATACTAAGCCCCTTTAAGAAATTAAAGTTGAGCACCCTCGGGGATGTTAAAAATAGACTGTCAAAAAGCTCTAATGCAAAGTTCCGAATAGGTTCGTCGAACACTCTCGACTAGTCTTCTATCTGTGCCCGCTTCTAGGTACATATAGATCTTAATTTCCCTTAACTACGTGGCAGTTTCCGTTGGCAGAGTGGATATGGCGACTGCTTGCAGATTCTAGTCCGACTCTGTGAATCGGGTTCGCGCCTCCCGGCCGTCTGAAATTGTGTGACATTTACTGTATCACATGACACGTGCGTTAAATATATGACCCTTGTTGAACACTTTGCCATGGAATGTAAATAAGCCACTGCTGAACATATCACTGCTAAAATTGTTTCTTTATTCGCAGTAATTCAAGCTTTAAATGTGGGTTATAAAGAGAAGCATATTTTTCTTTTTATTTAGAAAATCCATATTTATATTTATTGACCAGTGTCCACACAAACACTTACTATAAGGTTAATAAAATGAATTCGTGCGGTTACAGCCATGCCTAAATCTTTAAATAACAAGAACTATTTTGAAAATATGCTAAAAAATTATGAAGCTTATTTGGAAAAAAAACGTGTAAGAAATATTCAGACCAATAAACCTGACATAAACTTTCGGTAAATACATATCTGAAAATTATACGCACAAACTTAATTGATATGTAAATTATATTTTACTGTTGAAAATAAACTGATTTTAAATAAATAAATATTTATTTAAAAAAATATTTCTATGTTGTTCTGGGTTTTTAAACTTACACATTCTTATTCAAATTTACACAACGCTTACATCAAGGAAAACTATCTCTAATTCATTTCTATGCGTTCCATTTCGAACTCCTCCTGATTAGAACATTTGACAAATATGAGCGTTAAAGATTATACGGAATTTTACTGTCTACTGACGCCATGCAACGAGGACGGAAATAAAAACTGCTTCTATGCCTGATGATATCGATTTATCGTCGAACATTAGTAGATTTTAAATTAATAAATATTTATTTTAAATAAATATTTCTGCGTTGTTCTGACTTTTTACACCTACAGATGGCTATTCAAATTAACACAGCGCTTACATAGAGGAAAACTATCTAATTCATATATATATATATATATTATATAATGTTTCCACCTAAAATGTTATAAGGATATATTATATTTTATGCATCGATTTTCAGTATTTACTTCAATACGTGAGCCGTACTAGGTAGTAATTTATGAAAATATATTTACTGCATTTCATCACCATAAGGAAGTGTCAGGCTAAAAACGCATTTTAGCCTAACAATTACCCATGGGGATGAAACACGGAAGCCTCTGTGTAGCTTAATTGCAATAAATATATTTTCATAAACCACTATATATATATACATATATATATATATATATATATATATATATATATATATATATATATATATATATATATATATATATATTTCCGTTTTTGCTAGAGATGGGGCATCCTACCGGATGCCAGACATTCACCGGCTATTTCAGACACTCCAGCCTTGAAATCTTCTTAAGATTCTAACCGTCCCTTTAAGTGCAATTATTTTTATTTCTCTTGCACTCGGTTCACCGGGTATACTGGCCAGATAGATTTTTAAATTTATTTTTCATTAGTCCTGGGTGTTTTTTTTATCTTTGGCCTCGATCACGGCAAAAAAGAAATAGTCAAGGCGTTGCAGTCGGGTGAGAAGGGCGACCACTAGTTCGAGCGAAGTCCTGCTCGAAGACATATGAGAATCCGCTAGCGATCTTGTCAATACAGGGATTCATTCATTACGCTTTTCAGTATCTCCTGGCATTTATCTACATTTGCTGCAACACCCGGTACAAGCCCCCTTTATTGCTTACGCCCTATGGTATGTGTAGGTAGTGAGAAGAACTGAAAAGACAGGGGGGAGTGTGGTAAAGACAGACAGAGCGCCCAAAGATATATATATATATATATATATATATATATATATATAGAGAGAGAGAGAGAGAGAGAGAGAGGGGGAGAGAGAGAGTGAGAGTGAGAGTGAGAGAGATAGAGAAGGAAATAAATTAGATATATAAGACAGAGAGCATACAAATTGTTATTATTCCACAATATATATATATATATATATATATATATATATATATATATATATATATATTAGTACTTCATGTATCCACATAAAATATTATAAGGAGATATCATTTTTTATGTGTCAGTTTTCAGTATTTACTTCAACAGTGCTCGATACGTAAGTAGAGCTAGGTAGTAAGCAATGAAAATATGGCAATCAAGCTACACAGAGGCTCCCGTGTTTCATTGCCGGGGGGGATCGTCAGGCTAAATGCTATATATATATATATATATATATGTATATATATATATATATATATATATATATAAGAGGAGATTGTAGTTTGCTTGAAGCATTGCTGGTAAATGTAAGTGTAAATTAGTCGTCCAAGGCTATAGCAATGCGATGTGGTTGCCGTGAGATGGAAAAGTGAAAAGAAATAAACGCAGGGAGAAAGTGAAACTCAAAACGATTTATTAATAATTTCACGAAAACTGATTAAATACCAAATAGTGTTTTTTTTTGGTAAGTAACAGATCGGCAAAGGGTAATCTTAAATTTTCGAAAGAACAACTTTCATTATCAGAAGACAACAATAGAAGGCCGAGAGG
This sequence comes from Sepiola atlantica, assembly GCA_963556195.1. Taxonomy (NCBI): domain Eukaryota; kingdom Metazoa; phylum Mollusca; class Cephalopoda; order Sepiida; family Sepiolidae; genus Sepiola; species Sepiola atlantica. The sequence continues at coordinate 150,121,724 of OY744526.1, forward strand.
GTCGGAAAAACGTGGAAAAACCGGTGTCAGATCATCGTATTATAGGGGAAAACAATTGGGAGTAAGAACGCAGAAAACGTCAAAATTCAATTAAGCAATCATATAACTAAGGTTAAAACATTATAAACATTAGTTTAGTAATATACCAATTTTAAATTTTTTTTTTTATTATGTTTCATTTTAAATGACTCATCAATCTTTATTTATTTATTTATTTATTTTTTTTTTTTTTTTTTCATTTACTCTTTTCAAATCTAAATTTAAATTCACTGTCAAAGGGAGATAACTTATTCTAAATAATATGTTCAGACCTTAGAAATGAGTTTATTTATTTATTTATTTTTTTCATTTATTCTCTTCAAATCTAAATTTAAATTCACTGTCAAAGGGAGATAACTTATTCTAAATAATATGTTCAGACCCTAGAAATGAGATTGGAAAGGAATTTGAGTTGTGAAGTGGATTAGGAACGCAGAAAACATCAAAATTCCATTAAGCAATCACATAACTAAGGTCAAAACATTATAAACATTAGTTTAGTAATATACCAATTTTTTAAGTTTTATTATGTTTCGTTTTACATGACTCATCAATCTTTATTTATTTATTTATTTATTTATTTTATTTTATTTTATTTTTTATTTATTTTATTATTTTTTTTTTTTCATTTATTCTCTTCAAATCCAAATTTAAATTTAAATTTACTGTCAAAGGGAGATAACTTATTCTAAATAATATATTCAGACTTTAGAAATGAGACTGGAAACTTGAGAAGGAATTTGAGTTGTGAAGTGGATAAAAGCCAAGGATGGGACCTTTTTTTCTCTTTTTTCTTTTCTCCCTTTTTTTTTTTTATCTCATTTTTTAATTTTATTAGCAGGGGAAGGGGGGGAATAAGAAGAGAGAGGATTATTAAAAAAAAAAAAAAAAAAAAAAAAAAAAGGTAAGTAAGTTGTGGGTGGGAGTGTGAGGAGGTGGGAGTGTGAGGAGGTGGGAGTGTGAGGATGTAAGAATCAGAGGATGAAGGGAGATGACAACTCGAATCTGTTATTCAAGGCAGGGCGAAATTTAGAGATGAGGATAGCTTTAAAGCCACTACACCCCAGACCCCTGCTCTCTAGCTAGTTGCCCCATCCCCAACTCTGGCCTCTGCCTCCGCACATATACAGTATACAACCTGCAATGCTCTAAGTGCCAAAAATTCTACATCGGTAGTACCGTTAGGCCTCTACACCAACGTATTAAAGAACATCTAAACACCCACATTTCCTGCTTCCATAAACACTTAATTTCATGTGGCAACACACATCGCTCCATTAGTGTCCGCATCCTCAACTCTGTCCGCAATATAGGCCAGCTTCGAATTTCGGAAGCTATCCTCATCTCTAAATTTCGCCCTGCCTTGAATAACAGATTCGAGTTGTCATCTCCCTTCATCCTCTGATTCTTACATCCTCACACTCCCACCTCCTCACACTCCCACCTCCTCACACTCCCACCCACAACTTACTTACCTTTTTTTTCTTTTTTTTTTTTTTTTTTTTAATAATCCTCTCTCTTCTTATTCCCCCCCTTCCCCTGCTAATAAAATTAAAAAATGAGATAAAAAAAAAAAAGGGAGAAAAGAAAAAAGAGAAAAAAAGGTCCCATCCTTGGCTTTTATCCACTTCACAACTCAAATTCCTTCTCAAGTTTCCAGTCTCATTTCTAAAGTCTGAATATATTATTTAGAATAAGTTATCTCCCTTTGACAGTAAATTTAAATTTAAATTTGGATTTGAAGAGAATAAATGAAAAAAAAAAAATAATAAAATAAATAAAAAATAAAATAAAATAAAATAAATAAATAAATAAATAAATAAAGATTGATGAGTCATGTAAAACGAAACATAATAAAACTTAAAAAATTGGTATATTACTAAACTAATGTTTATAATGTTTTGACCTTAGTTATGTGATTGCTTAATGGAATTTTGATGTTTTCTGCGTTCCTAATCCACTTCACAACTCAAATTCCTTTCCAATCTCATTTCTAGGGTCTGAACATATTATTTAGAATAAGTTATCTCCCTTTGACAGTGAATTTAAATTTAGATTTGAAGAGAATAAATGAAAAAAATAAATAAATAAATAAACTCATTTCTAAGGTCTGAACATATTATTTAGAATAAGTTATCTCCCTTTGACAGTGAATTTAAATTTAGATTTGAAAAGAGTAAATGAAAAAAAAAAAAAATAAATAAATAAATAAATAAATAAAGATTGATGAGTCATTTAAAATGAAACATAATAAAAAAAAAAAATTTAAAATTGGTATATTACTAAACTAATGTTTATAATGTTTTAACCTTAGTTATATGATTGCTTAATTGAATTTTGACGTTTTCTGCGTTCTTACTCCCAATTGTTTTCCCCTATAATACGATGATCTGACACCGGTTTTTCCACGTTTTTCCGACCCTCTCGGCCTTCTATTGTTGTCTTCTGATAATGAAAGTTGTTCTTTCGAAAATTTAAGATTACCCTTTGCCGATCTGTTACTTACCAAAAAAAAACACTATTTGGTATTTAATCAGTTTTCGTGAAATTATTAATAAATCGTTTTGAGTTTCACTTTCTCCCTGCGTTTATTTCTTTTCACTTTTCCATCTCACGGCAACCACATCGCATTGCTATAGCCTTGGACGACTAATTTACACTTGTATATATATATATATATATATATATATATATATATATATATATATATATATATATATATATATATATATATAATTATTTAAAAATAGATGAAAAGACAAAGGATTAATGATAGATTTTAGCTACTAGAATATATAGACAAGACGACCCCAACGCTTCACGGCTTTTATAAAGAGTAGACAGGAAGCCACGTTGTCGAATATCCAACTATAGTATACGGATCTTGCTTGTCCCTCTGCACATTTCAGGTTGTCAGAAAAGTGTGATGACGTGAATACAAACAGATAAAGGGATGAAAGAGGAGAAAATAACTAGGCGGCGAGTAAAGGCAAGTGAGGGCATATAGTAAAAGGTAAAGAGAAAGAGAGCAAGAAGCGAGCGAGAGAGGCAGAAGAAACAGAAATGAAAAGCTGATGATAGAAAAATACATATTTATTGAAAAATTGATGATGTTTCAAAATGCGCTTGATACTTTCAAAAGTTGTGAAAAGCTAGCATCTATCTTTAATGGCGTCATCCATTTTTAAAGTAAAGACTTTCTTAAAATCTGATCATGAATAAATTTTCAAGTTAATAAATTATATATGTAATTATTGCTAACCAATACTGACCCGAGGGGTCACTGATGGCTTAGTAATATATAAACTGTATATATCATTAGATTTGTTGCAGTAAAGTTGATAATTTATGCTTTTCTATATGATTCGATGATAGTAAAGTCCATGATTTTGTGATTTTCTTAAGAACGAATGGAATTCTACCTTAAATAAGTTAAACTCCAAATATACCACAAATAATTAAATTTAAATTTTTAAAATTTTCCAACATACATATACTCGCAAAAGATTTAGATTAATATATATATATATATATATATATATATATATATATATATATATATATATATATATATATATATATTCATTTTGCACGTTAGCTTGACGATTCCCTACGAAGTGTACCTTAATTGCTATAAATATATTTTAAAAACTTACTGTCTCTCTCTCTCTCTCTCTCTCTATATATATATATATATATATATATATATATATATATATATATATATATATATATATATATGTATATATATATATACATGTATATCATTTTGCAAGCACACGTGTAACGTTTTTTTTAATATCCGGCCTCGTGACCTTTTATGACCTACACGCGTGATATATGACACGCGTTGATTACCCTGCTATAGAACAACATTTCGCCACTGCTGAATAGTACAAAGGGATAATTAGGTCTTTATTCGCCGGAATTCAAGCATAAAGTATCGTAAATCAGAGAAAGCATATTTCCTTTTATTTCGAAAATGATTAACTTTATTTACGGCTAAGGTACAACACAGACACTTAATATAAATTTAATAAAATAGATTCGAAGGTTTCATCGCAATGCCTTAAACCTTTACATTACTATGACTATTTTGAAAATATTATGAAAAATCATAAAGTCTTATTCAGAAAACATGTGTGAGATATCAACATTCAGACTTTTCGATAAATACATCAAATTAGTAGTAACCATTGCACGGTAAATGGTTTACCTTAAGTACCAATTTTATTAGTGAATTTGTTTCCGTATAATAATTAAATAGTGGACAGAATTTGAATTTCTCTTCGTGTTTCTCTTAAGTAATAGATACTAATCTTTCACAGTCACAAAGTTAACGAATATATATATATATATATATATATATATATATATATATATATATATATATATATCAAGGATTTAAATAGGATGAACGGAGTAATAGCGAGCCAAGGACAATATCACAAGAAGAAAAAAGAAAGGAAATTGATAGTAATATATTTAATCGTCGAAAGACATTCGATTAAAAACTTTTTAAAGTTTTTAATCGAATGTCTTCCGATAATTTAATATATTACTATAAATTTCTCTCTCTTTTTTCTTCTTGTGATATTGTCTTCGGCTATGACTCCGTTCATCCTATTAAAAACCTTGTGAGTGTACAAGATTATTATCTATTACTTTAGAGAAACACGAAGAGAAATTCAAATTCTGTCCACTATTTCTAAAAACATTTTGAAAAGTATTATACGGAAACAAATTCACTAATATAATTCACACTTAAAGTAAACAATTTAAGTCAAGGACGCCACATCACTTCTTATTTTTGAACTTTAATTAAATCTAATTATTTTCTCATTGTATTATATCGTTTTATTAATAGTATGGCTCTATATGCTATATTGAGCTTTGTTTTTATCCTGATAGTCTACTTGTTAAAGATATTATTTATCATCTTACTATCTCTCTTCTTCTCTCTCTATTTTTCTCTCTCTCTCTATATATATATATAGTATACTTTTCTACTTATGCAAACATTATTGGTTACATATGTGCATACATGTTTCGGTTGTACTCTTTACACAGAGTCTACCTCTTCAGACCAAAGAAGACAAGGAAGAGTACAACCGAAACATGTATGCACATATGTAACTAATAATATTTGTATAAATAAAAACTTATACTATATATATATATATATATATATATATATATATATATATATATATATATATATATATATATTCCCGAAACAGTTTTTCATGGTAAACAACTGATGATACCTTAAATAACGTTAGAAGCAAACTAATATAATAACTGTAAACACTTAATATATATATATATATATATATATATATATATATATATATAGTCTCGGAATGATACTAAAATATGCGTTAATAAATACAAATTCATGTGATTTTGCTCTCCTTGGTTTGAGTTCTGTTGTTAGTCAAATCGCCGAATGATATTGTTATTGACAGAGATGTAAATAATGGTGTAAAAACATACAATTACTTATCCCTTATCGATTAGTACTTATACTAATAATTTATTATTTTATCACTATTACGTGTATTATCATGTACGATGTTTTTTAAAATTAAAAGTATGAGCGAGACATTTCTAGAAACTTAAATCACAAGGAACTAAATGTTCTAAACTCGACATTTTACAAGATTTTCTTAAATGAAATTGGGTGTTGTTTTTTCGGAATCCACTAAAATAAGAGATTGCAAGTATTCTTGATATGAGAAAAAAACTGATCCGCAAAAGATTTATATATATATGTGTGTATATATATAAAAGGTTCTGATTTTTTTTTTGATTTTAATAAAAATATCTGCATCTAACACATGGGTCTTTAAAGCTATTTTGCTTCTTTCTTTATGTTTATATATATATATATATATATATATATATATATATATATATATATATATATATATATATATATATATATATATATGTATCTTTTAGCAAAAACTACTCGCCTTCCGTGAATTAAGTAGTGAAGCTGTGGTTTTTGTTACAACAAAAAAAAAGCATAATTTTGCTTTTATATTTAGGTAATTTGGAGGAAAACAACAAAAATATGATTGTACTGATGCTATTTGATCTATTCCAATGTTAAGGAAATTTACCGCGTATGATCATTGTTACATTTCTATTAATTCGGAAATAAACAATATAAAGATCATCTCATATGATCTTTGTGATATTCAAAGTCAAGGAAATTGAGTTAATACAAGCACAAAAATGAAACTTAATTCCCCATTAAAATTGATTATATAATGAAATAAAGAAACGAAAAAGTGGAATGTTCATTAGTTAAATACAACAATTTTCTAAAAGTTGGTAATGGGAAATGCAACTTTTTGGTTTTCGCCTCTAGTATTAAATACAGAAAACACTTTTAGAATATAAACACATCTGTTATGTTGGTAATTTATAAACTTGAGAGAGGGCGACGCTTTCGTCTTTTCTTTAACATTGCAAATATAATAGTTGTTAGTATTATCATCGTCATCGTAATCATCATCATCACCACCAACAATAACTTAAACAAATTTATTTTCACAAATAAAGTTTCACTTGTAAAGTTTTAATTTGTCTCAATAACACTTCATTTCCTTATCTAATTTTAAAAAGATATTAACATTGTTTAAATATCGACAAATTTTTGTTTGGACCCTTTCATATTGTTTTAATTAAAAATATATAAACTTTAATTGTGAAAATTACATTTTATTTTTCCATAGTGAAACTGGAAGCTAGATGATTGTCTGTAAGTAAAACTTCGATGATGTCGCATAGTGGATCGTGTGTGACGGTGAAAATTCCGTGTGTTTATTTGTTTATTATACGTTTGTCCTACCATACATTTGAACCTAATTGTTAGTAAATACTTTTTCCGAGGTGTTCCTGTTTTTCAATTTTTCCAAATTTGTTTTGTTTTCGAGATTCAAAAAATAAATTTCTTACGCTGCTGAGTATACATTCATGCGTCAACGACAATTCAATTATAATTTTGACCTCATTAAAAAATGGTTTCAACTTAAATATTTAACGACATCGTGTAGCACGTGGTGTCACAAAATCAACAAAAACATTTTTGCGCGTGCCGCTCTAATATAAGAAACGATAGATATCCTAAAATATTTTTTAAAGGTTGTCCTCCATTTATACAACTATATTGCCCTAACACATTTATTTCTAAATATTATCTTGGGGGAGATTTAATACATGAAGATTTGCTAAGAATTTTAAAGCAAGTTTAAAGTACCTTCTATTCGACAGTTTAAATACTTCCAAATTCGTTTCAAATGTCGAACACGAAGTAATGGATTTATTATTTGAACTATTTACAAAATATTAAAATGGCTGACTTGTTTACTAAGAAACCGAAATGAATTTTCATGGGTTTAATCTTGTAATAGTATGTTAATTTACTACATTTTTATTAATATACTAATTGGAAAAGATAATACTCTTTCAGTTTACGGACAGGGTGTAAATAATAACAATATTTAGAAAGCCATTCTTAACATGTGGAGGGGGCTGTGCTAACGATTCTGTACTTTCACCTAACAATTTAATAAACAAAAGATATGGTACAAATCTAATTTAACTTCATATCTAAAAAATAAACCGGTCCGTAAACTGCACAAGTACCAAAACGATAATACAGGAAGTGTTTTTTGTTGAGGGGGTGGTAGCATCGTATTTACAAGTATATCTACCGCAAGAACGGTTCCAAAATTTATTTTCAATAGCCAAAATGGTAAGAATGTATAGAACCGTTCAAGTTAAGTGATTTTTTGTGGGACTCTTTCCACATGGACTTAGGGTTAGTTATAAGATGTATGGATTTTTCATTCACCCCTCGCTCACCCCCAAATCGTAATTGAAACGTTCTTTTTTAAAACCAGTAAAATGCAGAGAATTTATTTAAAATAAACATATTAATTATTTAAATTCAAATTTTAGATTCACACAGGAATCTTCATCAGTATAATTAACAATATTTTTTCTTCCATCTTTTTCTAAACGACGTGGTGTCGCTTGATCTTCTGTTTCAGATGTTAAGGAAGCTCGTTGGGTAATAATGTCCACAAGTTGTGTGTGCTCTTGTCGCATGTTATAAGTATTAGTAAAGAGTTCAACTGTATAGAATGCATTTAAATTTTGTAATTGAAACGGTTTTTTAAACAGTAGAATGCAAAGGCTTTTTTTAAATAAACATATTTTTAAATTTAAATTACAAGTTAAATGCTCTTAAAACGCTATCCCGATAGCGATCAGCCAGAAATGGCTGGTAATTTTACGTTAAATTTATATGCAAAACTATAATTTCTAGAAATAATTGTTTCTCTTTCCCAACACGTACTCGCCTAAAAAGGATAATCTCATGCTTTTTTAGAGGCGGGGGGGGGGGTGCTGAGAATATCTATCTACAAAATTATCAACAATGTTTTAAACATAACATATTCAAATATTCTTTAAAGTCTTCCAGTACGATATACAAAGTTATATGTATCCTGTAGAAAGTGTTATTTATTTAGAGCAATAATTATATAAATATTTAAACAAATCTTGCATGAATAGGATATATGAATGCCAATAGTTTCAATTTCACTGCTAATTTCACCGCTAAGAAAATAATATGAAACTAATAGAAAAAAAGATACACCTATTTGGTGGTAAACATCTTCAATGTACCCACAAGTTAATATCTTCAATATAGCTAATTTTTCTTGCGTTAATAAAGAGAATTCTCAATTTGACATTTTCTTTTGCATTCTTTTATCTAAAAATGTGGCTTTTCTTTTTTATTGAAAAATGTAGCTTCAAAAGTCAATTATCACTGTTTTGACATGTTTCTACTAAAAGTCACACAGCTCTGTGTCTATAGCAGCAATCTTTTTAATCTTAACATATTTAAGAATCAGCTCATCAGGTTTTTATCTTTCTATGTTTACATCCTTAAATTATATTTAAAATCTAAAAAGTTATGTCGGGTTAAAGGCCATGAGTAGCGATCCTCAATTGGCATTTTTGTCAGTTAAAGCAGCACAACCATTTCATGTGTTAAAATCCTTTCGAGATATCTAATTTCTAGATTCTTTGTGCTGTTCGCTACATTTTGGGTAAAAGAAAATAAATATTATAGTTATTTAATGTCAATGGTGGCGGGGCATTATCTTACACTTTGACGACCACACATATTTTGAATAACTTTTTTACTGCTAGACGAAATTTGGATGTGTTTATTTTCAAAAACGGTTGGGACAAGTCAATTCTAGCATAAAAAAGGTTGAATAAAAACTGAATTAATGACAAGCACAATAATTCGTCACTTTGGGTAAATGTTGACCGTAAGCATATTATTCACAGACTGCCGTTTGTAAATGATATATATATATATATAAAGTTACTTCATTATGGATTGAGCAGTCTTGTGGTCGAAAGACCATTTTTTATGGAAATCG
>OY744526.1:150141238-150153738 GCA_963556195.1 Sepiola atlantica
GTTTATACCTTTACGAAACAATGGTTTATAATAATGTGTCTACTCCTATCTACGTATTCAAAAATGGCTTAACCGCGCCCAAGACACGGATTTTCTTCCTCAAAGTCAATTACACCAGACTATGAAACGAAAGAAAAAAAAAAAGAAAAAAACTCTCTGACGAGGAATATTTTATATTCGAAAGCTCAGTTTAAGATAAATAAATGTTATTTATTTATTTTCTACAAATTACATTGTTATGGTTTTTCAAAAAAATGTTTATACCTTTACGAAACAATGGTTTATAATAATGTGTCTACTCCTATCTACGTATTCAAAAATGGCTTAACCGCGCCCAAGACACGGATTTTCTTCCTCAAAGTCAATTACACCAGACTATGAAACGAAAGAAAAAAAAAAGAAAAAAACTCTCTGACGAGGAATATTTTATATTCGAAAGCTCAGTTTAAGATAAATAAATGTTATTTATTTATTTTCTACAAATTACATTGTTATGGTTTTTCAAAAAAATGTTTATACCTTTACGAAACAATGGTTTATAATAATGTGTCTACTCCTATCTACGTATTCAAAAATGGCTTAACCGCGCCCAAGACACGGATTTTCTTCCTCAAAGTCAATTACACCAGACTATGAAACGAAAGAAAAAAAAAAGAAAAAAACTCTCTGACGAGGAATATTTTATATTCGAAAGCTCAGTTTAAGATAAATAAATGTTATTTATTTATTTTCTACAAATTACATTGTTATGGTTTTTCAAAAAAATGTTTATACCTTTACGAAACAATGGTTTATAATAATGTGTCTACTCCTATCTACGTATTCAAAAATGGCTTAACCGCGCCCAAGACACGGATTTTCTTCCTCAAAGTCAATTACACCAGACTATGAAACGAAAGAAAATAAAAAAGAAAAAAACTCTCTGACGAGGAATACTTTATATTCGAAAGCTCAGTTTAAGATAAATAAATGTTATTTATTTATTTTCTACAAATTACATTGTTATGGTTTTTCAAAAAAATGTTTATACCTTTACGAAACAATGGTTTATAATAATGTGTCTACTCCTATCTACGTATTCAAAAATGGCTTAACCGCGCCCACGACACGGATTTTCTTCCTCAAAGTCAATTACACCAGACTATGAAACGAAAGAAAAAAAAAAAGAAAAAAACTCTCTGACGAGGAATATTTTATATTCGAAAGCTCAGTTTAAGATAAATAAATGTTATTTATTTATTTTCTACAAATTACATTGTTATGGTTTTTCAAAAAAATGTTTATACCTTTACGAAACAATGGTTTATAATAATGTGTCTACTCCTATCTACGTATTCAAAAATGGCTTAACCGCGCCCAAGACACGGATTTTCTTCCTCAAAGTCAATTACACCAGACTATGAAACGAAAGAAAATAAAAAAGAAAAAAACTCTCTGACGAGGAATATTTTATATTCGAAAGCTCAGTTTAAGATATATAAATGTTATTTATTTATTTTCTACAAATTACATTGTTATGGTTTTTCAAAAAAATGTTTATACCTTTACGAAACAATGGTTTATAATAATGTGTCTACTCCTATCTACGTATTCAAAAATGGCTTAACCGCGCCCAAGACACGGATTTTCTTCCTCAAAGTCAATTACACCAGACTATGAAACGAAAGAAAAAAAAAAAGAAAAAAACTCTCTGACGAGGAATATTTTATATTCGAAAGCTCAGTTTAAGATAAATAAATGTTATTTATTTATTTTCTACAAATTACATTGTTATGGTTTTTCAAAAAAATGTTTATACCTTTACGAAACAATGGTTTATAATAATGTGTCTACTCCTATCTACGTATTCAAAAATGGCTTAACCGCGCCCAAGACACGGATTTTCTTCCTCAAAGTCAATTACACCAGACTATGAAACGAAAGAAAAAAAAAAGAAAAAAACTCTCTGACGAGGAATATTTTATATTCGAAAGCTCAGTTTAAGATAAATAAATGTTATTTATTTATTTTCTACAAATTACATTGTTATGGTTTTTCAAAAAAATGTTTATACCTTTACGAAACAATGGTTTATAATAATGTGTCTACTCCTATCTACGTATTCAAAAATGGCTTAACCGCGCCCAAGACACGGATTTTCTTCCTCAAAGTCAATTACACCAGACTATGAAACGAAAGAAAAAAAAAAAAGAAAAAAACTCTCTGACGAGGAATATTTTATATTCGAAAGCTCAGTTTAAGATAAATAAATGTTATTTATTTATTTTCTACAAATTACATTGTTATGGTTTTTCAAAAAAATGTTTATACCTTTACGAAACAATGGTTTATAATAATGTGTCTACTCCTATCTACGTATTCAAAAATGGCTTAACCGCGCCCAAGACACGGATTTTCTTCCTCAAAGTCAATTACACCAGACTATGAAACGAAAGAAAAAAAAAAGAAAAAAACTCTCTGACGAGGAATATTTTATATTCGAAAGCTCAGTTTAAGATAAATAAATGTTATTTATTTATTTTCTACAAATTACATTGTTATGGTTTTTCAAAAAAATGTTTATACCTTTACGAAACAATGGTTTATAATAATGTGTCTACTCCTATCTACGTATTCAAAAATGGCTTAACCGCGCCCAAGACCGTGGCCACCGAGAGTTACTACAGGCCAAGCAACTAACTTCCTGCCCCCCTCTGACGTCACTGACTTCCGTGTCAAAACAAGGACCGTAGTAATAACAATAAGAAGGCATTTCGACTTCTCCATTTACTAAATAATCCATCAAAATTCAAGAAATCAACCAATTTTAATGAAATTTTCAGGATTTATTAATTAATGATCACGGAATATAATAAATCCATTACTTTATTATAAAGCTTGGTGCAAATGTATTATTTCTTGTAAACAAAAAACACCTTTACTAAAGTTATTCAAAATATCAAAACATGTTGACCATACGATATTGTAAATATTTAAAACAAAGCATTAGACAACTTTAAAAATTGCATGTAAAAAAGAAAAGAAAAGAACACGATTCGATTCATCTTGAAACTGATCTTTATTCAATATAAATTTAAAGAAAATAATAATTCACGATCAAATACTGCAAAAAACTGAATTATGAATTACCATTATTTAAACTTCTAACCCAATCAACCGTAAGTAATTCAGACTTTGAAATTTGTTTAAAAATTATACAAAAAAAAATTTCAATGTTAACTGTTTGTTTAATAATGGAATCAAAATTCAGGAAATCAACCAATTTTAAAATAATTTCGCGCTTTTTAAAATTTCATTTCATAATTCACAAAGTTAAAATGCCTACTGCATATGTTTGGATTTCCAAAAGAGAAATAATTACTGCAAATATGGATACACGTAATAATGTTTACACCGACTAAATATAGTGTAGTAAGTTTGAATTTTGTTTTAATTATATAAAAAATCAAGTCTGAATTACTTATTCATTATTTGATAAAAAAGTAGTGTTCCATTTTTTTTTATTACTTTTTTTCGATGTCTTAAGTGTAGCATAGTTTATCTTTTCTCTACTTTTGTAGATTAAATAAATGAAATAATAACATCATATTTAATCAAAATTTTCACAAAAAATATTAATTAAACAATGCTTTATTCAATGATAATATCGTTAATTCTTCGAGTTATACTGATTTTGAGTGTAGGGGCATTTTCCGTAATATATACGAAATAGTTTTTAAAACAAAATATTTTAAACATATACAGATCTGATTTTCATTTTAAAAAAATCATGGATTTTTTTTATATATATAAAAATATACGTTTAGTAAAGGTGTATTTTATTTTTTTAAAAATAATACATTTTCACTAAGATTTTAAAAAAATGTTTCACTATATCTCCTGTGCTTGTTTATTAATAAATATTGAAAATTTCATTAAAATTGGTTGATTTCCTGAATTTTGGTGAATTTTTAAGTGAAGGGAGGGTCAAAATGTTTTTAAATTTTGGGGATCGGCCTTTGATTTTGCACGTACCTATCTCTTAATAGCAAGATAGGAGTTGGTGATTCCATTATTAAACAGACAGTTAACATTGAACTTTTTTTTGTATAATTTTTAAACAAATTTCAAAGTCTGAATTACTTACGGTTGGTTGGGTTAGAAGTTTAAATAATGGTAATTCATAATTCAGTTTTTTGAAGTATTTGATCGTGAATTATTATTTTCTTTAAATTTATATTGGATAAAGATCAGTTTCAAGATGAATCGAATCGGGTTCTTTTCTTTTCTTTTTTTACATGCAATTTTTAAAGTTTTCTAATGCTTTGTTTTAAATATTTACAATATCGTATGGTCAACATGTTTTGATATTTTGAATAACTTTAGTAAAGGTGTTTTTTTGTTTACAAGAAATAATACATTTGCACCAAGCTTTATAATAAAGTAATGGATTTATTATATTCCGTGATCATTAATTAATAAATCCTGAAAATTTCATTAAAATTGGTTGATTTCCTGAATTTTGATGGATTATTTAGTGAATGGAGAAATCGAAATGCCTTCTTATTGTTATTACTACGGTCCTTGTTTTGACACGGAAGTCAGTGACGTCATTTTCTAGCCAACCGGCCTGTAGTAACTCTCGGTGGCCACGCCAAGACACGGATTTTCTTCCTCAAAGTCAATTACACCAGACTATGAAACGAAAGAAAAAAAAAAAAGAAAATAACTCTCTGACGAGGAATATTTTATATTCGAAAGCTCAGTTTAAGATAAATAAATGTTATTTATTTATTTTCTACAAATTACATTGTTATGGTTTTTCAAAAAAATGTTTATACCTTTACGAAACAATGGTTTATAATAATGTGTCTACTCCTATCTACGTATTCAAAAATGGCTTAACCGCGCCCAAGACACGGATTTTCTTCCTCAAAGTCAATTACACCAGACTATGAAACGAAAGAAAAAAAAAAGAAAAAAACTCTCTGACGAGGAATATTTTATATTCGAAAGCTCAGTTTAAGATAAATAAATGTTATTTATTTATTTTCTACAAATTACATTGTTATGGTTTTTCAAAAAAATGTTTATACCTTTACGAAACAATGGTTTATAATAATGTGTCTACTCCTATCTACGTATTCAAAAATGGCTTAACCGCGCCCAAGACACGGATTTTCTTCCTCAAAGTCAATTACACCAGACTATGAAACGAAAGAAAAAAAAAAAGAAAAAAACTCTCTGACGAGGAATATTTTATATTCGAAAGCTCAGTTTAAGATAAATAAATGTTATTTATTTATTTTCTACAAATTACATTGTTATGGTTTTTCAAAAAAATGTTTATACCTTTACGAAACAATGGTTTATAATAATGTGTCTACTCCTATCTACGTATTCAAAAATGGCTTAACCGCGCCCAAGACACGGATTTTCTTCCTCAAAGTCAATTACACCAGACTATGAAACGAAAGAAAAAAAAAAGAAAAAAACTCTCTGACGAGGAATATTTTATATTCGAAAGCTCAGTTTAAGATATATAAATGTTATTTATTTATTTTCTACAAATTACATTGTTATGGTTTTTCAAAAAAATGTTTATACCTTTACGAAACAATGGTTTATAATAATGTGTCTACTCCTATCTACGTATTCAAAAATGGCTTAACCGCGCCCAAGACACGGATTTTCTTCCTAATAGTCAATTACACCAGACTATGAAACGAAAGAAAAAAAAAAAAAGAAAAAAACTCTCTGACGAGGAATATTTTATATTCGAAAGCTCAGTTTAAGATAAATAAATGTTATTTATTTATTTTCTACAAATTACATTGTTATGGTTTTTCAAAAAAATGTTTATACCTTTACGAAACAATGGTTTATAATAATGTGTCTACTCCTATCTACGTATTCAAAAATGGCTTAACCGCGCCCAAGACACGGATTTTCTTCCTCAAAGTCAATTACACCAGACTATGAAACGAAAGAAAAAAAAAAAGAAAAAAACTCTCTGACGAGGAATATTTTATATTCGAAAGCTCAGTTTAAGATAAATAAATGTTATTTATTTATTTTCTACAAATTACATTGTTATGGTTTTTCAAAAAAATGTTTATACCTTTACGAAACAATGGTTTATAATAATGTGTCTACTCCTATCTACGTATATATATATATATATATATATATATATATATATATATATATACATATATATATATATATATATAAATACCCATACATATTTTAATTGTCTCTATATAAAAGCAATTGTATATAATTTGTATATAATATATCTGTAACAATTGTTAAATAGATATAAATGCACGAGGAAAATTGTGCATGTATATATAAATACATCTGATATTCTGTATGTGGAAGACTATATAGGCTCCCTTTCTTCGTGTGTAACGTTATCGTAACGAAAATGCTAATGGTAACTAGCTTTAAGGCATAGCTCATTGGGTAAAATTAATCCGAGCTCCAGGCACTTTACAATGTTTGTATGGAGATTCCTTTCACATTCAGCCAGTGTCGTGTGATGGCTTAGTGGTAGAAGCGCCAACTCTCAGCTCCATAGTCGAGTTTCGATCCTAGCTTGAAACACTAGCTGCTTTAGTCGAATTGAAAAACTGTGATACAGCGAGAAAATCTAGCTTCAGCATTGTTTGGAGAAGATACGATGGGTGTAACACAAATTAAGGAATGGATCAACCTATTAAAAAATAGCCGTAGCGGAGATTGATCAGCGTACTGGCAGCTCCCAAATTGCTCGAAGTGCAGCTGTTGTTGAGAGGGTGCGAAAACAGAGATAATGCGGAACGCGACGGCGGAGATGAACACTATTCTAAAAGAAGACTTCAAGAGGTGTTTCCGGCAGTGGATGCATTGGTGGGCTAAGTGTGTGCAAGAAGATGATTAGAAATCTTTTGTCAACGGACATTTATCCAATTGGACATACTCTATA
This sequence comes from Sepiola atlantica, assembly GCA_963556195.1. Classification (NCBI taxonomy): domain Eukaryota; kingdom Metazoa; phylum Mollusca; class Cephalopoda; order Sepiida; family Sepiolidae; genus Sepiola; species Sepiola atlantica. The sequence goes on from OY744526.1 coordinate 150,148,188, forward strand.
TTTTGATAATCTTTTTATGCACACACTTCTATTTTCCATTACTTTGTATTGTTTCTTAATTTTTTTCCAATTTTGAACTTTTGCTATTCCCCTGCCAACTTATCCATCTATGTAATTCCTCTGATGATAAGATTTTAATCTTGTAAAAGCCTGGATAAACAAAGACAATAAACATGTTTTCATCGAGTAAACCTTTCATTGAACAATCGAAGATCAAATAGATTTGTTACTCGCACATATTCATCTCTCTTCCTTCATGTATCTTTATAATTGCTCTATCTCGTATATTCAGCTTAAATCATTTCACTATAGGTAAAATTCTCTAAAAGTATACTTTTAGTCTCATATTATATATACATGCATATATATATATATATATATATATATATATATATATATATATATATATATATATATATATGTATATACATATATATACTATATATATATATCATGTATCACAACTTTGTCGAAAAACATCAATATCCTGGATTGTCGGTTTTGCTAGAGCTGTGAGGTGACGTTTGTTAAGGGGATAATGACACGGACTGACGACCTAGCCGTGCAAAGTTTGATCCAATCGTATTCGATAATATACCTTTCACTTATTTATGTTGGCAACAGTTACGTATACAGTAACAATACAAACAACAAAATCAAACTGGTCAACAAAGTTTCATCATTCTGATTCATACGAATTCACTTTTACTAGAGCTAATATTAATCGTTCTGAATACCAGTGGCTTATCTATCTAAGAATTATGTACTTAGAAAAATATCCGGTTCAAAATGTTTGTATGAATAAAATGTGTTATGCCTAATACACGGTTCTATTTATTATTGAGCACGTTCATATAAACACGGTAAAGATTCAGCGAATTATTCCCTGCGGGACATTAATTTATTTCGATTACACAAGGAAACCATGGTACTACTCTGGAATACATAACGTATAGTTTTTAAATAAATTATATATATATATATATATATATATATATATATGTATGTATATATATATATATATATATATATATATATATATATATATATATATATATATATATATATGTTAAACAAATTCGATATAAATATATATAAAGTAAGTAAAATCTTGTTTTGACGGGAGGTAAGCTAAAAGTGTTCATCTATAATAATACCCCAAATTTTGATATTTTTATTTATTACTTAAAAATAATGTATTTCATTAGCTAATTATAAAGAAATTATATATTCAAAATGTGTGAAAATTTGCAGATTAATAGTCGCTACACAAACCTCCCAATGAAATGTTGCTTTGTTAAGTGTGAACACTCTGGAAAACGGAAAGTAGAAAACAAACAACCACTTTAGAATTTAGAGTGACAAATCTGTTTCATATATAAATTTGACGTTAAATGATCACATTTTATGACTAAACTTAAGTCCGAGTGGCGAGATCATACTATTACATGCAATCGCCTAAATATCATCTCCTAAACACGCAGCGGATTTATCTTCAATAGCAACAGACTGAATGTTGTTATTTGCCCTAAAACGCTAGAATGGTCGACAAAGTGTGTTGAGGGGTCAATTTACATTAGATTTATATACGAAACTAATCCCACGTTCTATATTCGAAAATAATTGTTTTTTTTTGTTCGTTTGGCAAAGATTTAAGAGCGTTCACACGTAATCGCCTAAAAAGTAAAAATTAAATTATTGTGGGAGATGATGTGATTTAGCGGTCAGTGTTAATCTACAATTATACAAAAATATCAATGTATTTTTTCGTAATCTGATCAGATCTGATCAGTCGAAAGATACTATTAAACAAAATAATGTTTGTAAACATGAAACAGTAAGTTTGATGTCAAAACTTCACAGAAAATTCATTTAATTAGCTGATTTACAATGTCATTTCTTTATTTTTCACAAAAAATGTAAAAAATCCAAAATCCAAATGCTTAAATTAAAAAAAAGCATTTTTTAAAGCGAGGAAAAGGTTATTTAAAGAAAAAAAACGAACATGTACAAATATAAATATAGGCAAATAAATTTATGAAGAAATAATTTTTGCGCGCGTTGATTGAAAAGTAAATGTTTTTTTGATAATTACTTATTTCTTTGATTTAATTATTTTAACAAATTACTGTTATTAATAATGACAACACTATTCTGTATATATATGTAAATAGGATCCTCACATGATAACCAAATAACATTAATATATTTTACACTATTTAAAAAATAATTATGTAAATTACATTACAAAAGACTGTGTTTGTGCCTATGCTTGATAGTATATATATATATATATATATATATATATATATATATATATATTTATCGTATGTCAAAAGAATACAGTGTATATATGAAATAACAGTGGACAGTTTGATGCTAATGTGATTTTTATGAATGGAAAAATATTTCGTAGAAATTCGTTTTGATATACATATATAATTTTTTTTGGTTAACAGAAACGTTTATGTAGTAGCTCAATAGTGTACGACAAGAGCTCTTGCTTAAACATAATGAACGACGCAGGCATTCAGAGAAACATTCCATATTTCCTCCACACATTCTTATTTACAAACAATTATATCTCAAGGACATATGGTTTCATGATATACAAACTATCACTGATTTTCATGAAAATTGGTCATTGTTTATATGTATATATTAATGTAGCTTAATAGCCAGAAATATATTGTCACAACTTACTATATATATATATATATATATATATATATATATATATATATATATATATATATATATATATATGAATATATTTTTTTTTTAAACCCACGTTGAACATTTATTTTTACAAATCTTGATTTGAGACCTCTTACTGTATCACACGACTCACACGTTTAATATATGACCCTTGTTAAACACATTAATATAAAATTAAATTTCGTTACCACTAAAAATATCACTGTGATAATTGTTTCTTTATTCGCACTAAATCAAGCTTAAAGTGTTGGTAATTAAGAGAAGCATATTTTCCTATTCGTTAGGAAATCCATATTTTTATGTATTGACAAGTGTCAACATATACACTTACAATTAGCTTAATGGAATAAATCCGTGGTGATCATAGCCGTGCCTCAATCTTTAAATAAAAATGACTTTTTAAAAAATATTATTAAAAATCATAAAGAAACATGTTAGAAATAAATATTCAGACCAGTAAACCTGACATACACTTTCGGTAAATACACATCTGAAAATGATACGTTCCATCTTGAACTCTTCCAGACTAGAACATTTGAAAACTATCAGCGTTTAAGATTATACGGGCTGTTACGTTCTGGTGATTTCATGCTACGAGCACGGAATTAAAAAGTGCTTCTATGCCTGATGATAACGATTTATTGTCGAAACTTAACTGAGTTTAAATAAACAAATATTTATTTTAAATAAATATTTCTGCGTTGTTCTGACTTTTGAAACGTACAGATGGCTATTCAAATTAACACAGTGCTTACATGGAGGAAACCTATCTAATTTATATATATATATATATATATATATATATATATATATATATATATATTATTTAATGTTTCCACATCAAATGTTATAAGGATATATTATCTTTTATGCATCGATTTTCAGTATATATATATATATATATATATATATATATATATATATATATATATATATATATATATATATATATATATGAGTGAACATTTAGGAATACCAGGTGCTGTATGTGCTCTCTGCTTATCTCGGCATTGTTTCCAGTCGTCCTGTATTACTACTCGCCATTGGAATCAAGCAATGCCGACTCAGGAAAGCGGTTGCTGGGATTGCGCAACCCTTGCAATTACAAATTCACGCGCGGGCAGCCCCTGGTGGGGCACTCATACGTCGAAATCGACGGGAGAGTCCATCATATATATATATATATGTGTGTGTGTGAAAAGATGACAAACGGAAAACAAGTCAAAGTGCAGGAGAAAAACAAAAACAAGAGATTTTTTTACCGGTTTCGTTCGTGGAGAACGTCGTCAAACAATGAAGATACGGATATAATGTTATTTTGAAGGCACACACATGGGATGGGGGAATAATGATCTGATTGGATCAAATGAGAAGACATTAAGTGATGTTGGGATATGATAAGTAGGTGACACATTCTTCTAAGGCGGTGGGGGAGGGGGAAAAGCGGCAAAGAACCTAACTACGGTGAACAAAAGGGGTGGGCATGAAATTGATACACTGGAAGTTAGCACCTAAAGATTGATGAGAAATAAACAGTAGGTTTTTAAAGAGCAATTCATAAAAATGAAAAGCCGAGGTGGACAAAATGTGTGAAAAAAGAAAACAAACGGGGAAGACAGGTTAATGGTTAGGAGAAAAACAAAAATGTAAATGGGTTTTAAAAATAGAAAAACAAGGATTAAGTTAGAGAGAGATGTATTAACATGATTTGATTATCAATGAGAGCTTGCTATTCTGAAGACGTTCTCCACGAACGAAACCAGTAAAAAAATATCTTGTTTTTTTTTCCCTGCACTTTGACTTGTTTTCCGTACGTCATCTTTTCACACATTTTGTCCATCACGATACTTCATTTTCTTGAATTATCGTGTACCTTACCCCATATATATATATATATATATATATATATTAATTAATGTTTCCACATCAAATGATATAACGATATATAAAGTTTTATGCATCGATTTTCAGTATTTACTTCAACAGTGAGTAGAACTATGTAGTAAGTTATGAACATATATTTACTGCAATTAAGCTACACAGAGGGTTCCGCATTACATCCCCATAAGGACTCGTCAGGCTAAACACGCATTTTAGCCTGACGATGTCCCATGGGGATGAAACGCGGAAGCCTTTGTGTAGCTTAATTCCAATAAAAAATATCTTCATAACCCACTATATATATGTATATGTATATATATATGTATATGTATATATATATACATATATATATATATATATATATATATATATATATATATATATATATATATATATATATATGTGTGTGTGTACACGAAATAGACAATAAAAACACAAGTTGTATGTGCAGAGACAGTTAGAGTAACATACTACATTATATTTCAGTGTAACCGCAGTCAGCGGAGGCATCATTCCTAAGGCGAGCGAGGAATAATTGACACGCTTTGGCGACCATGTCCTGGCCCAAAGCAGCAAACGCCTCTACGATCACATCCTTAAGAGAGTTGATCATTTTGTGAGGATGCTTTTTTGTCTTGGCCTCGATCACGGCAAAAAAGAAATAGTCAAGGCTTTGCAGTCGGGTGAGAAGGGCAGCCACTAGTTGGAGCGAAGTCCTGCTCGAAGACGTAGGAGCATCCGCTAGGAATTCATTCATCACGATTTTCAGCATCTCCTAGTATTTATCTACATTTGCTGCAAAACCCTGTGTATGCCCCCTATTATTGCTGAATCCCTATGGTATGGTCAGGTAGTGAGAAGAAGTGAAAATACAGGGGGGAGTGTGGTAAAGACAGACAGCGCGCAACAAGAGAGAGAGAGAGAGGGAGAGGAAGAGAAATGAGATATATAG
>OY744526.1:150158738-150161238 GCA_963556195.1 Sepiola atlantica
TTAAATCACAAGGAACTAAATGTTCTAAACTCGACATTTTACAAGATTTTCTTCAATTTAATTTGGTGTTGTTTTTTCGGAATCCACTAAAATAAGAGATTGCAAGTATTCTTGATATGAGAAAAACACTGATTTGCAAAATATTGATAAAAATATATATATATATATATATATATATATATATATATATATATATATATATATATATATATATATTAGCAAAAACTACTCGCCTTCCGTGAATTAAGTAGTGAAGCTGTGGTTTTTGTTACAACAAAACAAAAGCATAATTTTGCTTTCATATTTAGGTAATTTGGAGGAAAACAACAAAAATATGATTGTACTGATGCTATTTGATCTATTCCAATGTTAAGGAAATTTACTGCGTATGATCATTGTTACATTTCTATTAATTCGGAAATAAACAATATAAAGATCATCTCATATGATCTTTGTGGTATTCAAAGTCAAGGAAATTGAGTTAGTACAAGCACAAAAAATGAAACTTAATTCCCCATTAAAATTGATTATATAATTAAATAAAGAAACGAAAAAGTGGAATGTGAATTAGTTAAATACAACAATTTACTAAAAGTTGGTAATGGGAAATGCAACTTTTTGGTTTTCACCTTTAATATTAAATACAGAAAACACTTTTAGAATATAAACAAATCTGTTATGTTGGTAATTTACAAACTTGAGAGAGGGCGACGCTGTTGTCTTTTCTTTAACATTGCAAATATAATAGTTGTTATTATTATCATCGTTATCGTAATCATCATCATCACCACCAACAATAACTTAAACAAATTTATTTTCACAAATAAAGTTTCACTTGTAAAGTTTTAATTTGTCTCAATAACATTTCATTTCCTTATCTAATTTTAAAAAGATATTAACATTGTTTAAATATCGACAAATTTTTGTTTTGACCCTTTCATATTGTTTTAATTAAAAATATATAAACTTTAATTGTGAAAATTACATTTTATTTTTCCAAAGTGAAACTGGAAACTAGATGATTGTCTGTGAGTAAAACTTCGATGATATCGCATAGTGGATCGTGTGTGACGGTGAAAATTCCGTGTGTTTATTTGTTTATTATACGTTTTTCCTCCCATACATTTGAACCTAATTGTTAGTAAATACTATTTCCGAGGTGTTCCTGTGTTTCAATTTTTCCAAATTTGTTTTGTTGTCGAGATTCAAAAAATGAATTTCTTACGCTGCTGAGTACACATTCATGCGTCAACGACAATTCAATTATAATTTTGACCTCATTAAAAAATGGTTTCAACTTAAATATTAAACGACATCGTGTAGCACGTGGTGTCACAAAATTAACAAACACATTTTTGCGCGTGCCGCTCTACTATGAGGAACGATAGATATCCTAAAATATTTTTTAGGGGTTGTCCTCCATTTATACAACTATATTGCCCTCAAACATTTATTTCTAAATATTATATTGGGGGAGCTTTTAATACATGAAGATTTGCTAAGAATTTTAAAGCAAGTTTAAAGTACCTTCTATTCGACAGTTTAAATACTTCCAAATTCGTTTCAAATGTCGAACACGAAGTAATGGATTTATTATTTGAACTATTTACAAAATATTAAAATGGCTGACTTGTTTACTAAGAAACCGAAATGCATTTTCATGGGTTTAATCTAGTAATAGTATTTTAATTTACTACATTTTTATTAATATACTATGAGGAAAAGATAATACTCTTTCAGTTTACGGACAGGGTTGAAATAATAACAATATTTAGAAAGCCATTCTTAACATGTGGAGGGGGCTGTGCTAACGATTCTGTTCTTTCACCTAACAATTTAATAAACAAAAGATATGGTAAAAATCTAATTTAACTTGAAAATCATATCTAAAAATAACCCGGTCCGTAAACTGCACAAGTACCAAAACGATAATACAGGAAGTGTTTTTTGTTGAGGGGGTGGTAGCCTCGTATTTACAAGTATATTTACCGCAAGAACGGTTCCAAAATTTATTTTCAATAGCTAAAATGGTAAGAATGTATAGAACCGTTCAAGTTAAGTGATTTTTTGTGGGACTCTTTCCACATAGACTTAGGGTTAGTTGTAAGATGTATGGATTTTTCATTCACCCCTCGCTCACCCCCAAATCGTAATTGAAACGTTCTTTTTTAAAACCAGTAAAATGCAGAGAATTTATTTAAAATAAACATATTAATTATTTAAATTCAAATTTTAGATTCACACAGGAATCTTCATCAGTATAATTAACAATATTTTTTCTTCCATCTTTTTCTAAACGCCGTGGTGTCGCTTGATCTTCTGCTTAAGATGTTAAGGAAGCTCGTTGTGTAATAATGTCCACAAGTTGTGTGTGCTCTGGTCGCACGTTATAAGTATTAGTAAAGAGTTCAACTGTATAGAATGCATTTAAATTTTGTAATTGAAACGTTTTTTTTAAATAGTAGAATGCATAGGCTTTTTTTAAATAAACATATTTTTT
>OY744526.1:150173738-150193738 GCA_963556195.1 Sepiola atlantica
TTCACAAAAACTGTAAAACATACAAAATCCAAATGCTTAAGTAAAAAAAAGCATTTTTTAAGCGAGGAAAAGGTTATTTAAAGAAAAAAAACGAACATGTACAAAATATAAATATAGGCAAATAAATTTATGAAGAAATAATTTTGGCGCGCGTTGATTGAAAAGTAAATGTTTTTTTGATAATTACTCATTTCTTTGATTTAATTATTTTAACAAATTACTGTCATTAAAATGACAACACTATTCTGTATATATATATGTAAAGAGGATCCTCACATAATAACCAAATAACATTAATATATTTTACACTATCTAAAAAATAATTATATAAATTACATTACAAAAGACTGTGTTTGTGCCTATGCTTGATAGTATATATATATATATATATATATATATATATATATATATATATATATATATATATATATATATATATATCGTATGTCAAAAGAATACAGTGTATATATGAAATAACAGTGGACAGTTTGATGCTAATGTGATTTGTATGAATGGAAAAATATTTCGCAGAAATTCGTTTTTATATACATATATAATTCTTTTAGTTAACAGAAACGTTTATGTAGTAGCTCAATAGTGTACGACAAGAGCTCTTACTTAAACATAATGAACGACGCAGGCATTCAGAGAAACATTCCATATTTCCTCCACACATTCTTATTTACAAACAATTACATCTCAAGAACATATGGTTTCATGATATGCAAACTATCACTGATTTTCATGAAAATTGGTCATTGTTTATATGTATATATTAATGTAGCTTAATAGCCAGAAATATATTGTCACAACTTACTATATATATATATATATATATATATATATATAATTATTTCCACAATCAGACAACGCCGCAGCCCACAACCTATGAAAGAAACCAACCGGAAGTGACTCGGGTTTCGAATCCTGAGTTCGGATGTGTTCTACTGATGAGCCCAAAGGAGGGCGAAACTCGAGTCTAGGACTTCCGGTTTGTTTCTTTCATAGGTTGTGGGCTGCGGCGTTGTCTGATTGTGGAAATAATTATATATATCATCTCACATTCAAGAAATCTAATATATATATATATATATAAAAATATATATATATATATATATGAATATATATTTTTTTAAAACCCACGTTGAACATTTATTTTTACAAATATATCAGGCTACGAGCACGAAATTAAAAAGTGCTTCTATGCCTGATGATAACGATTTATTGTCGAAACTTAACTGATTTTAAATAAACAAATATTTATTTTAAATAAATATTTCTGCGTTGTTCTGACTTTTGAAACGTACAGATGGCTATTCAAATTAACACAGTGCTTACATGGACGAAAACTATCTAATTTATATATATATATATATATATATATATATATATATATATATATATATATATATACACACACACACATATATATATACATATATATATATATTATTTAATGTTTCTACATCAAATGTTATAAGGATATATTATCTTTTATGCATCGATTTTCAGTATATATATATATATATATATATATATATATATATATATATGGGTGACCATTTAGGAATACTAGGTGCTGTATGTGCTCTCTGCTTATCTCGGCATTGTTTCTAGTCGTCCTGTATTACTATTTGCCATGGGAATCAAGCAATGCCGACTCAGGAAAGCGGTTGCTGATGATTGCGCAACCCTTGCAAATACAAATTCACGCGCGGGCAGCCCCTGGTGGGGCACTCATACGTCGAAATGGACGGGAGAGTCCATCATATATATATATGTGTGTGTGTGAAAAGATGACAAACGGAAAACAAGTCAAAGTGCAGGAGAAAAACAAAAACAAGAGATTTTTTGACCGGTTTCGTTCGTGGAGAACGTCGACAAAGAATGAAGATACGGAGATAATGTTATTTTGAAGGCACACACATGGGATGAGGGTTGAATGATCTGATTGGATCAAATGAGAAGACATTAAGTGATGTTGGGATATGATAAGTAGGTGACACATTCTTCTAAGGCGGTGGGGCAGGGGGAAAAGCGGCAAAGAACCTAACTACGGTGAACAAAAGGGGTGGGCTTTAAATTGATACACTGGAAGTTAGCACCTAAAGATTAATAAGAAATAAACAGTAGGTTTTTAAAGAGCAATTCATAAAAATGAAAAGCCGAGGTGGACAAAATGTGTGAAAAAAGAAAACAAACGGGGAAGACAGGTTAAAAGTTAGGAGAAAAACAAAAATGTAAATGGGTTTTAAAAATAGAAAAACAAGGGTTAAGTTAGAGAGAGATGTATTAACATGATTTGATTATCAATAAGAGCTTGCTATTCTGAAGAGGTTCTCAACGAACGAAACCAGTCAAAAAATATCTTGTTATTTTTTTCTCCTGCACTTTGACTTGTTTTCCGTTCGTCATCTTTTCACACATATTGTCCATCACGACACTTCATTTTCATGAATTATCGTGTACCTTACCCAATATATATATATATATATATATATATATATATATATATATATATATATATATATATATATATATATATATTATTTAATGTTTCTACAACGAGATATAAAGTTTTATGCATCGATTTTCAGTATTTACTTCAACAGTGAGTAGAACTCTGTAGTAAGTTATGAACATATATTTACTGCAATTAAGCTACACAGAGGGTTCCGCCTTTCCTCCCCATTAGGACTCGTCAGGCTAAACACGCATTTTAGCATGACGATGTCCCATGGGGATGAAACGCGGAAGCCTTTGTGTAGCTTAATTCCAATAAAAAATATTTTCATCACCCACTATATATATGTATATATATATATATATGTGTGTGTGTGTGTGTGTGTGTGTGTGTGTGTGTGATGTCAGAAATATTAACATATCCGTAAATAAATATGAATGCATATGATACAATGATATGGATTCTGTTTTCTGTGTTAAGTCAAACTGCCGAATGCCAACGCGGAAATGAAAATCTCTTCTTAAAAACAAATAAAGCACTATTAAGCAGTTGACAGTGTTTATATAAACATTGATATTTCTCGTACTCATGGTTTGTGATTGACTACCGAATGGTTCGAATTGTCGATTATTTACTAGAGGGTCACGTTTCGATTTTATGCAACTTGTTTTCAAGACACACTAAAGTGCTTTGATAAAAAGAAACTGTCTGTATGTTAATGAATATACCGTATGTAACAACAGAATCTGACACTTATTAAAATAACACGAAATAGACAATAAAAACAAAAGTTGTATGTGCAGAGACAGTTAGAGTTATATACTACATCATATTTCAGTGTAACCGCAGTCAGCGGAGGCATCATTCCTAAGGCGAGCGAGAAATAATTGACACGCCTTGGCGACGATGTCCTGGCCCAAAGCAGCAAACGCCTCTACGATCACATCCTTAAGAGAGTTGATCATTTTGTGATGGTGCTTTTTGGTCTTGGCCTCGATCACGGCAAAAAAGAAATAGTCAAGGCGTTGCAGTCGGGTGAGAAGGGCGACCACTAGTTCGAGCGAAGTCCTGCTCGAAGACGTATGAGAATCCGCTAGCGATCTTGTCAATACAGGGATTCATTCATTACGCTTTTCAGCATCTCCTGGTATTTATCTACATTTGCTGCAACACCCGGTACTAGCCATTTTTATTGCTTGCGCCCTATGGTATGTGTAGGTAGTGACAAAAAGTGAAAAGACAGGGGGGGGGGTAAAGACAGACAGAGCGCCCAGAGAGAGAGAGAGAGAGAGAGAGAGAGAGATAGAGAGAGAGAAGGAAATAAATAAGATATATAGGACAGAGTGCATACAAATGATTATTATTCCACAATATATATATATATATATATATATATATATATATATATATATATATATATATATATATATATATATATATTACTTGAAAATAGATGAAAAGATGAAGAATTAATGATAGATTTTAGCTACTAGAATATATAGTTCACGGGTTTTATAAAGACAAGACAAGAAGCAACGTTATCGAATATCCAACTATACTATAGGGATCTTGCTTGTCACCCAGCACATTTCAGGTTGTCATAGAAGTCGAATGACGTGAATACAAACAGAGAGAGGGATGAAAGAGGAGAAAATAACTAGGCAAAGAGTAAAGGCAAGTGAGGACATATAGTAAAAAGAGAAAGAGAGCAAGAAGCGAGTGAGAGAGGCAGAAGAAACAGAAATGAAAAGCTGATGATAAAAAAATACATATTTATTGAAAAATTGATGATGTTTCAAAATTCGCTTGATTCTTTCAAAACTTGTGAAAACCTAGCAACCATCTTTAATGGCGGCATCCATTTTAAAAGTAAAGACTTTCTTAAAATCTGATCATGAATAAATTTTCAAGTTAATACATTATATATGTAATTATTGCTAACAAATACTGACCGAGGGGTCTCTGATGGCCTAGTAATATATCAACTGTATATATCATTCCATGAAAAATGTCAGTATACTTAAATCATAGGCCCTTGATAGGGTTCAGATGAAAATTCTTAAACACTAAATGTACAAAAGCAAGGAAATTAACAATTTTTTACACTTTTATTGCCATTAAGGGTATGACTACATATCAACCAAATCATTTCATTATCACATCATTACGCTATAAATCTCTATGCATGAGTGGATGAAGTGTGTGAGGTGCGCTGAAGAAAGATTTCTACCAATAAAATACATAGCCCTGTTGTGATCGCATACCCTTAATGACTATGAAAGTGTACACATTTGGGAATTTCCTTGCTTTTGTACGTTTAGTGTATATGAATTTTCATCTTAACTCTATTAAGGGCATATGATTTCAGTATACTGACATTTTTCATGGAATGTCACTACTTTTGTAAAGGCCTCAATACAATGCCTTCTTATAACTGATATAGTTGGTAGTTTGACTAATCAAGGTATATGGTAAACTGAAATTAAAATGCCATCAACTTGACACTAAAACCTCTATATTTGCTAAAAAACAGCTGAATCAATCAAATGGTCGATAAGATATAGAATAAAGTGTATTAATACTGGTCATTTTTAAGGTGTTTTGGAATTTTCTGGAAAACTAAGGTATATTGTAAACTGAAACTAAAATGCCATCAACTAGACCCTAGAACGTCTATCTCTGCCAAAAACTCAGCCGAATCCATAAAATAGTTGATGAGATACAGGGTGGCACATACGTACGTACGTACTTACGGGCACACATATAACATGATTTCATGATTGAACTTTCTGGATCTCTGGGTTGCCTTGACTAATGATGCCGAAATTCTACATACTTATAGAACCTATGAAATAAAAATGTTGTGCAAAGTTTTAACTAATTTGGTTTATTGGATTTTGAGTTATGATTGATCAAAACAATAAGATTTCCAGCATAAGCCATTCGTAAGTCTATTAAGGGATAGAGCGCTCTCACGCCTCCATTGATTAAATTTGTTGCAATGAAGTTGATAATTTATGCTTTGCAATATGATAGTAAAGTCCATGATTTTCTGAATATCTTAAGAATGAATATAATTCCTCTTTAAATAAGTTAAACTCCAAATATACCACAAATAATTAAATTTAAATTTATGAAATTTTCCAACATACATATACTCACAAAAGATTTAGATTATATATATATATATATATATATATATATATATATATATATATATATATATATATATATATATATATATATTTCATTTATCAACACATACTATTATCAGAAAATATATTATATTATATATAGATTTTTAGTATTCAACGGTACTGAATGCGTCAGTAGAGCTAGGTAGTAAGATATGAAAATATATTTATCACAATTAAGCTACACAGAGGAGTCCGAGTGTAATCCCCGTTTGCACGTTAGCTTGACGATTCCCTACGAAGATGAAACGCGGGCACCTCTGTGTACCTTAATTGCCATAAATATATTTAAAAAACTTACTCTCTCTCTCTCTCTCTCTCTCTCTCTCTCTCTCTATATATATATATATATATATATATATATATATATATATATATATATATATATACATGTAAATAATATATATATATATATCTATATATATATATATATATATATATATATGTATATATATATACATGTATATCATTTTGCAAGCACACGTGTAACCTTTTTTTAATATCCGGCCTCGTGACCTTTTATGACCTACACGCGTGATATATGACACGCGTTGATTACCCTGCTATAGAACAACATTTCGCCACTGCTGAATTGTACAAAGGGATAATTAGGTCTTTATTCGCCGGAATTCAAGCATAAAGTATCGTAAATCAGAGAAAGCATATTTCCTTTTATTTCGAAAATGATTAACTTTATTTACGGCTAAGGTACAACACAGACACTTAATATAAATTTAATAAAATAGATTCGAAGGTTTCATCGCAATGCCTTAAACCTTTACATAACTATGACAATTTGAAAATATTATGAAAAGTCATAAAGTCTTATTCAGAAAACACGTGTGAGATATCAACATTCAGACTTTTCGATGAATACATCAAATTAGTAGTAAACATTGCACGGTAAATTGTTTACTTTAAGTATCAATTTTATTAGTGAATTTGTTTCCGTATAATAATTAAATAGTGGACAGAATTTGAATTTCTCTTCGTGTTTCTCTTAAGTAATAGATACTAATCTTTCACATTCACAAAGTTAACGAATATATATATATATATATATATATATATATATATATATCAAGGATTTAAATAGGATGAACGGAGTCATAGCGTGCCAAGCACAATATCACAAGGAAAAAAAACAGATGAAATGTATAGTAATATATTTAATCGTCGAAAGACATTCGATTAAAAACTTTTTAAAGTTTTTAATCGAATGTCTTCCGATAATTTAATATATTACTATAAATTTCTATCTTTTTTCTTCTTGTGATATTGTCCTCGGCTCGCTATGACTCCGTTCATTCTATTTAAATCCTTGTGAGTGTAAAAGATTATTATCTATTACTTTAGAGAAACACGAAGAGAAATTCAAATTCTGTCACTATTTCTAAAAACATTTTGAAAAGTATTATACGGAAACAAATTCACTAATATAATTCACACTTAAAGTAAACAATTTAAGTTAAGGACGCAACATCACTTCTTATTTTTGAACTTTAATAAAATCTAATTAATTTCTCATTTTATTATATCGTTTAATTAATAGTATGGCTCTATACGCTATATAGAGCTTTGTTTTTATCCTGATAGTCTACTTGTTAAAGATATTATTTATCATCTCACTATCTCTCTTCTTCTCTCTCTCTCTCTATATATATATAGTATACTTTTCTATTTATACAAACATTATTGGTTACATATGTGCATACATGTTTCGGTTGTACTCTTTACACAGAGTCCATCTCTTCAGACCAAAGAAGACAAGGAAGAGTACAACCGAAACATGTATGCACATATGTAACTAATAATATTTGTATAAATAAAAACTTATACTATATATATATATATATATATATATATATATATATATATATATATATTCCCGAAACAGTTTTTCATGGTAAACAACTGATGATACCTTAAATAACGTTAGAAGCAAACTAATATAATAACTGTAAAAACCAAATTGACTTACATGAATGATTTATTTTAGTTTTAATGGTTGAGAGACTTCCGAGACTATATATATATATATATATATATATATATATATATATATATATATATATATATATATAAAGATACTAAAATATGCGTTAAGAACTAAACTAAAAAGACAATACAAACAAAAGTTGTGTGTGCAGAGACAGTAACATTTACATACAACATGATATTTTAATAAGGTTTCACCGATGGTCAAGTAATATACACACTGTATATATAATTAGATCTCTTGCAATTAAGTTAATAATTTATGCTTTTCTACGTGATTCAATTATATCATATCGGATGATTCTGGGGTTCTTTAAAAAGTGACTGTAATTCCAATTCAAATAGGCTAAATTCTAAGTATATCATTAAGAATTTAATGAACATTTATAAAATTTTCAATAAAAATATAACAGATATTGTAAATAATGGTGTAAAAACATACAATTACTTATCCTTTATCGATTAGTACTTATACTAATAATTTATTATTTAATCACTATTACGTGTATTATCATGTACGAGTTTTTTTTTAATTAAAAGTATGAGCGAGACATTTCTAGAAACTTAAATCACAAGGAACTAAATGTTCTAAACTCGACATTTTACAAGATTTTCTTCAATGAAATTTGGTGTTGTTTTTTCGGAATCCACTAAAATAAGAGATTGCAAGTATTCTTGATATGAGAAAAACACTGATTCGCAAAAGATTTATATATATATATGTGTGTATATATATAAAAGGTTCTGATTTTTTTTTTTGATTTTAATAAAAATATCTGCATCTAATACATGGGTCTTTAAAGCTATTTTGCTTATTTCTTTATGTTTATCTCCTTCTCTCTCTCTCTCTCTCTCTCTCTATATATATATATATATATATATATATATATATATATATATATATATATATATATATCTTTTAGCAAAAACTACTCGCCTTCCGTGAATTAAGTAATGAAGCTGTAGTTTTTGTTACAACAAAACAAAAGCATAATTTTGCTTTCATATTTAGGTAATTTGGAGGAAAACAACAAAAATATTATTGTACTGATGCTATTTGATCTATTCCAATGTTAAGGAAATTTACTGTGTATGATCATTGTTACATTTCTATTAATTCGGAAATAAACAATATAAAGATTATCTCATATGATCTTTGTGATATTCAAAGTCAAGGAAATTGAGTTAATACAAGCACAAAAATGAAACTTAATTCCCCATTAAAATTGATTATATAATGAAATAAAGAAACGAAAAAGTGGAATGTTCATTAGTTAAATACAACAATTTTCTAAAAGTTGGTAATGGGAAATGCAACTTTTTGGTTTTCGCCTCTAGTATTAAATACAGAAAACACTTTTAGAATATAAACACATCTGTTATGTTGGTAATTTATAAACTTGAGAGAGGGCGACGCTTTCGTCTTTTCTTTAACATTGCAAATATAATAGTTGTTAGTATTATCATCGTCATCGTAATCATCATCATCACCACCAACAATAACTTAAACAAATTCATTTTCACAAATAAAGTTTCACTTTTAAAGTTTTAATTTGTCTCAATAACACTTCATTTCCTTATCTAATTTTAAAAAGATATTAACATTGTTTAAATATCGACAAATTTTTGTTTGGACCCTTTCATATTGTTTTAATTAAAAATATATAAACTTTAATTGTGAAAATTACATTTTATTTTTCCATAGTGAAACTGGAAGCTAGATGATTGTCTGTAAGTAAAACTTCGATGATGTCGCATAGTGGATCGTGTGTGACGGTGAAAATTTCGTGTGTTTATTTGTTTATTATACGTTTGTCCTACCATACATTTGAACCTAATTGTTAGTAAATACTTTTTCCGAGGTGTTCCTGTTTTTCAATTTTTCCAAATTTGTTTTGTTTTCGAGATTCAAAAAATGAATTTCTTACGCTGCTGAGTATACATTCATGCGTCAACGACAATTCAATTATAATTTTGACCTCATTAAAAAATGGTTTCAACTTAAATATTTAACGACATCGTGTAGCACGTGGTGTCACAAAATCAACAAAAACATTTTTGCGCGTGCCGCTCTAATATAAGAAACGATAGATATCCTAAAATATTTTTTAAAGGTTGTCCTCCATTTATACAACTATATTGCCCTCAAACATTTATTTCTAAATATTATCTTGGGGGAGATTTAATACATGAAGATTTGCTAAGAATTTTAAAGCAAGTTTAAAGTACCTTCTATTCGACAGTTTAAATACTTCCAAATTCGTTTCAAATGTCGAACACGAAGTAATGGATTTATTATTTGAACTATTTACAAAATATTAAAATGGCTGACTTGTTTACTAAGAAACCGAAATGCATTTTCATGGGTTTAATCTTGTAATAGTATTTTAATTTACTACATTTTTATTAATATACTAATTTGAAAAGATATTACTCTTTCAGTTTACGGACAGGGTTGAAATAATAACAATATTTAGAAAGCCATTCTTAACATGTGGAGGGGGCTGTGCTAACGATTCTGTACTTTCACCTAACAATTTAATAAACAAAAGATATGGTACAAATCTAATTTAACTTCATATCTAAAAAATAACCCGGTCCGTAAACTGCACAAGTACCAAAACGATAATACAGGAAGTGTTTTTTGTTGAGGGGGTGGTAGCATCGTATTTACAAGTATATCTACCGCAAGAACGGTTCCAAAATTTATTTTCAATAGCCAAAATGGTAAGAATGTATAGAACCGTTCAAGTTAAGTGATTTTTTGTGGGACTCTTTCCACATAGACTTAGGGTTAGTTATAAGATGTATGGATTTTTCATTCACCCCTCGCTCACCCCCAAATCGTAATTGAAACGTTCTTTTTTAAAACCAGTAAAATGCAGAGAATTTATTTAAAATAAACATATTAATTATTTAAATTCAAATTTTAAATTCACACAGGAATCTTCATCAGTATAATTAACAATATTTTTTCTTCCATCTTTTTCTAAACGACGTGGTATCGCTTGATCTTCTGCTTCAGATGTTAAGGAAGCTCGTTGTGTAATAATGTCCACAAGTTGTGTCTGCTCTGGTCGCATGTTATAAGTATTAGTAAAGAGTTCAACTGTATAGAATGCATTTAAATTTTGTAATTGAAACGTTTTTTTTAAACAGTAGAATGCAAAGGCTTTTTTTAAATAAACATATTTTTAAAATTTAAATTACAATTTAAATGCTCTTAAAACGCTATCTCGATAGCGATCAGCCAGAAATGGGTGATAATTTTACGTTAAATTTATATGCAAAACTATAATTTCTAGAAATAATTGTTTTTCTTTCCCAACACGAATTCGCCTAAAAAAGGATAATTTAATTGTGATATTGAGGAGGAGGGTTGAAGATTGCTAGGCAAAATGCTGAGAAAGCATATAGCCGTTCAAGTTTTTGGGTTGTCACCTGGACTTGTGATTGTTAATAGAGTTAAGTATTTTTTAGGGGGACTGTTTCCACACGGACTTAAGGTTAGTGATAAGATTCATGGATTTTTTATTCACCCTCCAAATAAAACAAAAGAAAATCATTTCCCTTTGCAAACAATATTGGTATATGCTCTTAAAACGCTATTCCGACAGCGATCAGCCAGAAATGAGTGATCATTTTACATTAAATTTATATGCAAAACTATAATTTCTGAAATAATTGTTTTTCTTTCCCAACACGTACTTGCCGCAAAAGACAAATCTCATGCTTGTTTAGAGGCGGGGGATTAAATTTGCCCTGTCCTCCCTGCACAAATCCTACACAATTATCAACAATGTTTTAAACATAACATATTCAAATATTGTCTAAAGTCTTCCAGTACGATATAAAAAGTTATATGTATCCTGTAGAAAGTGTTATTTATTTAGAGCAATAATTATATAAATATTTTTTTAAATCTTGCATGAATAGGATATATAAATGCCAATAGTTTCAATTTCACTGCTAATTTCACCGCTAAGAAAATATGAAAATATGAAACTAATAGAAAAAAAGATACACCTATTTGGGGGTAAACATCTTCAATGTACCCACAAGTTAATATCTTCAATATAGCTAATTTTTCTTCGTCAATAAAGAGAATTTTCAATTTGACATTTTCTTTTGCATTCTTTTATCTAAAAATGTGGCTTTTCTTTTTTATTGAAAAATGTAGCTTCAAAAGTCAATTATCACTGTTTTGACATGTTTCTACTAAAAGTCACACAGCTCTGTGTCTATAGCAGCAATCTTTTTAATCTTAACATATTTAAGAATCAGCTCATCAGGTTTTTATCTTTCTATGTTTACATCCTTAAATTATATTTAAAATCTAAAAAGTTATGTCGGGTTAAAGGCCATGAGTAGCGATCCTCAATTGGCATTTTTGTCAGTTAAAGCAGCACAACCATTTCATGTGTTAAAATCCTTTCGAGATATTTAATTTCTAGATTCTTTGTGCTGTTCGCTACATTTTGGGTAAAAGAAAATAAATATTATAGTTATTTAATGTCAATGGTGGCGGGGCATTATCTTACACTTTGACGACCACACATATTTTGAATAACTTTTTTACTGCTAGACGAAATTTGGATGTCTTTATTTTCAAAAACGGTTGGGACAAGTCAATTCTAGCACAAAAAAGGTTGAATAAAAACTGAATTAATGACAAGCCTAATAATTCGTCACTTTGGGTAAATGTTGACCGTAAGCATATTATTCACACACTGCCGTTTGTAAATGATATATATATATATATATATAAAGTTACTTCAGTTTTATTGAAAAATGTAGCTTCAAACGTCAATTATCACTGTTTTGACATGTTTCTACTAAAAGTCACACAGCTCTGTGTCTATAGCAGCAATCTTTTTAATCTTAACATATTTAAGAATCAGCTCATCAGGTTTTTATCTTTCTATGTTTACATCCTTAAATTATATTTAAAATCTAAATCTAAAGTTATGTCGGGTTATATATTACTCTTCTAATAATGACATGATCGTTGTGCAAAAGGTTTCTGTTCCAGGATTAAATTTGCCCTGTCCTCCCTGCACAAATCCTACACAAACGTTACTATATATATATATATATATATATATGTGTGTGTGTGTGTGTGTGTGTGTGTGTGTGTGCAAAATTAGTCCATTTTATTATTCTATTAATCTGTTCAGGCGAAAATAAAATAATTCTTTACTTTTTAGAATTTGAGAAAACAAAAATTATATGAAACTTACTATTATTTTTCTAGTTTTCTCAATTGATTTAAATCTCGATTATAAACGGCAATCCTGGCCTTCTACCTGGCGACTTTTTATAGCTGTAACTTAAACATGTTCTTTAAATGTGTAATGAACACATGTTTGTATGAATAAAACACTTAATATCAAAACTATTAATCAGTTAGCATTAACACATATACACATTAAACTTCTATGAGATTTTACCCCTTTAGAAAACAGTCTTTACATTGATTAACACACACATATTATATATATATATACATATATATATATATATATATATATATATATATATATATATATATATATTATATATGTATATATATATACCTATATATATATATACATATATATATACATATATATATAAGGCCTACATAAATAACAATTGGTTTTTAAATTTACATACACATATGTATATATATACATATATATACATATATATGTATAAATATATATACATATATGTATACATATATATACATATATTATATATATAATATGTATATATATACATATATATATATATATATATATAAATATATATATATATATATGAACCTGCATAAATAACAATTTGCTTCTAAATTTATATACACACATATGTATATATATATAAATATATATATATATATACATATATACACACAAATATATATATACCCACATATATATATACATGTATATATACATATATATATAGATACATGTATGCATAAATAACAATTGGTTTTTAAATTTACATACACATGTATATATATATACATATATATATACCAATATATGTATAAATATATATACATATATATATATACATATATATACATATATTATATATATCATATGTATATACATATATATATATAAAAATATATATATATGAACCTGCATGAATAACAATTTGCTTTCTAAATGTATATACACACATGTGTATATATATATATAAATATATATATATATATGCATATATATACCCACAAATATATATATACATATATATATATATATATATATATATATATATATATATATATATATATATATATACGGTTTTCAGGAAAACCACACTTAGACTACTAAGATGTGGTCGAAGTTCGTTGATAAAATGCAGATACGCTGATTCTTCTGAAATTGTAACATTAGGTAGCAGACATTAATTAATAAATATCATGAACATTTCATTTCTGCAAAAGTTTTTAGGGGCATATAATTTAGAAAACTGTATAGAATGGCGAAAACTTTACTTCAATTGAAATTTCTTCTTAATTTTAACCCTTTAAGTTTTTAGATTTTCGAGAATCAAAATCATATGTGTATTTTTATCAAAATTGGAAAAAGTATTATAGACATAGGCTTAAGCATTATTTTTCCTTTATCTTTGATAATAGTATAAAAGTTGGGAAACACTGTAATGTTCACTGAAAAAAAATGATCCGTCCTGGATTCTTCAATTCTTACTAACGGGACTAATGATAAGGTTTTTTTTTTTTTTACCGGACTCTCTATAGCCTCTGTTTATGCCTAAGATATATATATATATATATATATATATATATATATATATATATATATATATATATATGTGTGTGTGTGTGTGGGTGTGTTTGCGTGTATATGTGTGTGTATGTGGTTGGGTGTAAAAGTATTCTATTTTATTTTTCTATTTATCTGTTCAAGAGAAAATGAAATTATTCTTTTTTCGTTAAATTGGATATAACTAAAATTATCTGAAACTGTGAGCCGAATTAAATCCGCACGCGGGACGTTTTTGCTACTTTTATATGAACGGTATTAATTATTTATGAAGTAAACATTAATTAACCATCATTTAAAAATATTATAGTGAATTAGATGATGCTAATACCAAAATTATTCCTTAATTGAGTTTGCTGTGACAATTCGGATGTGGATGTTTATATTAAAATCATATATAAAAAATAAAGAAATCTCACACTTACCTGAAATAAAGTAAAGTTAATTGTAAAAGCGATCGACATTTTGTCACAGACCAAAAAAAAAACGCGTACATCAAGTGAAACTCTGTTTACATACGCTTCATGTATTACTCGGATGTTATTATTGTTAAGCGGTCAATGAAGCGTGTCCTAATGCGAATCAGTTAAATTCTATTGGTCAGCTCACATCACATGACCACTCCGGAAACAATAGAGTCGCGGACGATTTTTAACTGTAGCAAGTTAATTTAAATACGCCCCGCCTATTATTATTAGTTGTATTATTGTTAAGAAGTTTTTTGCACGGCTTAAACTTAAATGCTATTGGTCAATTAATAACACGTGACGAACCACTAAAAAGAAATTCGGAGAGTCCTGTTAGATATAAATTGGAATAGATGGCGACCTTTTTACAGAAAACATTTCTGACGTCGCTACACATACAGTAGAAATCAGGGAAATTGCGAGCCAGTGTCCCTCTTAAAAACATGATCCATAATATGCCTTCACAGAACCTGTTGGAAAGACTGAACGCAAGCTCTGATCTCGGAAAGGTTGTCGATCTAAAACTATTTGATGACAACAGGCTTATCATCTTATTTCAGGAGTGGATGATACTCTTTACGTATGACGGAAAAGAAGTTAGTGCCATCAAACTGGACAGCGTAGTATTGTGTTTAGGGCGACATGATGAAGGATTTGTGATACCCGGCACCTCAAGAAGGCTGTATTTTGTAAAGTTCCGCAACGGTAAACTTTTTTGTAATATCAAAATCAAGACCGAAGTGCAATTCACCGGGGCATGCGCCCTAACCAAAGAGAAATTAATGTGTATCGCTAAAAACGAGCCGACCATTATTGTTTACAACGGATTACTCTGGGAGAGGACAATTGATTTGAGGAGATACGGCGTGAGTATTGCAACGAGTATCAGCTCACGGCGGATTCGCTTGAACGAAAGCGGCCGTATTGTGATTAGTGACAATGCTAATAACTTCGTCATGATCTTGTCGGAAGATGAATCGTCTTCAATCACGCACTGCATCAATTGCCCGAGAAATATTGCCATCTGTGAGGATTTGGTTTACATTGTCCAAGACGCACCGCTCAATCGAGTTTTGGAACTTTGTTTGAGTGATAACAACAAGCTGTGTATCCTTCAAGAAGAAGACGGCATTGCAAAGCCAAGAAGCGTGTCTATTAATTCCGATCGTGTTATTGCGGTCGGAATGAAAGCATCGAAACCCGTGATACAAGTTGCCATCCTTGATCATGAGATGCCTTAAAATCATCTCGATCGAACTCTTTTCAGTATATTTTTAATTGTTTTAGACCTTTTTGTAAATAATTTTCTTTTCTTTTTTATCCAATAATTTCACAATCCGAACAGTAATCTTACATGTATATTTTCTAGAAATAAAATATTAATGAATAATAAAATGTATTTGTTTTTATTTTCATAAATGCAATTGAGTTTATTTACAGAAAGTTTCTTATTTGGGTGAATTTGTTTAATTTATAGACCGGTTAATGAGCCTACAAAGATACGTATTTGCACTTTCATAACTTGACAGTAATTCATTTCATGTCTGAACAGCTCATTATTTACTTGTTTTTATATATATGTATAAGTTTATGTATATATAATTTATATATATATATATATATATACATATATATATATATATATACATATATATATATATATATACATATATATATATATGCATACACTTGTTTTCGTTTTAATTAATGCCGAATGTTTTGTTATTTATATAACATTGTTTAAATGATAGAATTGTTTATGAGCTTATCGTGATACGTTTGGCCACTCTCATGGCTTGACACATAGTCATTTCATGTCTGAACTGCTATATGTTTGCTTGTATATATATATATATATATATATATATTTATTATTTTGTTATTTTATCATTTTATTATTTTATATGACGCGGTTCAAGCGGTGGCCCGCTCTCATCAGATATGTAAATCCAACATTTTTACAAATGTTGGTCGCCTTACTCCTTTACATATATACTTTTCTCTCGTTTGAACTGTACTACCCTTTCTCTCTCTCTCCCTTTCTCTCTCTCTCTCAATATATATATATATATATATATATATATATTTATATATATATATATATGTATTTATATCTGTGTGTATATGTGTATAATAATATTATATTCATGTTCTAGTAAGCATATACTTATTAACATATATGAAATTACATATCGCTTTATATATATATTGATTTATATATCAATATTCTCATATGTCTATGTTATTGCTTTATATATATATATAAATATGCATACTTTAATTGTATATATACAACAGTAATTGAGTATTACCATGTATATATATACATTAGTCGTATATATATAATCATATACATATATGACATTTCTGTAACAATTTTTATATAGATATAAATGCATGACTACCATTTTTTATGTATATATAAATACTTGTTTTGCTCATTTTTTTCATATACAAGCTTTGTCTTATATATGTAAAAATATGACAATTATATTTACCGGTCGATCGAGCATTAGTATTTTTCACGACTAAAATATGTAGTAATTGAATAATGTGTATGTTTCTGTTTTAAGTACTTGTTGTCCTTTAAAAAACGTTTTCTTATCAATCTTCAAGATATATTTTGTTTAGTTTCATATGTGTTGTTGCCACGTTTAAACATTGTATTCAGATTATATTCAGAAGGCCCAATAAAACCACAAAGCATAAATATCCGATAGGTTAGATTTATTCGTATTAAATTATTATTTTTAAATTTCACGGTTTTATTCTCAACCTTGTGAAGAGAACCATCATATATATATATATATATATATATATATATATATATATTTATATATATATATATATATATATATATATATATTGTATATATATATATATGTATATATATATATATTTAATATATATATATATATATATATATATATATATATATATATATTGTATATATATATATATATGTATATATATATATATATATTTAATATATATATATATATTTAATATATATATATATATATATATATATATATATTGAATATATATATATGTATATATATATATATATATATTTAATATATATATATATATATATTTAATATATATATATATATATATATATATATATTTAATATATATATATTTATATATGTGTATATATATATATTTAATATATATATATATATATATATATATATATACATATATATATAGAAGTGTATATATAAATAAATATATCTATATATACAGATACATATATATATGTGTTTACACATATATGTAAATAAAAAAGAATATATATATATATATGTTTATACATATGTATGTATATATATCAATAAATATATATACATACATATATATATACAAATATATGTATATATAAATATATATACATATATTTATATAAATGTATGTGTATATATACATATATATATATGTATATATATATATATATATATATATACATATATATATGCATACACTTGTTTTCGTTTTAATTAATGCCGAATGTTTTGTTATTTATATAACATTGTTTAAATGATAGAATTGTTTATGAGCTTATCGTGATACGTTTGGCCACTCTCATGGCTTGACACATAGTCATTTCATGTCTGAACTGCTATATGTTTGCTTGTATATATATATATATATATATATATGTATATATATATATATGTATATATATATATATATATATATATATATATATATATATATATATATATATATATATATATATATATATATATATATGATATGTAAAAGAGTAGGGCTACCAACATTTGTAAAATGTTTTTTTCAACATTTATTTATTATTTTGTTATTTTATCATTTTATTATTTTATATAACGCGGTTCAAGCGGTGGCCCGCTCTCATCAGATATGTAAATCCAACATTTTTACAAATGTTGGCCGCCTTACTCCTTTACATATATAATTTTCTATCGTTTGAACTGCACTACCCTTTCTCTATCTCTCTTTCTCAATATATATATATATATATATATATATATATATATATATATATATATGTATATATGTGTGTATATGTGTATAATAATATTATATTCATGTTCTAGTAAGCATATACTTATTAACATATATGAAATTACATATCGATATATATATATATATATATATATTGATTTATATATCAATATTCTCATATTTCTATGTTATTGCTTCATATATATATATATAAATATGCATACTTTAATTGTATATATACAACAGTAATTGAGTATTACCATGTATATATATACATTAGTCGTAATTATAATCATATACATATATGACATTTCTGTAACAATTTTTATATAGATATAAATGCATGACTACCATTTTTCATGTATATATAAATACTTGTTTTGCTCATTTTTTTCATATACAAGCTTTGTCTTATATATGTAAAAATATGACAATTATATTTACCGGTCGATCGAGCATTAGTATTTTTCACGACTAAAATATGTAGTAATTGAATAATGTGTATGTTTCTGTTTTAAGTACTTGTTGTCCTTTAAAAAACGTTTCCTTATTAATGTTCAAGATATATTTTGTTTAGTTTCATATATTTTGTTGCCACGTTTAAACATTATAGTCAGAAAGCCCAATAAAACCACAAAGCATAAATATCCGATAGGTTAGATTAATTCGTATTAAATTATTATTTTAAATTTTCACGGTTTTATTCCCAACCTTGTGAAGAGAATCATCATATATATATATATATATATATATATATATATATATATATATATATATATATATATATATATATATATATATATATATATATATATATATATGTATATACATATATTTAATATATATATATTTATATATGTATACACATATATTTAATATATATATATATTTATAAATGTATATATATATATTTAATATATATATATATTTATATATGTATATATATATATTTATTATATATATTTATATATGTATATATATACATATATATATATATATAGAAGGGTATATATATAAATAAATATATATACATATACATATATATATATATATGTGTGTTTACACATATATGTAAATAAAAAAGAATATATATATATGTTTATAC
>OY744526.1:150198738-150206238 GCA_963556195.1 Sepiola atlantica
TATCCGGTTCAAAATGTTTGTATGAATAAAATGTGTTATGCCTAATACACGGCTCTATTTATTATTTAGCACGTTCATATAAACACGGTAAAGATTCAGCGAATTATTCCCTGCGGGACATTAATTTATTTCGATTACACAAGGACACCATGGTACTACTCTGGAATACATAACGTATAGTTTTTAAATAAATTATATATATATATATATATATATATATATATATATATATATATATATATATATATATATATATATATGTTAAACAAATTCGATATAAATATATATAAAGTAAGTAAAATCTTGTTTTGACGGGAGGTAAGCTAAAAGTGTTCATCTATAATAATACCCAAACTTTTGATATTTTTATTTATTCCTTAAAAATCATGTATTTCATTAGCTAATTATAAAGAAATTATATATTCAAAATGTGTGAAAATTTGTAGATTAATAGTTGCTACACAAACCTCCCAATGAGAGGTTGCTTTGTTAAGTGTGAACACTCTGGAAAACGGAAAGTAGAAAACAAACAACCACTTTAGAATTTAGAGTGACAAATCTGTTTCATATATAAATTTGACGTTAAATGATCACTTTTCATGACTAAACTTAAGTCCGAGTGGCGAGATCATACTATTACATGCAATCGCCTAAATATCATCTCCTAAACACGCAGCGGATTTATCTTCAATAGCAACAGACTGAATGTTGTTATTTGCCCTAAAACGCTAGAATGGTCGACAAAGTGTGTTGAGGGGTCAATTTACATTAGATTTATATACGAAACAAATCCCACGTTCTATATTCGAAAATAATTGTTTTTTTTTGTTCGTTTGGCAAAGATTTAAGAGCGTTCACACGTAATCGCCTAAAAGTAAAAATTAAATTATTGTGGGAGATGATGTGATTTAGCGGTCAGTGTTAATCTACAATTATACAAAAATATCAATGTATTTTTTCGTAATCTGATCAGTCGAAAGATACTATTAAACAAAATAATGTTTGTAAACATGAAACAGTAAGTTTGATGTCAAAACTTCACAGAAAATTCATTTAATTAGCTGATTTACAATGTCATTTATTTATTTTTCGCAAAAAATGTAAAAAATCCAAAATCCAAATGCTTAAGTTAAAAAAAAGCATTTTTTAAAGCGAGGAAAAGGTTATTTAAAGAAAAAAAACGAACACGTACAAATATAAATATAGGCAAATAAATTTATGAAGAAATAATTTTGGCGCGCGTTGATTGAAAAGTAAATGTTTTTTTGATAATTACTTATTTCTTTGATTTAATTATTTTAACAAATTACTGTTATTAATAATGACAACACTATTCTGTATATATATGTAAATAGGATCCTCACATGATAACCAAATAACATTAATATATTTTACACTATTTAAAAATAATTATATAAATTACATTACAAAAGACTGTGTTTGTGCCTATGCTTGATAGTATATATATATATATATATATATATATATATATATATATTTATCGTATGTCAAAAGAATACAGTGTATATATGAAATAACAGTGGACAGTTTAATGCTAATGTGATTTGTATGAATGGAAAAATATTTCGCAGAAATTCGTTTTTATATACATATATAATTCTGTTAGTTAACAGCAACGTTTATGTAGTAGCTCAATAGTGTACGACAAGAGCTCTTGCTTAAACATAATGAACGACGCAGGCATTCAGAGAAACATTCCATATTTCCTCCACACATTCTTATTTACAAACAATTATATCTCAAGGACATATGGTTTCATGATATGCAAACTATCACTGATTTTCATGAAAATTGGTCATTGTTTATATGTATATATTGATGTAGCTTAATAGCCAGAAATATATTGTCACAACTTACTATATATATATATATATATATATATATATGAATATATATTTTTTTTAAACCCACGTTGAACATTTATTTTTACAAATCTTGATTTGAGACCTCTTACTGTATCACACGACTCACACGTTTAATATATGACCCTTGTTGAACACCTTAATATAAAATTAAATTTCGTTACCACTAAAAATATCACTGTGATAATTGTTTCTTTATTCGCACTAAATCAAGCTTAAAGTGTTGGTAATTAAGAGAAGCATATTTTCCTATTAGTTAGGAAATCCATATTTTTATGTATTGACAAGTGTCAACATATACACTTACAATTAGCTTAATGGAATAAATCCGTGGTGATCATAGCCGTGCCTCAATCTTTAAATAAAAATGACTTTTTAAAAAATATTATTCAAAATCATAAAGAAACATGTTAGAAATAAATATTCAGACACTTTCGGTAAATACACATCTGAAAATTATATGTTCCATCTTGAACTCTTCCAGACTAGAACATTTAAAAACTATCAGCGTTTAAGATTATACGGGCTGTTACGTTCTGGTGACATCATGCTACGAGCACGGAATTAAAAAGTGCTTCTATGCCTGATGATAACGATTTATTGTCGCAACTTAACTGATTTTAAATAAACAAATATTTATTTTAAATAAATATTTCTGCGTTGTTCTGAATTTGGAAACGTACAGATGGCTATTCAAATTAACACAGTGCTTACATGGAGGAAAACTATCTAATTTATATATATATATATATATATATATATATATATATATATATATATATATATATATATATACACACATATATATATATATATATATATATATATATATTATTTAATGTTTCCACATCAAATGTTATAAGGATATATTATCTTTTATGCATCGATTTTCAGTATATATATATATATATATATATATATATATATATATATATATATATATATATATATATATATATATATATATATATATATATATATATATGGGTGACCATTTAGGAATACCAGGTGCAGTATGTGCTCCCTGCTTATCTCGGCATTGTTTCCAGTCGTCCTGTATTACTACTTGCCATTGGAATCAAGCAATGCCGACTCAGGAAAGCGGTTGCTGTGGATTGCGCAACCCTTGCAATTACAAATTCACGCGCGGGCAGCCCGTGGTCGGGCACTCATACGTCGAAATCGACGGGAGAGTCCATCATATATATATATATGTGTGTGTGTGAAAAGATGACAAACGGAAAACAAGTCAAAGTGCAGGAGAAAAACAAAATCAAGAGATTTTTTGACCGATTTCGTTCGTGGAGAACGTCGTCAAAGAATGAAGATACGGAGATAATGTTATTTTGAAGGCACACACATGGGATGGGGGAAGAATGATCTGATTGGATCAAATGAGAATAAATTAAGTAATGTTGGGATATGATAAGTAGGTGACACATTCTTCTAAGGCGGTGGGGGAGGGGGAAAAGCGGCAAAGAACCTAACTACGGTGAACAAAAGGGGTGGGCATGAAATTGATGCACTGGAAGTTAGCACCTAAAAATTAATAAGAAATAAACAGTAGGTTTTTAAAGAGCAATTCATAAAAATGAAAAGCCGAGGTGGACAAAATGTGTGAAAAAAGAAAACAAACGGAGAAGACAGGTTAAAAGTTAGGAGAAAAACAAAAATGTAAATGGGTTTTAAAAATAGAAAAACAAGGATTAAGTTTGAGAGAGATGTATTAACATGATTTGATTATCAATCTTTATTTATTTATTTATTTATTTTTTTTTTTTTTTTCGTTTATTCTCTTCAAATCTAAATTTAAATTCACTGTCAAAGGGAGATAACTTATTCTAAATAATATGTTCAGACCTTAGAAATGAGATTGGAAACTTGAGAAGGAATTTGAGTTGTGAAGTGGATTAGGAACGCAGAAAACATCAAAATTCCATTAAGCAATCATATAACTAAGGTTAAAACATTATAAACATTAGTTTAGTAATATACCAATTTTTTAAGTTTTATTATGTTTCATTTTACATGACTCATCAATTTTTATTTATTTATTTATTTATTTATTTTATTTTATTTTATTTTTTTTTTTTCATTTATTCTCTTCAAATCTAAATTTAACAAGACACTTACAAACAAGTCTCTGGCCTACCCATGGGTTCCAGTCTCTCCGGCCTCCTCGCCATTTCTTACATGAACAGACTGGAGCAGCAAGCACTTAGCACCTGCCATTCCCATATTTTCTTCTCGAGATACGTCGACGACATTTTGATCCTCACTTCATCCCGAGAGGAAGCTATCTCTATCTTTAATACATTTAATAATTCTGACCCCCACATTAAATTCACCATCGAACATCCCAACACCTCAGGCTCCCTCTCACTTCTAGACTTCAAACTCAGCATTAATGACGACGGATCTCTCCACACCACTTTCTATAGAAAACCCGCCTGCAGGAATCTCTTTGTCCACTACAAATCCGCACTACCCCTCAAATCCAAAATTAGTTACGCACAAACTGAAATCACCCGCATACAAGACAAATGCTCTTCTTCTTCCGATAAAACAACACACACCGAAGCCTTCCACCAAACTCTATTGACCAACGGCTTCCCGCTAACTACCATATCTAGCCTTAACAACACCAGAAGACGTAGACACCACACTCTCACCAACACATGCTTCCTTAAACTCCTCTTCTTTAGCGACCGTATCACTTCTGCTATCCGCAATGCCATACGTAGTGAGAACCTTAACATACAACTTTCTCACACAGGCACCTCTCTCCGACAACATTTATCCAAAAAAAGCCACTACACCCCAGACCCCTGCTCTCTAGCTAGTTGCCCCATCCCCAACTCTGGCCTCTGCCTCCGCACATATACAGTATACAACCTGCAATGCTCTAAGTGCCAAAAATTCTACATCGGTAGTACCGTTAGGCCTCTACACCAACGTATTAAAGAACATCTAAACACCCACATTTCCTCCTTCCATAAACACTTAATTTCATGTGGCAACACACATCGCTCCATTAGTGTCCGCATCCTCAACTCTGTCCGCAATATAGGCCAGCTTCGAATTTCGGAAGCTATCCTCATCTCTAAATTTCGCCCTGCGTTGAATAACAGATTCGAGTTGTCATCTCCCTTCATCCTCTGATTCTTACATCCTCACACTCCCACCTCTTCACACTCCCACCTCCTCACACTCCCACCCACAACTTACTTACCTTTTCTTTTTTTTTTTTTTTTTTTTTTTTTTTTTTTATAATCCTCTCTCTTCTTATTCCCCCCCTTCCCCTGCTAATAAAATTAAAGGAAAAAAAAAAAAAAAAAAAAAGGTCCCATCCTTGGCTTTTATCCACTTCACAACTCAAATTCCTTCTCAAGTTTCCAATCTCATTTCTAAAGTCTGAATATATTATTTACAATAAGTTATCTCCCTTTGACAGTAAATTTAAATTTAGATTTGAAGAGAATAAATGAAAAAAAATAAAATAAAATAAAATAAAATAAAATAAATAAATAAATAAATAAAGATTGATGAGTCATGTAAAATGAAACATAATAAAACTTAAAAAATTGGTATATTACTAAACTAATGTTTATAATGTTTTAACCTTAGTTATATGATTGCTTAATGGAATTTTGATGTTTTCTGCGTTCCTAATCCACTTCACAACTCAAATTCCTTCTCAAGTTTCCAATCTCATTTCTAAGGTCTGAACATATTATTTAGAATAAGTTATCTCCCTTTGACAGTGAATTTAAATTTAGATTTGAAGAGAATAAACGAAAAAAAAAAAAAATAAATAAATAAATAAATAAATAAAGATTCATGAGTCATTTAAAATGAAACATAATAAAATTTAAAATAATTGGTATATTACTAAACTAATGTTTATAATGTTTTAACCTTAGTTATATGATTGCTTAATTGAATTTTGACGTTTTCTGCGTTCCTACTCCCAATTGTTTTCCCCTATAATACGATGATCTGACACCGGTTTTTCCACGTTTTTCCGACCCACTCGGTCTTCTATTGTTGTCTTCTGATAATGAAAGTTGTTCTTTCGAAAATTTAAGATTACCCTTTGCCGATCTGTCACTTACCAAAAAAAAAAAAAAATACTATTTGGTATTTAATCAGTTTTCGTGAAATTATTAATAAATCGTTTTGAGTTTTACTCTCTCCCTGCGTTTATTTCTTTTCGCTTTTCCATCTCACGGCAACCACATCGCATTGCTATAGCCTTGGACGACTAATTTACACTTATATATATATATATGTGTGTGTGTGTGTGTGTGTGTGATGTCAGAAATATTAACACATGCGTAAATAAATATGAATGCATATGATACAATGATATGGATTTTGTTTTCTGTGTTAAGTCAAACTGCCTAATGCCAACGCGGAAATGAAAATCTCTTCTTAAAAACAAATAAAGCACCATTAAGCCGGTGACAGTGTTTATATAAACATTGATATTTCTCTCACTCATGGTTTGTTATTAACTACCGAATGGTTAGAATTGTCGATTATTTACTAGAGGGTCAAGTTTCGATGTTTTCCAACTGGTTTTCAAGACACACTAAAGTGCTTTGATAAAAAGAAACTGTCTGTATGTTAATGAATATACCGTATGTAACAACAGAATCTGACACTTATTAAAATAACACGAAATAGACAATAAAAACAAAAGTTGTATGTGCAGAGACAGTTAGAGTTATATACTACATTATATTTCAGTGTAACCGCAGTCAGCGGAGGCATCATTCCTAAGGCGAGCGAGAAATAATTGACACGCTTTGGCGACCATGTCCTGGCCCAAAGCAGCAAACGCCTCTACGATCACATCCTTAAGAGAGTTGATCATTTTGTGAGGGTGCTTTTTGGTCTTGGCCTCGATCACGGCAAAAACGAAATAATCAATGCGTTGCAGTCGGGTGATAAGGGCGACCACTAGTTCGAGCGAAGTCCTGCTCGAAGACGTATGAGAATCCGCTAGCGATCTTGTCAATACAGGGATTCCTTCATTGCGCTTTTCAGCATCTCCTGGTATTTATCTACATTTGCTGCAACACCCGGTACAAGCCTCCTTTATTGCTTACGCCCTATGGTATGTGTAGGTAGTGACAAAAAGTGAAAAGACAGGGAGGAGTGTGGTAAAGATAGACAGAGCGCCCAAAGAGAGAGAGAGATAGAGAGAGAGAAGGAGAGAAATAAGATATATGGGAAAGAGAGCAAACAAATGATTATTATTCCACAATATATATATATATGTATATATATATAGATATATATATATATATATATATATATATATACATATATAATTACTTGAAAATAGATGAAAAGATGAAGAATTAATGATAGATTTTAGCTACTAGAATATATAGACAAGACGACTCCAACGGTTCACGGGTTTTATAAAGACAAGACTAAAAGCAACGTATCGAATATCCAATTATAGTATAGGGATCTTGCTTGTCACCCTGCACATTTCAGGTTGTCAGAAAAGTCAAATGACGTGAATAAACAGAGAGAGGGGTGAAAGAGGATAAAATAACTAGGCAAAGAGTAAAGGCAAGTGAGGACATATAGTAAAAAGAGA
>OY744526.1:150211238-150218738 GCA_963556195.1 Sepiola atlantica
AAAACCTTTTAGAATGAAAAATGTTCTCACTATGGCTACAAAACACAGAAATTCAATAAAATTCGACATTTAGAGAAATATTTTTTTGCTAATCTTTTGAAATATAAATATAACTTTTCTGGAACTATTTCAAAAATCTTAAGACATTGAATTAAAAACCAATACATACCTTTTTACTAAAAATGAAATAATTATCCAAATAATGTACGAGTGACCAAAATAGCAACAATCATTTTCCCGAGAAAATTTTTGTTTTTACCTTTTCATAATGTTTTGATTAAAAATATATAAACTTTAATTGTGAAAATTACATTTTATTTTTCCAAAGTGAAACTGGAAACTAGATGATTGTCTGTAAGTAAAACTTCGATGATGTCGCATAGTGGATCGTGTGTGACGGTGAAAATTCCGTGTGTGTATTTGTTTATTATACGTTTGTCCTCCCATACATTTGAAACTAATTGTTAGTAAATACTTTTTCCGAGGTGTTCCTGTTTTTCAATTTTTCCAAATTTGTTTTGTTTTCGAGATTCACAAAATGAATTTCTTATTCTGCTGAATACACATTCATGCGTCAACGACAATTCAATTATAATTTTGACCTCATTACAAAATGGTTTCAACTTAAATATTAAACGAAATCGTGTAGCACGTGGTGTCACAAAATCAGCAAACACATTTTTTTAATATGAGGAACGATAGATATTCTAAAATATTTTTTTAGGGGTTGTCCTCCATTTATACAACTATATTGCCCTCAAACATTTATTTCTTAATATTATTTTGGAGAAGCTTTTAATACATGAAGATTTGCTAAGAATTTTAAAGCAAGTTTAAAGTACCTTCTATTTGACAGTTTAAATACTTCCAAATTCGTTTCAAATGTCGAACACGAAGTAATGGATTTATTATTTGAAATATTTCCATATATTAAAATGGCTGACTTGTTTACTAAGAAACCGAAATGAATTTTCATGGGTTTAATCTAGTAATAGTATTTTAATTTACTACATTTTTATTAATATACTAATTGGAAAAGATAATACTCTTTCAGTTTACGGACAGGGTTGAAATATTAACAACATTTAGAAAGCCATTCTTAACATGTGGAGGGTGCTTTGCTAACGATTCTGTACTTTCACCTAACAATTTAATAAACAAAAGATATGGTAAAAATCTAATTTAACTTGAAAATCATATCTAAAAAATAAGCCGGTCCGTAAACTGCACAAGTACCAAAACGATAATACAGGAAGTGTTTTTTGTTGAGGGGGTGGTAGCCTCGTATTTACAAGTATATCTACCACAAGAACGGTTCCAAAACTTATTTTCAATAGCCAAAATGGTAAGAATGTATAGAACCGTTCAAGTTAAGTGATTTTTTGTGGGACTCTTTCCACATGGACTTAGGGTTAGTTGTAAGATTCATGGATTTTTCATTTACCCCTCGCCCCCCCCAAATCGTAATTGAAACGTTCTTTTTTAAAACCAGTAAAATGCAGAGGATTTATTTAAAATAAACATGTTATTTATTTAAATTCAAATTTTAGATTCACACAGGAATCTTTATCAGCATAATTGACAATATTTTTTCTTCCATCTTTTTCTAAACGCCGTGGTGTCGCTTGATCTTGTGCTTCAGATGTTAAGGAAGCTCGTTGTGTAATAATGTCCACAAGTTGTGTCTGCTCTGGTCGCATGTTATAAGTATTAGTAAAGATTTCAACTGTATAGAATGCATTTAAATTTTGTAATTGAAACGTTTTTTTTAAAACTCTATATAAACATATTTTTTAAATTTAAATTACAATTTAAATGCTCTTAAAACGCTATCTCGATAGCGATCAGCAAGAAATGGGTGATAATTTTACGTTAAATTTATATGCAAAACTATAATTTCTAGAAATAATTGTTTTTCTTTCCCAACACGTATTCGCCTAAAAAAGGATAATTTCATTGTGATATTGAGGAGGAGGGTTGAAGATTGCTAGGCAAAATGCTGAGAAAGCATATAGCCGTTCACGTTCTTGGGTTGTCACCTGGACTTGTGATTGTTAATAGAGTTAAGTATTTTTTTAGGGGGACTGTTTCCACACGGACTTAAGGTGAGTTATAAGATTCATGGATTTTTTATTCCCCCTCCAAATAAAACAAAAGAAAATCATTTCCCTTTGCAAACAATATTGGTATATGCTCTTAAAACGCTATTCTGGCATAATGTGGAATACGTTTTAAACAGGTATCGCATATATATATATATTAAAAATATTTATTAACACATATTTAGTGAAAACCATTTATTAAGAATAGTCATTGAATGTTAACGTCTCTTTTACCTCACATGGTTTAGATAACACATGAACTTTCCATATGTTTATATTGCGTTCTAGCTGCACGGGATGACCTTAGCGATCACCCCGTCATTCATCCAACATAAACTACATTCAAATATCTCTATACATAACTTTAAAGTATATAATCGATAAGAGCGTGCTTTTATAATAATCACTTTATGAATGGTTTAAAATAAAGGTATACGATGTATTTCCAGTTGTCGTCGATTGTCTATGAACTTGTTAAATGAATAAACATGCAAACGAATCTAAAACGAGGATTAGAGTAGACAATGGTTTTTGTTAATGGGATCTGAAATCAACCTCCTAATACGTTTCCTGTAGAGTGTGGTCGATATTTTTGGTAGCTTTGTAATGTGTAAACTACTAGAGTACTTGCAGACTAAATGAACCAACGATGTATTTTAGTGCGTAAATAATATGGATGTTTATCAAAGCGTCTCTGTTCTCAGCTCGTCATACCCTGACGTCACAAAAGAATGGGCTAAAAAGTGGCAAGGGGAATAAATCATCTTAATCCGTTTGATCAGTTATTTCTCTTTGATTATTTTCTTGGGTATATAATCCTAATGTTTTTAATAATAATAATAATGTGAAATATATCTCCGATAATAAGCCAAACCCTAAAGCTCATCATATACAGCGTTTTATAGTCATACATGAGAAAGTTGTAATTTCTAGCTCCCGACAAACGTCTGGTTTCCAATCTGATATCAAACAGTATATATTTAAGAAATTACGAAACGCTTTTTAAAGAAACAATCGATACAAATAAACAGATGATGAGTATAGCCCCTTCAACTACATCCATTTACCCCTTCAACTACATCCATATTAGAATTAGAATCAGGTATTTACAGGAGGGACCACATAAAGTTTGTAAGACAAGAAGGACCCCGTTAAGGCTTCGTCGTCTTCCCATTTACCGCACTTGGTGTTCCCAAATGGTCACCCATTTCAACGCGCTTAATTTTGTGTGATCGAATTGAAACCGGTGTGTCAACGTGACTACAGCCGTGATAAACATGTATATGCAGAAGAAAAGGAAACAGAAAAAATAGTGACTGGGAAACCGACTCATGCCAACAAGACTTTACTTGATTAGTATGGCATTTCGGTACAATTTATATCTTCTTTAATAAAAGTCAATAGAGAAGCCATGAGTATTTAAAATACTGAGAACTAGAGAGAAAGAAAACAAGAAACGAGGAAAAATGAGAGAATTTGGTGATTTTTTAAGGAAACCAACAAAGCGGGACGAGTTAATTTTCTTTTCAATGATTGAAACTTCTTATATCAACACAAAGAGTAAAAAGTTATTCGGTTAAAGTGTCTTGAAACAAACCTACATTATACAGTGATTCATTTTTGGGTGAAACCAAATAAAAAACAAAGAAAAGAGCAAACTCACATGTGCGGTAACCCACTAGTACGCCATTTTGAATTTTTCAGTTCAGAGCAAGTACATCCTAAAAGCTGTGTGGACATTTATAAATTTTAATTCAGTAATATTCCTTAAAATAGTTAATAAGTTCTATAATTTATTTATTAAATATATATGTTCAGTTGCTACTAATTGACAATTATCGAGCTGAATCTTTTAAAGAGACTGCAAAGTAAAAAGAAGCACTGATGGTATATGGTAATACATATATTGTCATTAATAATTATATATATATATATATATATATATATATATATATATATATATATATATATATAAGCTACCTTTGTGCACTGAAAACCATATGTAAGTCTCGATAATGCTCGATACCGTGTAGCGTTGAGGCTCACAGTTAGAACTAATCTGGTTAATTCGTTCATAGTACCTAGTGTGGATTTGATGAATAAATAATTTATTTTTTTAGAATTTTATTCATCAGAGTTATTAACATGAAATACGATTTTTTAAAACTCTTAATTTCGTTGATTTTTCCGTGAAGAAAACATCTTGAAAGTGAATAAAAAAAGCTTGCTGCTGGAACATATAAGCTAAGCGGGTTTACTCATAAAATGTATAAACATTTTGTGATTTCAAAAACGACGGCTATGAGCAAGTGGATACCTTCTATTTTCAAAAACAAACGTACCTATGAATTATTGCGGAAAACATTCGAAGTATCAAATTATAAATGAATCGTACAGAATATGAATTTATTGAACAATGTTTTAAGAATAAATATGCACATGCATGATAGCCTTGAATTTCTTTCATAAGGTTTCCTGTTACTATATATATCGTATTAAAAACATTTTGTTGTGTTATCAAATTAAGTAAATCTATGTTTTTTTATATAAATATAGTTCGGATAAAAACATTTCCTATTTAGTCCTTTAGATACAAGCATAAACAACAATATGCAAATGTAAATCCGCAGTAAAATATTTGCATATAATTTTAACAAAGCATGATCCACTATTTCCGGGCTTATCTAACTTTTTACGGAAATAAATACATTTTATATTTCGATTGGAGATACATTCTGTGCATTGTTTTTCGGGCGGGTCTGGTAGGGTTCTACTTTTCTAAACGTGTTGTTTTACGACTTTGCCGGTCGGACTTAGGGTTAGTGGTAAAATATTAAGTTAACTGCTCTAAAAAGTACGGAGAGCCCGGAAAGGCAGGTTCGTTGGACGTTAAATGTATATGCGCAACCAATCCAATGCTCTGAATTGAAATAATAATTATTTTCTCTTCAATGTAGTAATACGTAATCGCTTGAAAATGTAGAATCTAATTTTTAGAGGCGGGGGGGGGGGTACATTTACGTTTTTCCTTTACGTATTGATAAACTTATTGTGAGATTTTTATCTCTATTTTTCTATTGTACCATTTTTTCATATTTATAAACTCGCGGGACTTTTACTGATGCCATTTTAACTAAATTCAGTGAAAATAGCGATTTGAGAGATAGTTTAGCAGTAATGATTTTTCAAATTATCAATTAATTGAAAATTGATTTAATTAATTTTAAAGGGAAATACGCATTAATACGTTGGTGGAAATAATTTTGGTGGGATTTTGTCTGGTGGGCTTTTGTCCGCACACCATGAAAACATGTTTCATTTACAGCTAGAAAAAAGCCAAACGTCTTAAAGCCAACAATGTCCTTCTTTACGCTTCTGTTTACTAGATTCAGCAAAATTCTAGCTTTAAACATCACATATATTTAGATTAAATTTTTCAAAAAGATTTAAATTCTTGGCTTGCATATTTAAGGGTTCATAGCTGTAACTGTAACATGTTTTTAAATGTGTAGCTATACTATTTTTGTAGAAATAACACCCCTTAATATCGATAAACAGCTATATTTAATATTGAACACTAATATATAGACATAATAAAGATTCTCAGGAGTTATTTACCCTTTGAATACAACGTTTAGCTGGATTAATACACACATATATTTATATACATATACATACACACACACACACACACACATATATATATATATATATATAATTTTTAATGATATTCTTTCAAATGTTTGAACTTTGGCTTTTCCACAGCCACCTTATCTATCTGTATAATTCCTCTAATGATAAGATTTCGATCTTTGAAAAGCCTTGGCTTAAGGAAAGAATAATAAAAATTAGTTTATTTCAGAATATGCCTTGCATTGTACAATCGAAGTTTGAAATATATCTGGACATTCGTACATGTTAATCACTCTTATTTCTTCTATATTTATATATATATATATATATATATATATATATATATATATATATATATATATATATATGACAACATTGTTAAAAATAACAAAATTCGTCTGTATAGTTATACCTTTTTTATTTTTTGAATTATTCTGATGATCTTATGTGTATCAAAATCAAAAAATAATAAATGTTCCATAGGTTTTACAGGTTTTTTATAGGTTTTCAATCTCGACCACAGCCATCTGGTCAAACACCCCCTCTCCCTCTTCCTCCAATCTCTCTCTGCCATCCATTTTACCCCTGCTCATCCCCCATCTCTTTCTCTCATCGCCAGCCACAGTAGTCCTTGCTCCCTCCACCCTTCCCCTTTTTTCTCCCACTCATTTTCATTCTCTAACAAGTACGGACGTCCAGCAAGACGCTGCCATTATTTTTCATTTTATTTTATTTTTCTTCCCAACATGTCTACCCTACATTTATCTGTGCTTGCATGATATCTTTTCCCTATATCATCATCCGGATGAAGTCTTATAAATAAAGACGAAACGTTGATGTACACATAAAAAACATCCAGTTTTTGGTTTTCCTTTTTCATTTTACCATCACGTCGGATTACCTTCATCCTTCTCTTCCCATATATATATATATATATATATATATATATATATATATATATATATATATATATATATATATATATTATATTAGTACTTCATGTATCCACATAAAATATTATAAGGAGATATCATTTTTTATGTGTCAGTTTTCAGTATTTACTTCAACAGTGCTCGATACGTAAGTAGAGCTAGGTAGTAAGCAATGAAAATATATATGGCAATCAAGCTACACAGAGGCTGCCGTGTTTCATTCCCGGGGGGGGATCGTAAGGCTAAATGCTATATATATATATATATATATATACATCTATATATATGTATATATATATAATTATTTAAAAATAGATGAAAAGACAAAGGATTAATGATAGATTTTTGCTACTAGAATATAGACAAGACGACCCCAACGCTTCACGGCTTTTATAAAGAGTA
Organism: Sepiola atlantica; assembly: GCA_963556195.1. Lineage (NCBI taxonomy): Eukaryota > Metazoa > Mollusca > Cephalopoda > Sepiida > Sepiolidae > Sepiola > Sepiola atlantica. Next base: position 150,218,308 of record OY744526.1, read on the forward strand.
GACAGGAAGCCACGTTGTCGAATATCCAACTATAGTATAGGAATCTTGCTTCTCACCCTGCACATTTCAGGTTGTCAGAAAAGTGTGATGACGTGAATACAAACAGATAAAGGGATGAAAGAGGAGAAAATAACTAGGCGGCGAGTAAAGGCAAGTGAGGGCATATAGTAAAAAGGTAAAGAGAAAGAGAGCAAGAAGCGAACGAGAGAGGCAGAAGAAACAGAAATGAAAAGCTGATGATAGAAAAATACATATTTATTGAAAAATTGATGATGTTTCAAAATGCGCTTGATACTTTCAAAAGTTGTGAAAAGCTAGCATCTATCTTTTATGGCGTCATCAATTTTAAAAGTAAAGACTTTCTTAAAATCTGATCGTGAATAAATTTTCAAGTTAATAAATTATATATGTAATTATTGCTAACCAATACT
>OY744526.1:150221238-150236238 GCA_963556195.1 Sepiola atlantica
ACAGATACATGTAGGGTAGACATGTTGGGAAGAAAAATAAAATAAAATGAAAAATAATGGCAGCGTCTTGCTGGACGTCCGTACTTGTTAGAGAATGAAAATGAGTGGGAGAAAAAAGGGGAAGGGTGGAGGGAGCAAGGACTACTGTGGCTGGCGATGAGAGAAAGAGGTGGGGGATGAGCAGGGGTAAAATGGATGGCAGAGAGAGATTGGAGGAAGAGGGGGAGGGGGTGTTTGACCAGATGGCTGTGGTCGAGATTGAAGGGGAAGAGTGAGTTGGAATGTTTGTGTGTGGGGGGTGTATGCAGGGAAAATGGGGATGGGTAGAGAGGGAGGGGGGGGCTGTGATTTTGGTGGATGGGCGAAAGTTATGGTCTTAGAGAGCGTTTGGAGAAAATGAGGGAATTTAAGAAGAGGTATGTGAGAAAATAGATGAGAGGGGCAAGAGGGAGGATTTGTCGTGATAGGGTGTGAAATATTTGAAATATTTGGAAAATGATAGCAATGAGTGAGGGATTGGAGTGGGTAGGGGGTGGGGTGATTTAAAGGGTGGGTGAGGAATATTTGAAATATTTGGAACATGAGAAAGTTTATTTGGACTGTAGTATTAAAAATGTGAGGGAAAAAAGTGAGGAAAAATAAGAGAAGATTCAGGGAGAAGAAGGAAGGGTGTGGGTGAATGGAAGAGTGTCATAAGGTTAGAGATGAAAATAAAAGTTAGCCATGATCAGGCAAAATACTTTGTTCTGTGAGGATGATCTTGCTTATTAAGGGTGATAGGTTAAAGAAACCATTTCGCTGCTTGATGGTAGTGGAGGATGTGATGAGGGCAGTTTCCAATAATCTTCGCCGAGATTTGTTGTGGATGTGTTTAGTGATTTTGGCTTGTTCAAATTTGAATGCATGACCATATTCTAGAGCATGGGAGAAAAGTGCGCTAAGAGGGTTGTTGTTTTTTATGTCCCTTTTATGTTCATTTAATCGTTTCTTTAATTCACGTTGTGTTTCTCCCACGTAGAATTGATGGCAATCATTGCAAGGGACAGTGTATATGCCGGCATGGGATGTGGGTATTTTTGGGAAATGTCTGGATGTGTTTAAAGTTTGTTTTATGGATTGAGAAGTGGTTTGTACTATTGGAATGCCTAGTTTGTTGAGCGTGTGGCATATGGATGTGTTATTGGAATGCGTGGGTAGGAGAAGGGGTCTGTCTATGAGAGAGGTGTTAGGGGTTTGATTTTTTGTGTGGTGTTTCTGGAGAATATTTGGAAGGCTTTTTTCTTGGCATTTAATATGAAATGTGTGGGGTATTTCAATGTTTTTAGGGAATTAAAAATGTATTTTATTTCTTCATCTATGTGTGGGGGGCTACATATTCTAAGGGCGCGTAGGAAGAAGCCTATAATTATACCTGTTTTGATCTTGCTATGATGGTGGGAGTAGAAATGTATGTAGTCATTTTTGTAAGTGTTTTTGCGGTGTACCTTAAATTCTAGTTTATTGTTGGACTTAATTATAAGAGTATCAAGGAAGGGAATAGAGCCGTTTATTTCAGTCTCATGGGTGAATTTTATGGAGGGTTCTACTGTGTTGAGTTTATCCTTAACATGAATGATTTGTGTGTCTGTGGGGAGGAAAATTAAAATATCATCTATGTATCTAAAGTATTCGATGTTAGGAGGTAGTCTATATTTGAAAGGACCAGATTCTAAGAATTCTAAAAAGAGGCAGGCCAATACACCGCTAAGGGGGTTGCCCATGGGGAGTCCAAATTTTTGTTTGTAGAATACTTCGTTAAATTGGAAATATGTTATGTCAGTGATGAGTCTAATTATTTCTATAAAAGTGTTGGGGGGAAAAGGTAGGTCGGTTTTTGTTTTCTTTATATGTGTGTGAAGTAAGTGTAGGCATTTTTTTACAGGTACGTTAGTGTAGAGCGAAGTTACATCTAGGCTGTGTATATTTTTATTTTCTACGTTGATGTTTTTTATTCTGCTAAGAAGGTCGCCTGAATTTTTTATGTGGGAGGGACTGATGGTACCCATTAGTGGAGTGAGGATGTTAGCTATGGCCCGTGCGATTTTGTGTGTGGTGCTACCTATGCTTGATACAATTGGACGCATGGGGGTGTCAGGTTTGTGGGTTTTGGGGAGCCCGTATAATGTGGGAATGATAGGGTGATACTCAATGTTTGATGCCCATTTTTTGTTGTTCTTGATTAGGTGTTTGAAAGATTTGTTAAAATGTTCTATGTTTTTATCTATAGTTTTTTGGTCAGTTTTAGTGTATGTGTTTTCGTCGGATAATAGAGCAGATATTTTTTTGATATATGAATTTTTGTCCATGATTACTATGCCCCCTCCTTTGTCAGATGGTGATATGAGTATGTTGTTGTTGTTAGCTAGGTGTTTAAGAGTGTCTATGTATCTCTTGGGTAAGACGGGGTCATTAGGGAGAGTGGTGGTAGTTGAGATTATGCCTTGAATGAAGCCTTTGGTGAAATCTGTGTCAGTGTGTCTGTAATTTTTTAGAACTGTGTTGGTGGTGGTGTTAGAGTGTATTCCAGTGGCGAATTTTAAACCGAAACTGAGAGCTTCAGTTTCTATGTTAGAAAGTTTATAGGTGGTGAGGTTGTTTATGAGTTCCGGACGTCCTAGAGTTTTCCATTTGCTGTTTTGGATAAGTTTGTTGAGTTTGTTGTTTAGTCTGGTTGTATGTTGTGTATTGAATCTTTTGATGGATTTAGTGATGTTATCGATAGTGTTGGGCAGTATTGTTTTATTATTTTTGAGGTTGATGCCCAATGTTCTGGCCTCGTGGAAAAGGTGTGAACTCTTGTGTTTTAGTAGGTTTGCTGATGATGTTAAATATGTTTGAATGTAGTCAGGAAAAATGTGGTGCGATTGCTTTAGAAATGTAAATGTACTTGCAGGTATGACCTTTTCTATATATAGAAATATATATATATATTCTCGAAACAGTTTTTCATGGTAAACAACTGATGATACCTTAAATAACGTTAAGAGCAAACTAATATAATAACTGTAAAAACTAAATTTACTTACATGAGTTATTTCCACTGAACGACTTGGGACTTAAGGGTTTTTTTTTTAGTTTTAATGGTTGAGAAACTTCCGAGAGTATATATATATATATATATATATATATATATATATATATATATATATATATATATACAGAAACTAATACAATACATGTACTATATATATATATATATATATATATATATATATATATATATATATATATATATATATATATATATATAAAGATACTAAAACATGCGTTAATAAATACAAATTCATGTTATTTTCCTCTCCTTGGTTTCAGTTCTGTTGTAAATCAAATCGCCGAATGCGGTTAGCGAATATGTAAAGTTCTGATTGAAAACAAATAGAGCACTATTTAGCAGTCGACAATCTGTTTTTAAACACTAACATTTCGATTACTTGCGGCTCGTAACTGACGACGGAATGGATAGAAGTGTCGATTATTTACTAGAGGGTCGCGTTTCGATTTGATGCATCTACTTTTGAAGACACAGTGAAGAGCTGTGCTACAGAGAAACTGTCTATATATGGATGAATATACAATGTGTTGCAACAGAATCCGGCACTTTAAAAACTAAAATTAACAAGGCAATACAAACAAAAGTTGTATGTGCAAAGACAGTAACATTTACATACAACATGATGTTTTAATAAGGTTTCACCGATGGTCAAGTAATATATAAACTGTATATATAACTAGATCTTTTGCAATTAAGTTAATAATTTATGCTTTTCTACACGATTCAATTATATTAAATCGGATGATTCTGGGGTTCTTTTAAAAGTGACTGTAATTCCAATTCAAATAGGCTAAATTCCAAGTATATCATTAAGAATTCAATGCACATTTACTAAATTTTCAATAAAAATATAACAGATATTGTAAATAATTGTGTAAAAACGTACAATTACTTATCCCTTATCGATTAGTACTTATACTAATAATTTATTATTTTATCACTATTACGTGTATTATCATGTATGAGTTTTTTTTTAATTAAAAGTATGAGCGAGACATTTCTAGAAACTTAAATCACAAGGAACTAAATGTTCTAAACTCGACATTTTACAAGATTTTCTTCAATTTAATTTGGTGTTGTTTTTTCGGAATCCACTAAAATAAGAGATTGCAAGTATTCTTGATATGAGAAAAACACTGATTTGCAAAATATTTATAAATATATATATATATATATATATATATATATATATATATATATATATATATATATATATATATATTAGCAAAAACTACTCGCCTTCCGTGAATTAAGTAATGAAGCTGTGGTTTTTGTTACAACAAAACAAAAGCATAATTTTGCTTTCATATTTAGGTAATTTGGAGGAAAACAACCAAAATATGATTGTACTGATGCTATTTGATCTATTCCAATGTTAAGGAAATTTACTGCGTATGATCATTGTTACATTTCTATTAATTCGGAAATAAACAATATAAAGATCATCTCATATGATCTTTGTGGTATTCAAAGTTAAGGAAATTGAGTTAGTACAAGCACAAAAATGAAACTTAATTCCCCATTAAAATTGATTATATAATGAAATAAAGAAACGAAAAAGTGGAATGTGAATTAGTTAAATACAACAATTTACTAAAAGTTGGTAATGGGAAATGCAACCTTTTGGTTTTCACCTTTAATATTAAATACAGAAAACACTTTTAGAATATAAACAAATCTGTTATGTTGGTAATTTACAAACTTGAGAGAGGGCGACGCTGTTGTCTTTTCTTTAACATTGCAAATATAATAGTTGTTATTATTATCATCGTTATCGTAATCATCATCATCACCACCAACAATAACTTAAACAAATTTATTTTCACAAATAAAGTTTCACTTGTAAAGTTTTAATTTGTCTCAATAACATTTCATTTCCTTATCTAATTTTAAAAAGATATTAACATTGTTTAAATATCGACAAATTTTTGTTTTGACCCTTTCATATTGTTTTAATTAAAAATATATAAACTTTAATGGTGAAAATTACATTTTATTTTTCCAAAGTGAAACTGGAAACTAGATGATTGTCTGTGAGTAAAACTTCGATGATATCGCATAGTGGATCGTGTGTGACGGTGAAAATTCCGTGTGTTTATTTGTTTATTATACGTTTTTCCTCCCATACATTTGAACCTAATTGTTAGTAAATACTTTTTCCGATTTGTTCCTGTTTTTCAATTTTTCCAAATTTGTTTTGTTGTCGAGATTCAAAAAATGAATTTCTTACGCTGCTGAGTACACATTCATACGTCAACGACAATTCAATTATAATTTTGACCTCATTAAAAAATGGTTTCAACTTAAATATTAAACGACATCGTGTAGCACGTGGTGTCACAAAATTAACAAACACATTTTTGCGCGTGCCGCTCTACTATGAGGAACGATAGATATCCTAAAATATTTTTTAGGGGTTGTCCTCCATTTATACAACTATATTGCCCTCAAACATTTATTTCTAAATATTATATTGGGGGAGATTTTAATACATGAAGATTTGCTAAGAATTTTAAAGCAAGTTTAAAGTACCTTCTATTCGACAGTTTAAATACTTCCAAATTCGTTTCAAATGTCGAACACGAAGTAATGGATTTATTATTTGAACTATTTACAAAATATTAAAATGGCTGACTTGTTTACTAAGAAACCGAAATGCATTTTCATGGGTTTAATCTAGTAATAGTATTTTAATTTACTACATTTTTATTAATATACTATGAGGAAAAGATAATACTCTTTCAGTTTACGGACAGGGTTGAAATAATAACAATATTTAGAAAGCCATTCTTAACATGTGGAGGGGGCTGTGCTAACGATTCTGTTCTTTCACCTAACAATTTAATAAACAAAAGATATGGTAAAAATCTAATTTAACTTGAAAATCATATCTAAAAATAACCCGGTCCGTAAACTGCACAAGTACCAAAACGATAATACAGGAAGTGTTTTTTGTTGAGGAGGTGGTAGCCTCGTATTTACAAGTATATTTACCGCAAGAACGGTTCCAAAATTTATTTTCAATAGTTAAAATGGTAAGAATGTATAGAACCGTTCAAGTTAAGTGATTTTTTGTGGGACTCTTTCCACATAGACTTAGGGTTAGTTGTAAGATGTATGGATTTTTCATTCACCCCTCGCTCACCCCCAAATCGTAATTGAAACGTTCTTTTTTAAAACCAGTAAAATGCAGAGAATTTATTTAAAATAAACATATTAATTATTTAAATTCAAATTTTAGATTCACACAGGAATCTTCATCAGTATAATTAACAATATTTTTTCTTCCATCTTTTTCTAAACGCCGTGGTGTCGCTTGATCTTCTGCTTCAGATGTTAAGGAAGCTCGTTGTGTAATAATGTCCACAAGTTGTGTGTGCTCTGGTCGCACGTTATAAGTATTAGTAAAGAGTTCAACTGTATAGAATGCATTTAAATTTTGTAATTGAAACGTTTTTTTTAAATAGTAGAATGCATAGGCTTTTTTTAAATAAACATATTTTTTAAATTTAGATTACAAGTTAAATGCTCTTAAAACGCTATCCCGATAGCGATCAGCCAGAAATGGCTGGTAATTTTACGTTAAATTTATATGCAAAACTATAATTTCTAGAAATAATTGTTTTTCTTTCCCAACACGTATTCGCCTAAAAAAGGATAATTTCATTGTGATATTGAGGAGGAGGGTTGAAGATTGCTAGGCAAAATGCTGAGAAAGCATATAGCCGTTCACGTTCTTGGGTTGTCACCTGGACTTGTGATTGTTGATAGAGTTAAGTATTTTTTGAGGGGGACTGTTTCCACACGGACTTAAGGTTAGTGATAAGATTCATGGATTTTTTATTCACCCTCCAAATAAAACAAAAGAAAATCATTTCCCTTTGCAAACAATATTGGTATATGCTCTTAAAACGCTATTCCGACAGCGATCAGCCAGAAATGAGTGATCATTTTACATTAAATTTATATGCAAACCTATAATTTCTGAAATAATTGTTTTTCTTTCCCAACACGTACTTGCCGCAAAAGACAAATCTCATGCTTGTTTAGAGGCGGGGGATTAAATTTGCCCTGTCCTCCCTGCACAAATCCTACACAATTATCAACAATGTTTTAAACATAACATATTCAAATATTGTCTAAAGTCTTCCAGTACGATATAAAAAGTTATATGTATCCTGTAGAAAGTGTTATTTATTTAGAGCAATAATTATATAAATATTTTTTTAAATCTTGCATGAATAGGATATATAAATGCCAATAGTTTCAATTTCACTGCTAATTTCACCGCTAAGAAAATATGAAAATATGAAACTAATAGAAAAAAAGATACACCTATTTGGGGGTAAACATCTTCAATGTACCCACAAGTTAATATCTTCAATATAGCTAATTTTTCTTCGTCAATAAAGAGAATTTTCAATTTGACATTTTCTTTTGCATTCTTTTATCTAAAAATGTGGCTTTTCTTTTTTATTGAAAAATGTAGCTTCAAAAGTCAATTATCACTGTTTTGACATGTTTCTACTAAAAGTCACACAGCTCTGTGTCTATAGCAGCAATCTTTTTAATCTTAACATATTTAAGAATCAGCTCATCAGGTTTTTATCTTTCTATGTTTACATCCTTAAATTATATTTAAAATCTAAAAAGTTATGTCGGTTTAAAGGCCATGAGTAGCGACCCTCAATTGGCATTTTTGTCAGTTAAAGCAGCACAACCATTTCATGTGTTAAAATCCTTTCGAGATATTTAATTTCTAGATTCTTTGTGCTGTTCGCTACATTTTGGGTAAAAGAAAATAAATATTATAGTTATTTAATGTCAATGGTGGCGGGGCATTATCTTACACTTTGACGACCACACATATTTTGAATAACTTTTTTACTGCTAGACGAAATTTGGATGTCTTTATTTTCAAAAACGGTTGGGACAAGTCAATTCTAGCACAAAAAAGGTTGAATAAAAACTGAATTAATGACAAGCCTAATAATTCGTCACTTTGGGTAAATGTTGACCGTAAGCATATTATTCACACACTGCCGTTTGTAAATGATATATATATATATATATATAAAGTTACTTCAGTTTTATTGAAAAATGTAGCTTCAAACGTCAATTATCACTGTTTTGACATGTTTCTACTAAAAGTCACACAGCTCTGTGTCTATAGCAGCAATCTTTTTAATCTTAACATATTTAAGAATCAGCTCATCAGGTTTTTATCTTTCTATGTTTACATCCTTAAATTATATTTAAAATCTAAAAAGTTATGTCGGTTTAAAGGCCATGAGTAGCGACCCTCAATTGGCATTTTTGTCAGTTAAAGCAGCACAACCATTTCATGTGTTAAAATCCTTTCGAGATATTTAATTTCTAGATTCTTTGTGCTGTTCGCTACATTTTGGGTAAAAGAAAATAAATATTATAGTTATTTAATGTCAATGGTGGCGGGGCATTATCTTACACTTTGACGACCACACATATTTTGAATAACTTTTTTACTGCTAGACGAAATTTGGATGTCTTTATTTTCAAAAACGGTTGGGACAAGTCAATTCTAGCACAAAAAAGGTTGAATAAAAACTGAATTAATGACAAGCCTAATAATTCGTCACTTTGGGTAAATGTTGACCGTAAGCATATTATTCACACACTGCCGTTTGTAAATGATATATATATATATATATATAAAGTTACTTCAGTTTTATTGAAAAATGTAGCTTCAAACGTCAATTATCACTGTTTTGACATGTTTCTACTAAAAGTCACACAGCTCTGTGTCTATAGCAGCAATCTTTTTAATCTTAACATATTTAAGAATCAGCTCATCAGGTTTTTATCTTTCTATGTTTACATCCTTAAATTATATTTAAAATCTAAATCTAAAGTTATGTCGGGTTATATATTACTCTTCTAATAATGACATGATCGTTGTGCAAAAGGTTTCTGTTCCAGGATTAAATTTGCCCTGTCCTCCCTGCACAAATCCTACACAAACGTTACTATATATATATATATATATATATATATATATATATATATATATATATATGTGTGTGTGTGTGTGTGTGTGTGTGTGTGTGTGTGCACAATTAGTCCATTTTATTATTCTATTAATCTGTTAAGGCGAAAATAAAATAATTCTTTACTTTTTAGAATTTGAGAAAACAAAAATTATATGAAACTTACTATTATTTTTCTAGTTTTCTCAATTGATTTAAATCTCGATTATAAACGGCAATCCTGGCCTTCTACCTGGCGACTTTTTATAGCTGTAACTTAAACATGTTCTTTAAATGTGTAATGAACACATGTTTGTATGAATAAAACACTTAATATCAAAACTATTAATCATTTAGCATTAACACATATACACATTAAACTTCTATGAGATTTTACCCCTTTAGAAAACAGTCTTTACATTTATTAACACACACACATATTATATATATATATACATATATATATATATATATATATATATATTATATATGTATATATATATACCTATATATATATACATATATATATACATATATATATAAGGCCTACATAAATAACAATTGGTTTTTAAATTTACATACACATATGTATATATATACATATATACACATATATATGTATAAATATATATACATATATGTATACATATATATACATATATTATATATATAATATGTATATATATACATATATATATATATATATAAATATATATATATATATATGAACCTGCATAAATAACAATTTGCTTCTAAATTTATATACACACATATGTATATATATATAAATATATATATATATATATATACATATATACACACAAATATATATATACCCACATATATATATACATGTATATATACATATATATATAGATACATGTATGCATAAATAACAATTGGTTTTAAATTTACATACACATGTATATATATATACATATATATATACCAATATATGTATAAATATATATACATATATATATATACATATATATACATATATTATATATATCATATGTATATACATATATATATATATAAAAATATATATATATGAACCTGCATGAATAACAATTTGCTTTCTAAATGTATATACACACATGTGTATATATATATATAAATATATATATATATATGCATATATATACACACAAATATATATATACATATATATATATATATATATATATATATATATATATATATATATATATATATATATATATATATATCATGAACATTTCATTTCTGCAAAAGTTTTTAGGGGCATATAATTGAGAAAACTCTATAGAATGGCGAAAACTTTACTTCAATTGAAATTTCTTCTTAATTTTAACCCTTTAAGTTTTTAGATTTTCGAGAATCAAAATCATATTTGTATTTTTATTAAAATTGGAAAAAGTATTATAGACATAGGCTTAAGCATTATTTTTCCTTTATCTTTGATAATAGTATAAAAGTTGGGAAACACCGTTATGTTCACTGAAAAAAAATGATCCGTCCTGATTTCTTCAATTCTTACTAACGGGACTAATGATAAGGTTTTGTTTTTACCGGACTCTCTATAGCCTCTGTTTATACCTAAGATATATATATATATATATATATATATATATATATATATATATGTGTGTGTGTGTGTGTGTGTGTGTGTGTGTGTGTGTGTATGTGGTTGTGTGTAAAAGTATTCTATTTTATTTTTCTATTTATCTGTTCAAGAGAAAATGAAATTATTCTTTTTTCGTTAAATTGGATATAACTAAAATTATCTGAAAATGTGAGCCGAATTAAATCCGAACGCGGGACGTTTTTGCTACTTTTATATGAACGGTATTAATTATTTATGAAGTAAACATTAATTAACCATCATTTAAAAATATTATAGTGAATTAGATGATGCTAATACCAAAATTAATCCTTAATTGAGTTTGCTGTGACAATTCGGATGTGGATGTTTATATTAAAATCATATATAAAAAATAAAGAAATCTCACACTTACCTGAAATAAAGTAAAGTTAATTGCAAAATAGATCGACATTTTGTCACAGACCAAGAAAAAAAAAGCGTACATAAAGTGAAACTCTGTTTACATACGCTTCATGTATTACTCGGATGTTATTATTGTTAAGCGGTCAATGAAGCGTGTCCTAATGCGAATCAGTTAAATTCTATTGGTCAGCTCACATCACATGACCACTCCCGAAACAATAGAGTCGCGGACGATTTTTAACTGTATCAAGTTAATTTAAATACGCCCCGCCTATTATTATTAGTTGTATTATTGTTAAGAAGTTTTTTGCACGGCTTAAACTTAAATGCTATTGGTCAATTAATAACACGTGACGAACCACTAAAAAGAAATTCGGAGAGTCCTGTTAGATATAAATTGGAATAGATGGCGACCTTTTTACAGAAAACATTTCTGACGTCGCTACACATACAGTAGAAATCAGGGAAATTGCGAGCCAGTGTCCCTCTTAAAAACATGATCCATAATATGCCTTCACAGAACCTGTTGGAAAGACTGAACGCAAGCTCTGATCTCGGAAAGGTTGTCGATCTAAAACTATTTGATGACAACAGGCTTATCATCTTATTTCAGGAGTGGATGATACTCTTTACGTATGACGGAAAAGAAGTTAGTGCCATCAAACTGGACAGCGTAGTATTGTGTTTAGGGCGACATGATGAAGGATTTGTGATACCCGGCACCTCAAGAAGGCTGTATTTTGTAAAGTTCCGCAACGGTAAACTTTTTTGTAATATCAAAATCATTACCGAAGTGCAATTCACCGGGGCATGCGCCCTAACCAAAGAGAAATTAATGTGTATCGCTAAAAACGAGCCGACCATTATTGTTTACAACGGATTACTCTGGGAGAGGACAATTGATTTGAGGAGATACGGCGTGAGTATTGCAACGAGTATCAGCTCAGGGCGGATTCGCTTGAACGAAAGCGGCCGTATTGTGATTAGTGACAATGCTAATAACTTCGTCATGATCTTGTCGGAAGATGAATCGTCTTCAATCACCCACTGCATCAATTGCCCGAGAAATATTGCCATCTGTGAGGATTTGGTTTACATTGTCCAAGACGCACCGCTCAATCGAGTTTTGGAACTTTGTTTGAGTGATAACAACAAGCTGTGTATCCTTCAAGAAGAAGACGGCATTGCAAAGCCAAGAAGCGTGTCTATTAATTCCGATCGTGTTATTGCGGTCGGAATGAAAGCATCGAAACCCCTGATACAAGTTGCCATCCTTGATCATGAGATGCCTTAAAATCATCTCGATCGAACTCTTTTCAGTATATTTTAAATTGTTTTAGACCTTTTTGTAAGTAATTTTTTTTTCTTTTTTATCCAATAATTTTACAATCCGAACAGTAATCTTACATGTATATTTTATAGAAATAAAATATTCATGAATAATAAAATGTATTTGTTTTTATTTTCATAAATGCAATTGAGTTTATTTACAGAAAGTTTCTTATTTGGGTGAATTTGTTTAATTTATAGACCGGTTAATGAGCCTACAAAGATACGTATTTGCACTTTCATAACTTGACAGTAATTCATTTCATGTGTGAACAGCTCATTATTTACTTGTTTTTATATATATGTATAAGTTTATGTATATATAATTTATATATATATATATATATATATATATATATATACATATATATATATGCATACACTTGTTTTCGTTTTAACTAATGCAGAATGTTTTGTTATTTATATGACATTGTTTAAATGACAGAATTGTTTATGAGCTTATCGTGATACGTTTGGCCACTCTCATGGCTTGACACATAGTCATTTCATGTCTGAACTGCTATAGGTTTGCTTGTATATATATATATATATATATATATATATATATATATATATATATATATACATATATGTATATATATATATATGTATATATATATATATATATATATATATATATATATATATATATATATATATATGATATGTAAAAGAGTAGGGCTACCAACATTTGTAAAATGTTTTTTTCAACATTTATTTATTATTTTGTTATTTTATCATTTTATTATTTTATATAACGCGGTTCGAGCGGTGGCCCGCTCTCATCAGATATGTAAATCCAACATTTTTACAAATGTTGGCCGCCTTACTCCTTTACATATATAATTTTCTATCGTTTGAACTGCACTACCCTTTCTCTCTCTCTCTTTCTCAATATATATATATATATATATATATATATATATATATGTATATATGTGTGTATATGTGTATAATAATATTATATTCATGTTCTAGTAAGCATATACTTATTTACATATATGAAATTACATATCGATATATATATATATATATATATATATATATATATATATATATTGATTTATATATCAATATTCTCATATTTCTATGTTATTGCTTCATATATATATATATAAATATGCATACTTTAATTTTATATATACAACAGTAATTGAGTATTACCATGTATATATATACATTAGTCGTATATATATAATCATATACATATATGACATTTCTGTAACAATTTTTATATAGATATAAATACATGACTACCATTTTTTATGTATATATAAATACTTGTTTTGCTCATTTTTTTTCATATACAAGCTTTGTCTTATATATGTAAAAATATGACAATTATATTTACCGGTCGATCGAGCATAAGTATTTTTCACGACTAAAATATGTAGTAATTGAATAATGTGTAGGTTTCTGTTTTAAGTACTTGTTGTCCTTTAAAAAACGTTTCCTTATTAATGTTCAAGATATATTTTGTTTAGTTTCATATATTTTGTTGCCACGTTTAAACATTATATTCAGAAGGCCCAATAAAACCACAAAGCATAAATATCCGATAGGTTAGATTAATTCGTATTAAATTATTATTTTAAATTTTCACGGTTTTATTCCCAACCTTGTGAAGAGAATCATCATATATATATATATATATATATATATATATATATATATATATATATATATATATATATATATATATATATATATATATATATATGTATACACATATATTTAATATATATATATATTTATAAATGTATATATATATATTTAATATATATATATATTTATATATGTATATATATATATTTATTATATATATTTATATATGTATATATATACATATATATATATATATATATATAGAAGGGTATATATATAAATAAATATATATACATATACATATATATATATATATGTGTGTTTACACATATATGTAAATAAAAAAGAATATATATATATGTTTATACATATGTATGTATATATATATCAATAAATATATACATACATATATATACAAATATATGTATATATAAATATATATACATATATATATATAAATGTATGTGTATATATACATATATATATGTATATATATATACATATATATATATGAATAAATATATATATATATACAAATATATATTTATATATGCATACATATATATATATATATATATATTTATATATACATATATATATGTATAGTTATATATATATAATATGATTGTTATCCCACGTATGCTCCTAGAGAAGTATTTTATAGATGATTGGTGGTCTATGAAGCATTAAAAACGATGTTTTTTTTTAATTGTTTCTATTTTGATATTTCGACCAGTGCTC
Organism: Sepiola atlantica; assembly: GCA_963556195.1. Taxonomy (NCBI): domain Eukaryota; kingdom Metazoa; phylum Mollusca; class Cephalopoda; order Sepiida; family Sepiolidae; genus Sepiola; species Sepiola atlantica. The sequence goes on from OY744526.1 coordinate 150,236,000, forward strand.
TGGTCTTTGTCAAAAAAATGAAGAAAACTGAGGATTATTGGCTACTCTGGTGCCCCCTCGACGTAAATTCACTAGACTAACTCGACAATAAACTAAATATCATTCATTCACTGTGGAGGTCCCCAGATGTCGGAGAGCCTTCTACTCAAATAGCTTCTTTCCTCGTACTGCTTGCCTCTGGAACTCCCTCCCAGCCCCCTGTTTCCCCGACTGTACAGACATGCAGAAGTTTAAAACTA
>OY744526.1:150241238-150261238 GCA_963556195.1 Sepiola atlantica
ATTAATTTGACGTTAAATGATCACTTTTTATGACTAAACCTAGGTCCGAGTGGCGAGATCATACTATTACATGCAATCGCCTAAATATCATCTCCTAAAACACACAGCGGATTTATCTTCAATAGCAACAGACTGAATGTCGTTATTTGCACTAACACGCTAGAATGGTCGACAAAGTGTGTTGAGGGGTCAATTTACATTAGATTTATATACGAAACTAATCCTACGTTCTATATTCGAAAATAATTGTTTTTTTTTGTTCGTTTGGCAAAGATTTCAGGGCGTTCACACGTAATCGCCTAAAAAGTAAAAATTAAATTATTGTGGGAGATGATGTGATTTAGCGGTCAGTGTTAATCTACAATTATACAAAAATATCAATCTATTTTTTCGTAATCTTATCAGATCAGTCGAAAGATACTATTAAACAAAATAATGTTTGTAAACATGAAACAATGTCAAACCTTACAGAAAATTCATTTAATTAGCTGATTAACAATGTCATTTATTTATTTTTCACAAAAAAATGTAAAACATACAAAATCCAAATGCTTAAGTAAAAAAAGCATTTTTTAAAGCGAGGAAAAGGTTATTTAAAGAAAAAAACGAACATGTACAAAATATAAATATAGGCAAATAAATTTATGAAGAAATAATTTTTGCGCGCATTGATTGAAAAGTAAATGTTTTTTTGATAATTACTCATTTCTTTGATTTAATTATTTTAACAAATTACTGTTATTAAAATGACAACACTATTCTGTATATATATATGTAAATAGGATCCTCACATAATAACCAAATAACATTTTACACTATTTAAAAATAATTATATAAATTACATTACAAAAGACTGTGTTTGTGCCTATGCTTGATAGTATATATATATATATATATATATATATATATATATATATATATATTTATCGTATGTCAAAAGAATACAGTGTATATATGAAATAACAGTGGACAGTTTGATGCTAATGTGATTTTTATGAATGGAAAAATATTTCGTAGAAATTCGTTTTGATATACATATATAATTCTTTTGGTTAACAGAAACGTTTATGTAGTAGCTCAATAGTGTACGACAAGAGCTCTTGCTTAAACATAATGAACGACGTAGGCATTCAGAGAAACATTCCATATTTCCTCCACACATTCTTATTTACAAACAATTACACCTCAAGGACATATGGTTTCATGATATGCAAACTATCACTGATTTTCATGAAAATTGGTCATTGTTTATATGTATATATTAATGTAGCTTAATAGCCAGAAATATATTGTCACAACTTACTATATATATATATATATATATATATATATATATATATATATGAATATATATTTTTTTAAACCCACGTTGAACATTTATTTTTACAAATCTTGATTTGAGACCTCTTACTGTATCACACGACTCACACGTTTAATATATGACCCTTGTTGAACACCTTTATATCAAATAAAATTTCGTTACCGCTAAACATATCACTGTGATAATTGTTTCTTTATTCGCACTAATTCACGCTTAAAGTGTTGGTAATTAAGAGAAGCATATTTTCCTATTAGTTAGGAAATCCATATTTTTATGTATTGACAAGTGTCAACATATACACTTACAATTAGCTTAATGGAATGAATCCGTGGTGATCATAGCCGTGCCTCAATCTTTAAATAAAAATGACTTTTTTGAAAATGTTATTAAAAATCATAAAGAAACATGTTAGAAATAAATATTCAGACCAGTAAACCTGACATACACTTTCGGTAAATACACATCTGAAAATTATACGTTCCATCTTGAACTCTTCCAGACTAGAACATTTGAAAACTATCAGCGTTTAAGATTATACGGGCTGTTACGTTCTGGTGATATCATTCTACGAGCACGGAATTAAAAAGTGCTTCTATGCCTGATGTAACGATTTATTGTCGAAACTTAACTGATTTTAGATAAACAAATATTTATTTTAAATAAATATTTCTGCGTTGTTCTGACTTTTGAAACGTACAAATGGCTATTCAAATTTACACAGTGCTTAAATGGAGGAAAACTATCTAATTATATATATATATATATATATATATATATATATATATATATATATATATATATATATATATATATATATATATGGGAAGAGAAGGATGAAGGTAATCCGACGTGATGGGAAAATGAAAAAGGAAAACCAAAAAAGTGGATGTTTTTTATGTGTACATCAACGTTTCGTCTTTATTTATAAGACTTCATCAGGATGATAATATAGAGAAAAAATGTCATGCAAGTACAGATACATGTAGGGTAGACATATTGGGAGGAAAAATAAATAAAAAATAAAATAATGGCCACTACTGGGTGGACATCCGTACTTGTTGGAGAATAAAAATGAATGTTGAAGAAAATGAGTGGGGAAATAAATGGAAAGATGGGGTGAGCAAGGACTACTGTGGCTGGGGGTAAGAGAAAGAGGTGGTGGATGAGCAGGGGTAAAGTGGATGGCAGAGAGGGAGTGGAGGAGAGGGAGGAGGGAGGTGTTTGACCAGATGACTGCGGTCAAGATTGAAGGGGAAAAAGTAAGTTGGAATGTTTGTGTGTGGGGGGTGTATGCAGGGAAAGGAGGATGGGTAGAGAAGGAGGGGGGCTGTGATTTTGGTGGATGGGCGAAAGTTATGGTCTTAGAGAGCGTTTTGAGAAAATGAGGGAATTTAAGAAGGGGGTATGGAAAAGTGAGGGTATGGGAGAAAATAGTTGAGTGGGGGAGAGGGAGGATTTGTTGTGATAGGGTGTGAAATATTTGAAATATTTGGAAAATGATAGCAATGAGTGAGGGGGTGGAGGGGTGGAGGAGTTTCCAATAATCTTCGCCGAGATTTGTTGTGGATGTATTTAGTGATTTTGGCTTGTTCAACACCTCTCTCATAGACAGACTCCTTCTCCTACCCACGCATTCCAATAACACATTGATATGCAACACGCTTAACAAACTAGGCATTCCAACAGTACAAACCACATCTCAATCCATAAAACAAACTTTAAACACATCCAGACATTTCCAAAAAACATCCACATCCCATGCCGGCTTATATACTGTCCCTTGCAATGATTGCCATCAATTTTACGTGGGAGAAACACAACGTGAATTAAAGAAACGATTAAATGAACACAAAAGGGGCATAAAAAACAACAACCCTCTCAGTGCACTTTTCTCCCATGCGCTAGAACATGGTCATGCGTTCAAATTTCTAAACCTTTAAATTACTTAGACTATTTTGAAAATATTATGAAAATTCATAAAGTCTTATTCAGAAGACACGTGTGAGATATCAACATTCAGACTTTTCGATGAATACATGAAAATAATAATGAACATTGCACGGTAAATGGTTTACTTTTTTTGCAACTGGTTTTCAAGACACATTAAAGTGCTTTGATAAAAAGAAACTGTCTGTATGTTAATGAATATACAGTATGTAACAACAGAAGAAAAATAACTAGGCGGCGAGTAAAGGCAAGTGAGGGCATATAGTAAAAAGGTAAAGAGAAAGAGAGCAAGAAGCGAGCGAGAGAGGCAGAAGAAACAGAAACGAAAAGCTGATGATAGAAAAATACATATTTATTGAAAAATTGATGATGTTTCAAAATGCGCTTGATTCTTTCAAAACTTGTGAAAAGCTAGCATCTATCTTTAATGGCGTCATCCATTTTTAAAGTAAAGACTTTCTTAAAATCTGATCATGAATAAATTTTCAAGTTAATAAATTAATTATGTAATTATAGCTAACCAATACTGACCCGAGGGGTCACTGATGGCTTAGTAATATATAAACTGTATATATCATTAGATTTGTTGGAATGATGTTGATAATTTATGCTTTTCTCATATGATTCGATGACAGTAAAGTCCATGATTTTGTGATTTTCTTTAGAATGAATGGAATTCCACCTTAAATGAGTTAAACTCCAAATATACCAAAAATAATAAAATTTAATTTTTTTAAATTTTCAAACATACATATACTCGCAAAAGATTTAGATTAATACATATATATATATATATATGTATATATATATATATGTATATACCGTATTTCTTAATTGGGAGAGTTTCCCAGCAGAGTGCTCAATTATTAATGCAAAAGTAAAATTAACTAAATAATTAATAAGAGCATGATATTTATTAATATTAAATAAAGTGTAACACTTTATTTAATATTAATAAATATATATGTATATATATATATATATAGTCCATTTATCAACACATACTATTAAAAAAAAAAAAAATTATATTATATTATTTTAATATTTACTTCAACAGTGCTAAATGCGTGAGTAGAGCTAGCTAGTAAGTTATAAAAATATATTTATAACAATAAAGCTGCACAGAGGCGTCCGCTTTTACTCCCCGTTTGCACGTTAGCTTGACGATTCCCTACGGGGATGAAATGCGGGCACCACTGTGTACCTTAATTGCCATAAATATTTTTTAAAAACTTGTAAGAACACGTGTAACCTTTTTTTAATATCTCGCCTCGTGACCTTTTATGACTTACACGCGTGATATATGACACTCGTTGATTACCCTGCTATAGAACAACATTTCGCTACTGCTGAATAGTACAAAGGGATAATTAGGTCTTTATTCGCCGGAATTCAAGCATAAAGTATCGGTAAATCAGAGAAAACATATTTCTTTTTTATTTCGAAAATGATTAACTTTATTTACGGCTACGTTACAACACAGACACTTAATATAAGTTTAATAAAATGAATTTGAAGATTTCATCGCTATGCGTTAAACCTTTAAATTACAATGACTATTTTTAAAACATAATTGATAATCAAAAAGTCTTATTCAGAAGACACGTGTGAGAGATTAATATTCAGACTTTTCGATAAATACATAACATTAGTAATACACATTGTGCTGTAAATGCTTACTTTAAGTGTCAATTATATAAGTGAATTAGTTTCTGTATTATAATTTTCGAAATGTTTTAGAAATGGTGGACACAATTTGAATTTCTCTTCGTGTTTCTCTTAAGTAATAGATACTAATCTTTTATACCCACAAAGTTAATTAATATATGAAAATCTCTTCTTAAAAACAAATAAAGCACTATTAAGCCGGTGACAGTGTTTATGTAAACATTGATATTTCTCTCACTCATGGTTTGTTATTAACTACCGAATGGTTAGAATTGTCGATTATTTACTAGAGGGTCAAGTTTCGATGTTTTCCAACTGGTTTTCAAGACACACTAAAGTGCTTTGATAAAAAGAAACTGTCTGTATGTTAATGAATATACCGTATGTAACAACAGAATCTGACACTTATTAAAATAACACGAAATAGACAATAAAAACAAAAGTTGTATGTGCAGAGACAGTTAGAGTTATATACTACATTATATTTCAGTGTAAACGCAACCATCGGAGGCATCATTCCTAAGGCGAGCGCGAAATAATTGACACGCTTTGGCGACGATGTCCTGGCCAAAAGCAGCAAACGCCTCCACGATCACATCCTTAAGAGAGTTGATCATTTTGTGAGGGTGCTTTTTGGTCTTGGCCTCGATCACGGAAAAAAAGAAATAGTCAATGCGTTGCAGTCGGGTGAGAAGGGCAGCCACTAGTTGGAGCGAAGTCCTGCTCGAAGACGTAGGAGCATCCGCTAGGGATTCATTCATCACGATTTTCAGCATCTCCTCGTATTTATCTACATTTGCTGCAAAACCCTGTGCATGGCCCCTTTTATTGCTTAAGCCCTATGGTATGTTCAGGTAGTGAGAAGAAGTGAAAAGACAGGGAGAAGTGTGGTAAAGACAGACAGAGCGCCCAAAGAGAGAGGGAGAGAGAGGGGGAGAGGAAAAGAAATGAGATATATAGGAAAGAGAGCATACTAATAACTATTATTCCACAATATATATATATATATATATATATATATATATATAATTACTTGAAAATAGATGAAAATATTAAGGATTAATGATAGATTTTAGCTACTAAAATATATAGACAAGACGACCCCAATGGTTCACGGGTTTTATAAAGAGTAGAAAGGAAGCCACGTTATCGAATATCAAACTATAGTATACGGATCTTGCTTGTCACCCTGCACATTTCAGGTTATCAGAAAAGTCGGATGACGTGAATAAAAACAGATAAAGGGATGAAAGAGGAGAAAATAACTAGGCGGCGAGTAAAGGCAAGTGAGGGCATATAGTAAAAGGTAAAGAGAAAGAGAGCAAGAAGCGAGCGAGAGAGGCAGAAGAAACAGAAATGAAAAGCTGATGATAGAAAAATACATATTTATTGAAAAATTGATGATGTTTCAAAATGCGCTTGATTCTGTCAAAACTTGTGAAAAGCTAGCATCTATTTTTTATGGCGTCATCCATTTTTAAAGTAAAGACTTTCTTAAAATCTTATCATGAATAAATTTTCAAGTTAATGAATTATATATGTAATTATAGCTAACAAATAGTGACCTGAGGGGTCACTGATGGCCTAGAAATATATAAACTGTATATATCATTCCATGAAAAATGTCAGTATACTGAAATCATATGCCCTTAATAGGGTTAATATGAAAATTCATGTACACTAAATGTACAAAAGCAAGGAAATTCCCAATTTTTTACACTTTTATTGACATTAAGGGTATGACTACATATCAACCAAATCATTTCATTATCACATCATTACACTATAAATCTCTATGCATGAGTTGATGAAGTGTGTGAGGTGCGCTGAAGAAAAATTTCTACCAATAAAATACATAGCCCTGTTGTGATAGCATACCCTTAATGACAATGAAAGTGTAAACATTTGGGAATTTCCTTGCTTTTGTACGTTTAGTGTATATGAATTTTCATCTTAACTCTATTATGGGCATATGATTTCAGTATACTGGAATTTTTCATGGAATGTCACTACTTTTGTAAAGGCCTCAATACAATGCCTTCTCATAACTGATATAGTTGGTAGTTTGACTAATCAAGGTATATGGTAAACTGAAATTCAAATGCCATCAACTTGACACTAGAACCTCTATCTTTGCTAAAAATCAGCTGAATCCATCAAATGGTCGATAAGATATTGAATAAAGTGTATTAATACTGGTCATTTTCAAAGTTTTTTGGAATTTTCTGGAAAACTAAAGTATATTGTAAACTGAAATTAAAATGCCATCAACTAGACCCTAGAACCTCTATCTCTGCCAAAAATCAGCCGAATCCATCAAATAGTTGATGAGATACAGGGTGGCACATACGTACGTACGTACGTGCACACATATAACATAATTTCATGATTGAACTTTCTGGATCTCTGAGTTGCCTTGACTAATGATGCTGAAATTCTACACACTTATAGAACCTATTAAATAAAAAGGTTGTGCAAAGATTTAACTAATTTGGTTTATTGGATTTTGAGTTATGATTGATCAAAACAATAAGAGCCAGCATTAGCCATTCGTGGGTCTATTAAGGGATAGAGCGCTCTCGCGCCTCCCTTGATTAAATTTGTTGCAATGAAGTTGATGATTTATGCTTTGCTATATGATTTTCTGAATTTCTTAAAAATGAATAGAATTTCTCCAAAAATAAGTTAAACTCCAAATATACCACAAATAATTAAATTTAAATTTATGAAATTTTCCAACATACATATACTCACAAAAGATTTAGATTTATATATATATATATATATATATATATATATATATATATATATATATATATATATATATATTTCATTTATCAACACATACTATTATCAGAAAATATATTATATTATATATAGATTTTTAGTATTTACTTCAACGGTACTGAATGCGTGAGTAGAGCTAGGTAGTAAGATATGAAAATATATTTATCACAATTAAGCTACACAGAGGAGTCCGAGTGTAATCCCCGTGTGCACGTAAGCTTGACGATTCCCTACGAAGATGAAACGCGGGCACCTCTGTGTACCTTCATTGCCATAAATATATTTAAAAAACTTACTGTCTCTCTCTCTCTCTCTTTCTCTCTCTCTCTCTCTCTCTCTCTATATATATATATATATATATATATATATATATATAATTTTGCAAGCACACGTGTAACGTTATTTTTAATATCTGGCCTCGTGACCTTTTATGACCTACACGCGTGATATATGACACGCGTTGATTACCCTGCTATAGAACAACATTTCGCCACTGCTGAATAGTACAAAGGGATAGTTAGGTTTTTATTCGCCGGAATTCAAGCATAAAGTATCGTAAATCAGAGAAAGCATATTTCCTTTTATTTCGAAAATGATCAACTTTATTTACGGCTAAGGTACAACACAGACACTTAATATAAATTTAATACAATAGATTCGAAGGTTTCATCGCAATGCCTTAAACCTTTACATTACTATGACTATTTTGAAAATATTATGAAAAGTCATAAAGTCTTATTCAGAAAACACGTGTCAGATATCAACATTCAGACTTTTCGATAAATACACCAAATTAGTAGTAACTATAGCACGGTAAATGGTTTACCTTAAGTACCAATTTTATTAGTGAATTTGTTTCCGTATAATAATTAAATAGTGGACAGAATTTGAATTTCTCTTCGTGTTTCTCTTAAGTAATAGATACTAATCTTTCACACTCACAAAGTTAACGAATATATATATATATATATATATATATATATATATATATATATATATGTATATATATATGTATATATGTATATATATATATATATATATATATATATATATATATATATATATATATATATATATATATATATATATATATCAAGGATTTAAATAGGATGAACGGAGTCATAGTGAGCCAAGCACAATATCACAAGAAGAAAAAGAGAGGAAATTTATAGTAATATATTTAATCGTCGAAAGACATTCGATTAAAAACTTTTAAAAGTTTTTAATCGAATGCTTCCGATAATTTAATATATTACTATAAATTTCCTCCCTTTTTTCTTGTGATATTGTCCTCGGCTCGCTATGACTCCGTTCATTCTATTAAAAACCTTGTGAGTGTAAAGATTATTATCTATTACTTTAGAGAAACACGAAGAGAAATTCAAATTCTGTCCACTATTTCTAAAAATATTTTGAAAAGTATTATACGGAAACAAATTCACTTACATAATTCACACTTAAAGTAAACAATTTAAGTTAAGGACGCAACATCACTTCTTATTTTTGAACTTTAATAAAATCTAATTAATTTCTCATTTTATTAAATCGTTTAATTAATAGTATTGCTCTATATGCTATATTGAGCTTTGTTTTTATCCTGATAGTCTACTTGTTAAAGATATTATTTATCATCTTACTATCTCTCTTCTTCTCTCTCTCTTTTTCTCTCTCTCTCTCTATATATATATATAGTATACTTTTCTACTTATGCAAACATTATTGGTTACATATGTGCATACATGTTTCGGTTGTACTCTTTACACAGAGTCTACCTCTTCAGACCAAAGAAGACAAGGAAGAGTACAACCGAAACATGTATGCACATATGTAACTAATAATATTTGTATAAATAAAAACTTATACTATATATATATATATATATATATATATATATATTCCCGAAACAGTTTTTCATGGTAAACAACTGATGATACCTTAAATAACGTTAGAAGCAAACTAATATAATAACTGTAAACACTTAATTAGCTTACATGAGTGAGTTTATTTTAGTGTTAATGGTTGATAGACTTCCGAGACTATATATATATATATATATATATATATATATATATATATATATACAATATATATATATACAATATATATATATATATATATATATATATATATATATATATATATATATATATATATATATATATATATATATATATATAGTCTCGGAATGATACTAAAATATGCGTTAATAAATACAAATTCATGTGATTTTGCTCTCCTTGGTTTGAGTTCTGTTGTTAGTCAAATCGCCGAATGATATTGTTATTGACAGAGATGTAAATAATGGTGTAAAAACATACAATTACTTATCCCTTATCGATTAGTACTTATACTAATAATTTATTATTTTATCACTATTACGTGTATTATCATGTACGATTTTTTTTTAAATTAAAAGTATGAGCGAGACATTTCTAGAAACTTAAATCACAAGGAACTAAATGTTCTAAACTCGACATTTTACAAGATTTTCTTAAATGAAATTGGGTGTTGTTTTTTCGGAATCCACTAAAATAAGAGATTGCAAGTATTCTTGATAAAAGAAAAACACTGATCCGCAAAAGATTTATATATATATGTGTGTATATATATAAAAGGTTCTGATTTTTTTTTTGATTTTAATAAAAATATCTGCATCTAACACATGGGTCTTTAAAGCTATTTTGCTTCTTTATTTATGTTTATATATATATATATATATATATATATATATATATATATATGTATCTTTTAGCAAAAACTACTCGCCTTCCGTGAATTAAGTAGTGAAGCTGTGGTTTTTGTTACAACAAAAAAAAGCATAATTTTGCTTTCATATTTAGGTAATTTGGAGGAAAACAACAAAAATATGATTGTACTGATGCTTTTTGATCTATTCCAATGTTAAGGAAATTTACTGCGTATGATCATTGTTACATTTCTATTAATTCGGAAATAAACAATATAAAGATCATCTCATATGATCTTTGTGATATTCAAAGTCAAGGAAATTGAGTTAGTACAAGCACAAAAATGAAACTTAATTCCCCATTAAAATTGATTATATAATGAAATCAAGAAACAAAAAGTGGAATGTTCATTAGTTAAATACAACAATTTTCTAAAAGTTGGTAATGGGAAATGCAACTTTTTGGTTTTCGCCTCTAGTATTAAATACAGAAAACACTTTTAGAATATAAACACATCTGTTATGTTGGTAATTTATAAACTTGAGAGAGGGCGACGCTTTCGTCTTTTCGTCATTGCAAATATAATAGTTGTTAGTATTATCATCGTCATCGTAATCATCATCATCACCACCAACAATAACTTAAACAAATTTATTTTCACAAATAAAGTTTCACTTTTAAAGTTTTAATTTGTCTCAATAACACTTCATTTCCTTATCTAATTTTAAAAAGATATTAACATTGTTTAAATATCGACAAATTTTTGTTTGGACCCTTTCATATTGTTTTAATTAAAAATATATAAACTTTAATTGTGAAAATTACATTTTATTTTTCCATAGTGAAACTGGAAGCTAGATGATTGTCTGTAAGTAAAACTTCGATGATGTCGCATAGTGGATCGTGTGTGACGGTGAAAATTTCGTGTGTTTATTTGTTTATTATACGTTTGTCCTACCATACATTTGAACCTAATTGTTAGTAAATACTTTTTCCGAGGTGTTCCTGTTTTTCAATTTTTCCAAATTTGTTTTGTTTTCGAGATTCAAAAAATGAATTTCTTACGCTGCTGAGTATACATTCATGCGTCAACGACAATTCAATTATAATTTTGACCTCATTAAAAAATGGTTTCAACTTAAATATTTAACGACATCGTGTAGCACGTGGTGTCACAAAATCAACAAAAACATTTTTGCGCGTGCCGCTCTAATATGAGGAACGATAGATATCCTAAAATATTTTTTAAAGGTTGTCCTCCATTTATACAACTATATTGCCCTAACACATTTATTTGTAAATATTATCTTGGGGGAGATTTAATACATGAAGATTTGCTAAGAATTTTAAAGCAAGTTTAAAGTACCTTCTATTCGACAGTTGAAATACTTCCAAATTCGTTTCAAATGTCGAACACGAAGTAATGGATTTATTATTTGAACTATTTACAAAATATTAAAATGGCTGACTTGTTTACTAAGAAACCGAAATGCATTTTCATGGGTTTAATCTTGTAATAGTATTTTAATTTACTACATTTTTATTAATATACTATGAGGAAAATATATTACTCTTTCAGTTTACGGACAGGGTTGAAATAATAACAATATTTAGAAAGCCATTCTTAACATGTGGAGGGGGCTGTGCTAACGATTCTGTACTTTCACCTAACAATTTAATAAACAAAAGATATGGTACAAATCTAATTTAACTTCATATCTAAAAAATAACCCGGTCCGTAAACTGCACAAGTACCAAAACGATAATACAGGAAGTGTTTTTTGTTGAGGGGGTGGTAGCATCGTATTTACAAGTATATCTACCGCAAGAACGGTTCCAAAATTTATTTTCAATAGCCAAAATGGTAAGAATGTATAGAACCGTTCAAGTTAAGTGATTTTTTGTGGGACTCTTTCCACATAGACTTAGGGTTAGTTATAAGATGTATGGATTTTTCATTCACCCCTCGCTCACCCCCAAATCGTAATTGAAACGTTCTTTTTTAAAACCAGTAAAATGCAGAGAATTTATTTAAAATAAACATATTAATTATTTAAATTCAAATTTTAGATTCACACAGGAATCTTCATCAGTATAATTAACAATATTTTTTATTCCATCTTTTTCTAAACGACGTGGTGTCGCTTGATCTTGTGCTTCAGATGTTAAGGAAGCTCGTTGGGTAATAATGTCCACAAGTTGTGTGTGCTCTGGTCGCATGTTATAAGTATTAGTAAAGAGTTCAACTGTATAGAATGCATTTAAAATTTGTAATTGAAACGTTTTTTTTAAAACTCTATATAAACATATTTTTTAAATTTAAATTACAATTTAAATGCTCTTAAAACGCTATCCCGATAGCAATCAGCCAGAAATGGGTGATAATTTTACGTTAAATTTATATGCAAAACTATAATTTCTAGAAATAATTGTTTTTCTTTCCCAACACGAATTCGCCTAAAAAAGGATAATTTCATTGTGATATTGAGGAGGAGGGTTGAAGATAGCTAGGCAAAATGCTGAGAAAGCATATAGCCGTTCAAGTTTTTGGGTTGTCACCTGGACTTGTTATTGTTAATAGAGTTAAGTATTTTTTTAGGGGGACTGTTTCCACACGGACTTAAGGTTAGTGATAAGATTCATGGATTTTTTATTCACCCTCCAAATAAAACAAAAAAAATCATTTCCCTTTGCAAACAATATTGGTATATGCTCTTAAAACGCTATCCCGACAGCGATCAGCCAGAAATGAGTGATCATTTTACATTAAATTCAAATGCAAAACTATAATTTCTGAAATAATTGTTTCTCTTTCCTAACACGTACTCGCCGCAAAAGACAAATCTCATGCTTTTTTAGAGGCGGGGGATTAAATTTGCCCTGTCCTCCCTGCACAAATCCTACACAATTATCAACAATGTTTTAAACATAACATATTCAAATATTCTTTAAAGTCTTCCAGTACGATATAAAAAGTTATATGTATCCTGTAGAAAGTGTTATTTATTTAGAGCAATAATTATATAAATATTTTTTTAAATCTTGCATGAATACGATATATAAATGCCAATAGTTTCAATTTCACTGCTAATTTCACCGCTAATAAAATAATATGAAACTAATAGAAAAAAAGATACACCTATTTGGGGGCAAACATCTTCAATATACCCAAAAGTTAATATCTTCAATATAGCTAATTTTTCTTGCGTTAATAAAGAGAATTCTCAATTTGACATTTTCTTTTGCATTCTTTTATCTAAAAATGTGGCTTTTCTTTTTTATTGAAAAATGTAGCTTCAAACGTCAATTATCACTGTTTTGACATGTTTCTACTAAAAGTCACACAGCTCTGTGTCTATAGCAGCCATCTTTTTAATCTTAACATATTTAAGAATCAGCTCATCAGGTTTTTATCTTTCTATGTTTCCATCCTTAAATTATATTTAAAATCTAAATCTAAAGTTATGTCGGGTTATATATTACTGTTCTAATAATGAGATGACGTTGTGCAAAAGGTTTCTGTTCCAGGATTAAATTTGCCCTGTCCTGCATGCACAAATCCTACACAAACGTTACTATATATATATATATATATATATATATATATATATATATATATATATATGTGTGTGTGTGTGTGTGTGTGTGTGTGCCAAATTAGTCCATTTTATTATTCTATTAATCTGTTCAAGCGAAAATAAAATAATTCTTTACTTTTTAGGATTTGAGAAAAAAAAATTATATGAAACTTACTATTATTTTTCTAGTTTTCTCAATTGATTTAAATCTCTATTATAAACGAAAATCCTGGCCTTGTACCTGGCGACTTTTTATAGCTGTAACTTAAACATGTTCTTTTAATGTGTAATGAAAACATGTTTGTATGAATAAAACACTTAATATCAGAACTATTAATTATTTAGCATTAACACATATACACATTAAACTTCTATGAGATTTCACCCCTTTAGAAAACAGTCTTTACATGGATTAACAGACGCACACATATTATATATATATATATATACATATATATATACATATATATATAAGGCCTGCATAAATAACAATTGGTTTTTAAGTTTACATACACATATGTATATATATATACATATATATACATATATATGTATAAATATATATACATATATGTATACATATATATACATATATTATATATATAATATGTATATATATACATATATATATATATATATATATAAATATATATATATATATGAACCTGCATAAATAACAATTTGCTTCTAAATTTATATACACACATATGTATATATATATAAATATGTATATATACATATATACACACAAATATATATATACCCACATATATACATATATATATACATATATATATATATAGATACATGCATATATATATATATATATATATATATATATATATATATATATATATATATATATATATATATATATACTCTTTGCAGGAAAACCACACTTAGACTACTAAGATGTGGTCGAAGTTCGTTGATAAAATGCAGATACGCTGATTCTTCTGAAATTGTAACATTAGGTAGCAGACATTAATTAATAAATATCATGAACATTTCATTTCTGCAAAAGTTTTTAGGGGCATATAAGTGAGAAAACTGTATAGAATGGCGAAAACTTTACTTCAATTGAAATTTCTTCTTAATTTTAACCCTTTAAGTTTTTAGATTTTCGAGAATCAAAATCATATGTGTATTTTTATCAAAATTGGAAAAAGTATTATAGACATAGGCTTAAGCATTATTTTTCCTTTATCTTTGATAATAGTATAAAAGTTGGGAAACACTGTTATGTTCCCTGAAAAAAAATGATCCGTCCTGGATTCTTCAATTCTTACTAACGGGACTAATGATAAGGTTTTTTTTTACCGGACTCTCTATAGCCTCTGTTTATGCCTAAGATATATATATATATATATATATATATATATATATATATATATATATATATATATATATATATATGTGTGTGTGTGGGTGTTTGCGTGTATATGTGTGTGTATGTGGTTGTGTGTAAAAGTATTCTATTTTATTTTTCTATTTATCTGTTCAAGAGAAAATGAAATTATTCTTTTTTCGTTAAATTGGATATAACTAAAATTATCTGAAACTGTGAGCCGAATTAAAACCGGACGCGGGACGTTTTTGCTACTTTTATATGAACGGTATTAATTATTTATGAAGTAAACATTAATTAACCATCATTTAAAAATATTATAGTGAATTAGATGATGCTAATACCAAAATTAATCCTTAATTGAGTTTGCTGTGACAATTCGGATGTGGATGTTTATATTAAAATCATATATAAAAAATAAAGAAATCTCACACTTACCTGAAATAAAGTAAAGTTAATTGCAAAATAGATCGACATTTTGTCACAGACTAAGAAAAAAAAAGCGTACATAAAGTGAAACTCTGTTTACATACGCTTCATGTATTACTCGGATGTTATTATTGTTAAGCGGTCAATGAAGCGTGTCCTAATACGAATCAGTTAAATTCTATTGGTCAGCTCACATCACATGACCACTCCGGAAACAATAGAGTCGCGGACGATTTTTAACTGTATCAAGTTAATTTAAATACGCCCCGCCTATTATTATTAGTTGTATTATTGTTAAGAAGTTTTTTGCACGGCTTAAACTTAAATGCTATTGGTCAATTAATAACACGTGACGAACCACTAAAAAGAAATTCGGAGAGTCCTGTTAGATATAAATTGGAATAGATGGCGACCTTTTTACAGAAAACATTTCTGACGTCGCTACACATACAGTAGAAATCAGGGAAATTGCGAGCCAGTGTCCCTCTTAAAAACATGATCCATAATATGCCTTCACAGAACCTGTTGGAAAGACTGAACGCAAGCTCTGATCTCGGAAAGGTTGTCGATCTAAAACTATTTGATGACAACAGGCTTATCATCTTATTTCAGGAGTGGATGATACTCTTTACGTATGACGGAAAAGAAGTTAGTGCCATCAAACTGGACAGCGTAGTATTGTGTTTAGGGCGACATGATGAAGGATTTGTGATACCCGGCACCTCAAGAAGGCTGTATTTTGTAAAGTTCCGCAACGGTAAACTTTTTTGTAATATCAAAATCAAGACCGAAGTGCAATTCACCGGGGCATGCGCCCTAACCAAAGAGAAATTAATGTGTATCGCTAAAAACGAGCCGACCATTATTGTTTACAACGGATTACTCTGGGAGAGGACAATTGATTTGAGGAGATACGGCGTGAGTATTGCAACGAGTATCAGCTCACGGCGGATTCGCTTGAACGAAAGCGGCCGTATTGTGATTAGTGACAATGCTAATAACTTCGTCATGATCTTGTCGGAAGATGAATCGTCTTCAATCACGCACTGCATCAATTGCCCGAGAAATATTGCCATCTGTGAGGATTTGGTTTACATTGTCCAAGACGCACCGCTCAATCGAGTTTTGGAACTTTGTTTGAGTGATAACAACAAGCTGTGTATCCTTCAAGAAGAAGACGGCATTGCAAAGCCAAGAAGCGTGTCTATTAATTCCGATCGTGTTATTGCGGTCGGAATGAAAGCATCGAAACCCGTGATACAAGTTGCCATCCTTGATCATGAGATGCCTTAAAATCATCTCGATCGAACTCTTTTCAGTATATTTTAAATTGTTTTTGACCTTTTTGTAAGTAATTTTTTTTTCTTTTTTATCCAATAATTTCACAATCCGAACAGTAATCTTACATGTATATTTTATAGAAATAAAATATTCATGAATAATAAAATGTATTTGTTTTTATTTTCATAAATGCAATTGAGTTTATTTACAGAATGTTTCTTATTTGGGTGAATTTGTTTAATTTATAGACCGGTTAATGAGCCTACAAAGATACGTATTTGCACTTTCATAACTTGACAGTAATTCCTTTCATGTCTGAACAGCTCATTATTTACTTGTTTTTATATATATGTATAAGTTTATGTATATATAATTTAGTCATATATATATATATATATATATATATATATATATATATATATATATATATATATATATATATGCATACACTTGTTTTCGTTTTAATTAATGCCGAATGTTTTGTTATTTATATAACATTGTTTAAATGATAGAATTGTTTATGAGCTCATCGTGATACGTTTGGCCACTCTCATGGCTTGACACATAGTCATTTCATGTCTGAACTGCTATATGTTTGCTTGTATATATATATATATATATATATATATATATATATATATATATGTATATATATATATATATATATATATATATATATGTATATATATATATATATATATATATATATATATATATATATATATATAGATATGTAAAAGAGTAAGGCTACCAACATTTGTAAAATGTTTTTTTCAACATTTATTTATTATTTTGTTATTTTATCATTTTATTATTTTATATAACGCGGTTCAAGCGGTGGCCCGCTCTCATCAGATATGTAAATCCAACATTTTAACAAATGTTGGCCGCCTTACTCCTTTACATATATAATTTTCTATCGTTTGAACTGCACTACCCTTTCTCTCTCTCTCTTTCTCAATATATATATATATATATATATATATGTATATATGTGTGTATATGTGTATAATAATATTATATTCATGTTCTAGTAAGCATATACTTATTAACATATATGAAATTACATATCGATATATATATATATATATATATATATATATATATATATATTGATTTATATCTCAATATTCTCACATTTCTATGTTATTGCTTCATATATATATATAAATATGCATACTGTAATTGTATATATACAACAGTAATTGAGTATTACCATGTATATATATACATTCGTCGTATATGTATGCATACACATATATGACATTTCTGTAACAATTTTTATATAGATATAAATGCATGACTACCATTTTTTATGTATATATAAATACTTGTTTTGCTCATTTTTTTTTCATATACAAGCTTTGTCTTATTTATGTAAAAATATGACAATTATATTTACCGGTCGATCGAGCATTAGTATTTTTCACGACTAAAATATGTAGTAATTGAATAATGTGTAGGTTTCTGTTTTAAGTACTTGTTGTCCTTTAAAAAACGTTTCCTTATTAATGTTCAAGATATATTTTGTTTAGTTTCATATATTTTGTTGCCACGTTTAAACATTATATTCAGAAGGCCCAATAAAACCACAAAGCATAAATATCCGATAGGTTAGATTAATTCGTATTAAATTATTATTTTAAATTTTCACGGTTTTATTCCCAACTTTGTGAAGAGAATCATCATATATATATATATATATATATATATATATATATATATATATATATATATATATATATATATATATATATGTATATACATATATTTAATATATATATATTTATATATGTATATACATATATTTAATATATATATATATTCATAAATGTATATATATATATTTAATATATATATATATTTATATATGTATATATATATATTTATTAAATATATTGATATATGTATATATATACATATATATATATATATAGAAGGGTATATATATAAATAAATATATATACATATACATATATATATATATATGTGTGTCTACACATATATGTAAATAAAAAAGAATATATATATATGTTTATACATATGTATGTATATATATATCAATAAATATATACATACATATATATACAAATATATGTATATATAAATATATATACATATATTTATATAAATGTATGTGTATATATACATATATATATGTATATACATATACATATATATATATGAATAAATATATATATATATATACAAATATATATTTATATATGCATACATATATATATATATATATTTATATATACATATATATATGTATAGTTATATATATATAATATGATTGTTATCCCACGTATGCTCCTAGAGAAGTATTTTATAGATGATTGGTGGTCTATGAAGCATTAAAAACGATGTTTTTTTTTAATTGTTTCTATTTTGATATTTCGACCAGTTCTCTGGTCTTTGTCAAAAAAATGAAGAAAACTGAGGATTATTGGCTACTCTGGTGCCCCCTCGACGTAAATTCACTAGACTAACTCGACAATAAACTAAATATCATTCATTCACTGTGGAGGTCCCCAGATGTCGGAGAGCCTTCTACTCAAATAGCTTCTTTCCTCGTACTGCTTGCCTCTGGAACTCCCTCCCAGCCCCCTGTTTCCCCGACAGTACAGACATGCAGAAGTTTAAAACTAATGTAAAAAGACATCTCGCTGCGCAGATTCCAATTTAGGTGTACCCCCTCCCTAACCTTCTCCCTTTTTTATCTGTAGCCCCTTACGTCTTCAGTGGCGTCCTGCCTTGTTTGGGGTGAACTATGTTAATAAAAAAAAAACTAAAAAGAAAAAACTGTATCTCAAACTGTGGGGCGTTCGTTTTTTTTGTCATGACGCGTGCGATGGTCAGTGTTCCTACAAATTATTATACATCATATACCAAATGATGAATTCATTAGCAAACAAGATAATTACAATTAAATGTTGCAATTACTGAAATTA
>OY744526.1:150266238-150283738 GCA_963556195.1 Sepiola atlantica
TTCAAACTCAGCATTAATGACGCGGATCTCTCCACACCACTTTCTATAGAAAACCCGCCTGCAGGAATCTCTTTATCCACTACAAATCCGCACTACCCCTCAAATCCAAAATTAGTTACGCACAAACCGAAATCACCCGCATACAAGACAAATGCTCTTCTTCTTCCGATAAAACAACACACACCGAAGCCTTCCACCAAACTCTATTGACCAACGGCTTCCCGCTAACTACCATATCTAGCCTTAACAACACCAGAAGACGTAGACACCACACTCTCACCAACACATGCTTCCTTAAACTCCCCTTCTTTAGCGACCGTATCACTTCTGCTATCCGCAATGCCATACGTAGTGAGAACCTTAACATACAACTTTCTCACACAGGCACCTCTCTCCGACAACATTTATAAAAAAAAAAAGCCACTACACCCCAGACCCCTGCTCTCTAGCTAGTTGCCCCATCCCCAACTCTGGCCTCTGCCTCCGCACATATACAGTATACAACCTGCAATGCTCTAAGTGCCAAAAGTTCTACATCGGTAGTACCGTTAGGCCTCTACACCAACGTATTAAAGAGCATCTAAACACCCACATTTCCTCCTTCCATAAACACTTAATTTCATGTGGCAACACACATCGCTCCATTAGTGTCCGCATCCTCAACTCTGTCCGCAATATAGGCCAGCTTCGAATTTCTGAAGCTATCCTAATCTCTAAATTTCGCCCTGCCTTGAATAACAGATTCGAGTTGTCATCTCCCTTCATCCTCTGATTCTTACATCCTCACACTCCCACCTCCTCACACTCCCACCCACAACTTACTTACTTGTTTTTTTTTTTTTTATAATCCTCTCTCTTCTTATTCCCCCCCTTCCCCTGCTAATATATAAAAAAAAAAAAGGTCCCATCCTTGGCTTTTATCCACTTCACAACTCAAATTCCTTCTCAAGTTTCCAATCTCATTTCTAAAGTCTGAATATATTATTTAGAATAAGTTATCTCCCTTTGACAGTAAATTTAAATTTAGATTTGAAGAGAATAAATGAAAAAAAAAAAAATAAATAAATAAATAAATAAATAAAGATTGATGAGTCATGTAAAATGAAACATAATAAAATTAAAAAAAAAATTGGTATATTACTAAACTAATGTTTATAATGTTTTAACCTTAGTTATATGATTGCTTAATGGAATTTTGACGTTTTCTGCGTTCCTACTGCCAATTGTTTTTCCCCTGTAATACGATGATCTGACACCGGTTTTTTCACGTTTTTCCGACCCTCTCGGTCTTCTATTGTTGTCTTCTGATAATGAAAGTTGTTCTTTCGAAAATTTAAGATTACCCTTTGCCGATCTGTTACTTACCAAAAAAAATACTATTTGGTATTTAATCAGTTTTCGTGAAATTATTAATAAATCGTTTTGAGTTTCACTCTCTCCCTGCGTTTATTTCTTTTCACTTTTTCATCTCACGGCAACCACATCGCATTGCTATAGCCTTGGACGACTAATTTACACTTACATTTACCAGCAATGCTTCAAGCAAACTACAATCTCATTTTATATATATATATATATATATATATATATATATATATATGTGTGTGTGTGTGTGTGTGGTTGTGTATATGTGCGTGTATTATAATAATATATTTCTATTCCTGAAGGTATATGCTTATTTAAATATATGCAATTAAGTATCAGTATATATATATACATGTATTTGTGTATATATTAATATTCTTGTATGTGTATATTATAGCTTATATATATATATATATATATATATATATATATATATATATATATATATATATAAATACCCATACATATTTTAATTGTCTCTATATAAAAGCAATTGTATATAATTTGTATATAATATATCTGTAACAATTGTTAAATAGATATAAATGCACGAGGAAAATTGTGCATGTATATATAAATACATCTGATATTCTGTATGTGGAAGACTATATAGGCTCCCTTTCTTCGTGTGTAACGTTATCGTAACGAAAATGCCAATGGTAACTAGCTTTAAGGCATAGCTCATTGGGTAAAATTAATCCGAGCTCCAGGCACTTTACAATGTTTGTATGGAGATTCCTTTCACATTCAGCCAGTGTCGTGTGATGGCTTAGTGGTAGAAGCGCCAACTCTCAGCTCCATAGTCGAGTTTCGATCCTAGCTTGAAAAACTAGCTGCTTTAGTCGAATTGAAAAACTGTGATACAGCGAGAAAATCTAGCTTCAGCATTGTTTGGAGAAGATACGATGGGTGTAACACAAATTAAGGAATGGTTCAACCTATTAAAAAATAGCCGTAGCGGAGATTGATCAACGTACTGGCAGCTCCCAAATTGCTCGAAGTGCAGCTGTTGTTGAGAGGGTGCGAAAACAGAGATAATGCGGAACGCGACGGCGGAGATGAACACTATTCCAAAAGAAGACTTCAAGAGGTGTTTCCGGCAGTGGATGCATTGGTGGGCTAAGTGTGTGCAAGAAGATGATTAGAAATTTTTTGTCAACGGACATTTATCCAACTGGACATACTCTATATTTTGATAATCTTTTTATGCACACACTTCTATTTTCCATTACTTTGTATTGTTTCTTAATTTTTTTCCAATTTTGAACTTTAGCTATTCCCCTGCCAACTAATCCATCTATGTAATTCCTCTGATGATAAGATTTTAATCTTGTAAAAGCCTGGATAAACAAAGACAATAAACATGTTTTCATCGAGTAAACCTTTCATTGAACAATCGAAGATCAAATAGATTTGTTACTCGCACATATTCATCTCTCTTCCTTCATTTATCTTTATAATTGCTCTATCTCGTATATCCAGCTTAAATCATTTCACTATAGGTAAAATTCTCTAAAAGTATACTTTTAGTCTCATATTATATATACATGCATATATATATATATATATATATATATATATATATATATACATATATATACTATATATATATATCATGTATCACAACTTTGTCGAAAAACATCAATATCCTGGATTGTCGGTTTTGCTAGAGCTGTGAGGTGACGTTTGTTAAGGGGATAAAGACACGGACTGACGACCTAGCCGTGCAAAGTTTGATCCAATCGTATTCGATAATATACCTTTCACTTATTTATGTTGGCAACAGTTACGTATACAGTAACAATACAAACAACAAAATCAAACTGGTCAACAAAGTTTCATCATTCTGATTCATACGAATTCACTTTTACTAGAGCTAATATTAATCGTTCTGAATACCAGTGGCTTATCTATCTAAGAATTATGTGCTTATAAAAATATCCGGTTCAAAATGTTTGTATGAATAAAATGTGTTATGCCTAATACACGGCTCTATTTATTATTGAGCACGTTCATATAAACACGGTAAAGATTCAGCGAATTATTCCCTGCGGGACATTAATTTATTTCGATTACACAAGGACACCATGGTACTACTCTGGAATACATAACGTATAGTTTTTAAATAAATTATTTATATATATATATATATATATATATATATATATATATATATATATATATATATATATGTATATATATATATATATATATATATATATATATATATATATATATATATATATATATATATATGTTAAACAAATTCGATATAAATATATATAAAGTAAGTAAAATCCTGTTTTGACGGGAGGCCTCTTTGATTTTGAAAGTACTCGGCGTTGTCCGGGAAAAAAGTGCTCAATGTCCTAGATAGAGCTACTGTAGTGATAGGTTTGGATAATATTTTAACAGCATCTACGCTGAAAAGGATGGGGGAATTGATAAGAGTTATTTCAGTAGTCCCCAGGAGGCCTCTTTGATTTTGAAATACTCGGCGTTGTCTGGGAGAAAAGTGCTCAATATCCTATAGAGCTACTGTAGTGATAGGTTTGGAAAATATTTTAACGCCATCTTCGTTCCCCTTTGGACTATTTCGCAGATCAGAAGAAGAGGGGATACCTAAGTGATTACAGTAGTTTCCAGGAGGCCTCCTTGATTATCAAAGTACTCGGTGTTGTCCGGGAGAAAAGTGCTCAATGTCCTAGATAGAGCTACCGTAGTGATAGGTTTGGAAAATATTTTAACGCCATCTTCGTTCACCTTTGGACTATTTCGCAGATCAGAAGAGGAGAGGATACCTAAGGGATTTCAGGAGTGCTTATAAAGCCTCCTCGATTTTCAAAGTACTCGGCGTTGTCCGGGAGAAAAGTGCTCAATATCCTAGATAGAGCTACTGTAGTGATAGGTTTAGAAAATATTTTAATGCCATCTTCGTTCCCCTTTGGACAATTTTGCAGCTGAAAAGTAGGGAGGATACCTAACGGATTTCAGTAGTCCCCAGGAGGCCTCCTTGATTTTCAAAGAACTCGGCGTTGTCCGGGAAAAAAGTGCTCAATGTCCTAGATAGAGCTACTGTAGTGATAGGTTTGGATAATATTTTAACAGTATCTACGCTGAAAAGGATGGGGTAATCGATAAAAGTTATTTCAGTTGTGCTCAGGAGGCCTCTTTGATTTTGAAATACTCGGCGTTGTCCGGGAACAAAGTTCTCAATATCCTAGATAGAGCTACTGTAGTGATAGGTTTGGAAAATGTTTTAACGCCATCTTCGTTCCCCTTTGGACTATTTCGCAGATCAGAAGAAGAGAGGATACCTAAGTGATTACAGTAGTTTCCAGGAGGCCTCCTTGATTATCAAAGTACTCGGTGTTGTCCGGGAGAAAAGTGCTCAATGTCCTAGATAGAGCTACTGTAGTGATAGGTTTGGAAAATATTTTAACGCCATCTTCGTTCCTCTTTGGACTATTTCGCAGATCAGAAGGAGAGAGGATACCTAAGGGATTTCAGGAGTGCTCATGAAGCCTCCTCGATTTTCAAAGTACTCGGCGTTGTCCGGGAGAAAAGTGCTCAATATCCTAGATAGAGCTACTGTAGTGATAGGTTTGGAAAATATTTTAACGCCATCTTCGTTCACCTTTGGACTATTTCGCAGATCAGAAGGAGAGAGGATACCTAAGGGATTTCAGGAGTGCTTATCAAGCCTCCTCGATTTTCAAAGTACTCGGCGTTGTCCAGGAGAAAAGTGCTCAATATCCTAGATAGAGCTACTGTAGTGATAGGTTTAGAAAATATTTTAATGCCATCTTCGTTCCCCTTTGGACAATTTTGCAGCTAAAAAGTAGGGAGGATACCTAACGGATTTCAGTAGTCCCCAGGAGGCCTCTTTGATTTTCAAAGAACTCGGCGTTGTCCGGGAAAAAAGTGCTCAATGTCTTAGATAGAGCTACTGTAGTGATAGGTTTGGATAATATTTTAACAGCATCTACGCTGAAAAGGATGGGGTAATCGATAAGAGTTATTTCAGTTGTGCTCAGGAGGCCTCTTTGATTTTGAAATACTCGGCGTTGTCCGGGAACAAAGTTCTCAATGTCCTAGATAGAGCTACTGTAGTGATATGTTTGGAAAATATTTTAACGCCATCTTTGTTCCCCTTTGGACTATTTCACAGATCAGAAGGAGAGAGGATTCCTAAGTGATTTCAGTAGTCCCCAGGAGGCCTCCTTGATTATCAAAGTACTCGGCGTTGTCCGGGAGAAAAGTGCTCAATATCCTAGATAGAGCTACTGTAGTGATAGGTTTGGAAAATATTTTAACGCCATCTTCGTTCCCCTTTGGACTATTTCGCAGATCAGAAGGAGAGAGGATACCTAAGTGATTTCAGGAGTACTCATGAAGCCTCCTTGATTTTCAAAGCACTCGGCGTTGTCCGGGAGAAAAGTGCTCAATATCTTAGATAGAGCTACTGTAGTGATAGGTTTAGAAAATATTTTAACGCCATCTTCGTTCCCCTTTGGACAATTTTGCAGATGAAAAGGAAGGAGGATACCTAACTGATTTCAGTAGTCCCCAGGAGGCCTCTTTGATTTTCAAAGTACTCGGCGTTGTCCGGGAAAAAAGTGCTCAATATCCTATAGAGCTACTGTAGTGATAGGTTTGGAAAATATTTTAACGCCATCTTCGTTCCCCTTTGGACTATTTCGCAGATCAGAAGAAGAGGGGATACCTAAGTGATTACAGTAGTTTCCAGGAGGCCTCCTTGATTATCAAAGTACTCGGTGTTGTCCGGGAGAAAAGTGCTCAATGTCCTAGATAGAGCTACCGTAGTGATAGGTTTGGAAAATATTTTAACGCCATCTTCGTTCACCTTTGGACTATTTCGCAGATCAGAAGGAGAGAGGATACCTAAGGGATTTCAGGAGTGCTTATAAAGCCTCCTCGATTTTCAAAGTACTCGGCGTTGTCCGGGAGAAAAGTGCTCAATATCCTAGATAGAGCTACTGTAGTGATAGGTTTAGAAAATATTTAAATGCCATCTTCGTTCTCCTTTGGACAATTTTGCAGCTGAAAAGTAGGGAGGATACCTAACGGATTTCAGTAGTCCCCAGGAGGCCTCTTTGATTTTCAAAGAACTCGGCGTTGTCCGGGAAAAAAGTGCTCAATGTCCTAGATAGAGCTACTGTAGTGATAGGTTTGGATAATATTTTAACAGTATCTACGCTGAAAAGGATGGGGTAATCGATAAAAGTTATTTCAGTTGTGCTCAGGAGGCCTCTTAGATTTTGAAATACTCAGGGTTGTCCGGGAGAAAAGTGCTCAATGTCCTAGATAGAGCTACTGTAGTGATAGGTTTTGGAAAATATTTTAACGCCATCTTCGTTCCCCTTTGGGACTATTTCGCAGATCAGAAGGAGAGAGGATACCTAAGGGATTTCATGGGTGTTCATGAAGCCTCCTCGATTTTCAAAGTACTCGGCGTTTTCCGGGAGAAAAGTGCTCAATATCCGAGATAGAGCTACTGTAGTGATAGGTTTGGAAAATATTTTAACGCCATCTTCGTTCCCCTTTGGACAATTTTGCTGATGAAAAGGAAGGAGGATACCTTACTGATTTCAGTAGTCCCCAGGAGGCCTCTTTGATTTTCAAAGTACTCGGCGTTGTCCGGGAAAAAAGTGCTCAATGTCCTAGATAGAGCTACTGTAGTGATAGGTTTGGATAATATTTTAACAGCATCTACGCTGAAAAGGATGGGGGAATGGATAAGAGTTATTACATTAGTCCCCAGGAGGCCTCTTAGATTTTGAAATACTCGGCGTTGTTCGGGAGAAAGGTGCTCAATATCCTAGATAGAGCTACTGTAGTGATAGGTTTGGAAAATATTTTAACGCCATCTTCGTTCCCCTTTGGACTATTTCGCAGATCAGAAGAAGAGAGGATACCTAAGTGATTACAGTAGTTTCCAGGAGGCCTCCTTGATTATCAAAGTACTCGGTGTTGTCCGGGAGAAAAGTGCTCAATGTCCTAGATAGAGCTACTGTAGTGATAGGTTTGGAAAATATTTTAACGCCATCTTCGTTCCTCTTTGGACTATTTCGCAGATCAGAAGGAGAGACGCTACCTAAGGGATTTCAGGAGTGCTCATGAAGCCTCCTCGAATTTCAAAGTACTCGGCGTTTTCCGGGAGAAAAGTGCTCAATATCCTAGATAGAGTTACTGTAGTGATAGGTTTGGAAAATATTTTAACGCCATCTTCGTTCACCTTTGGACTATTTCGCAGATCAGAAGGAGAGAGGATACCTAAGGGATTTCAGGAGTGCTTATAAAGCCTCCTCGATTTTCAAAGTACTCGGCGTTGTCCAGGAGAAAAGTGCTCAATATCCTAGATAGAGCTACTGTAGTGATAGGTTTAGAAAATATTTTAATGCCATCTTCGTTCCCCTTTGGACAATTTTGCAGCTGAAAAGTAGGGAGGATACCTAACGGATTTCAGTAGTCCCCAGGAGGCCTCTTTGATTTTCAAAGAACTCGGCGTTGTCCGGGAAAAAAAGTGCTCAATGTCCTAGATAGAGCTACTGTAGTGATAGGTTTGGATAATATTTTAACAGTATCTACGCTGAAGAGGATGGAGTAATCGATAAGAGTTATTTCAGTTGTGCTCAGGAGGCCTCTTTGATTTTGAAATACTCGGCGTTGTCCGGGAACAAAGTTCTCAATATCCTAGATAGAGCTACTGTAGTGATAGGTTTGGAAAATATTTTAACGCCATCTTCGTTCCCCTTTGGACTATTTCGCAGATCCGAAGGAGAGAGGATACCTAAGTGATTTCAGTAGTCCCCAGGAGGCCTCCTTGATTATCAAAGTACTCGGGGTTGTCCGGGAGAAAAGAGCTCAATGTCCTAGATAGAGCTACTGTAGTGATAGGTTTTGGAAAATATTTTAACGCCATCTTCGTTCCCCTTTGGACTATTTCGCAGATAAGAAGGAGAGAGGATACCTAAGGGATTTCATGGGTGTTCATGAAGCCTCCTCGATTTTCAAAGTACTCGGCGTTGTCCGGGAGAAAAGTGCTCAATATCCTAGATAGAGCTACTGTAGTGATAGGTTTGGAAAATATTTTAACGCCATCTTCGTTCCTCTTTGGATTATTTCGCAGATCAGAAGGAGAGAGGATACCTAAGGAATTTCAGTAGTCCCCAGGAGGCCTCCTTGATTATCAAAGAACTCGGCGTTGTCCGGGAGAAAAGTGCTCAATGTCCTAGATAGAGCTACTGTAGTGATAGGTTTGGAAAATATTTTAATGCCATCTTCGTTCCCCTTTGGACTATTTCGCAGATCAGAAGGAGAGAGGATACCTAAGTGATTTCAGGAGTGCTCATGAAGCCTCCTCGATGTTCAAAGTACTCGGCGTTGTCCGGGAGAAAAGTGCTCAATATCCTAGATAGAGCTACTGTAGTGATAGATTTAGAAAATATTTAAACGCCATCTTCGTTTCCCTTTGGACAATTTTGCAGATGAAAAGGTAGGAGGATACCTGATTTCAGTAGTGCTCAGGAAGCCTCTTTGATTTTCAAAGTACTCGGCGTTGTCCGGGAAAAAAGTGCTCAATGTCCTTGATAGAGCTACTGTAGTGATAGGTTTGGATAATATTTTAACAGCATCTACGCTGAAAAGGATGGGGGAATGGATAAGAGTTATTTCAGTAGTCCCCAGGAAGCCTCTTTGATTTTGAAATACTCGGCGTTGTCCGGGAGAAAAGTGCTCAATATCCTAGATAGAGCTACTGTAGTGATAGGTTTGGAAAATATTTTAACGCCATCTTCGTTCCCCTTTGGACTATTTCGCAGATAAGAAGGAGAGAGGATACCTCAGTGATTTCAGTAGTCCCCAGGGGGCCTCCTTGATTATCAAAGTACTCGGCGTTGTCCGGGAGAAAAGTGCTCAATGTCCTAGATAGAGCTACTGTAGTGATAGGTTTGGAAAATATTTTAACGCCATCTTCGTTCCCCTTTGGACTATTTCGCAGATCAGAAGGAGAGAGGATACCTAAGTGATTTCAGGAGTGCTCATGAAGCCTCCTCGATTTTCAAAGTACTCGGCGTTGTCCGGGGGAAAAGTGCTCAATGTCCTAGATAGAGCTACTGTAGTGATAGGTTTGGATAATATTTTAACAGCATCTACGCTGAAAAGGATGGGGTAATCGATAAGTGTTATTTTAGTAGTGCTCAGGAGGCCTCTTTGATTTTGAAATACTCGGCGTTGTCCGGGAGAAAAGTGCTCAATATCCTAGATAGAGCTACTGTAGTGATAGGTTTGGAAAATATTTTAACGCCATCTTCGTTCCCCTTTGGACTATTTCGCAGATCAGAAGGAGAGAGGATACCTAAGGGATTTCAGGAGTGCTCATAAAGTCTCTTCGATTTTCAAAGTACTCGGCGTTGTCCGGGAGAAAAGTGCTCAATATCCTAGATAGAGCTACTGTATGATAGGTTTGGAAAATATTTTAACGCCATCTCTGTTCCCCTTTGTACTATTTCGCAGATCAGAAGGAGAGAGGATACCTAAGGAATTTCATGTGGGTTCATGAAGCCTCCTCGATTTTCAAAGTACTCGGCGTTGTCCGGGAGAAAAGTGCCAAATGTCCTAGATAGAGCTACTGTAGTGATAGGTTTGGATAATATTTTAACGCCATCTTCGTTCCCCTTTGGACTATTTCGCAGATCAGAAGGAGAGAGGATACCTAAGGGATTTCAGGAGTGCCTATGAAGCCTCCTCGATTTTCAAAGTACTCGGCGTTGTCCGGGAGAAAAGTGCTCAATATCCTAGATAGAGCTACTGTAGTGATAGGTTTAGAAAATATTTTAACGCCATCTTCGTTCCCCTTTGGACAATTTTGCAGCTGAAAAGGAGGGAGGATACCTAACTGATTTCAGTAGTCCCCAGGAGGCATCTTTGATTTTCAAAGTACCTGGCGTTGTCCGGGAAAAAAGTGCTCAATGTCCTAGATAGAGCTACTGTAGTGATAGGTTTGGAAAATATTTTAACAGCATCTACGTTGAAAAGGATGGGGTAACGATAAGAGTTATTTCAGTAGTCCCCAGGAGGCCTCTTTGATTTTGAAATACTCGGCGTTGTCCGGGAGAAAAGTTCTCAATATCCTAGATAGAACTACTGTAGTGATAGGTTTGGAAAATATTTTAACGCAATCTTCGTTCCCCTTTAGACTATTTCGCAGATCAGAAGAAGAGAGGATACCTAAGTGATTTCAGTAGTCCCCAGGAGGCCTCCTTGATTATCAAAGTACTGTGCATTGTCCGGGAGAAAAGTGCTCAATGTCCTAGATAGAGCTACTGTAGTGATAAGTTTGGAAAATATTTTAACGCCATCTTCGTTCCCTCTTTGGACTATTTCGCAGATCAGAAGGAGAGAGGATACCTAAGGGATTTCAGGAGTGCTCATGAAGCCTCCTCGATTTTCAAAGTACTCGGCGTTATCCGGGAGAAAAGTGCTCAATATCCAAGATAGAGCTACTGTAGTGATAGGTTTGGAACATATTTTAACGCCATCTTCGTTCCCCTTTGGACAATTTTGCAGATGAAAAGGAGGGAGGATACCTAAGTGATTTCAGTAGTCCCCAGGAGGCCTCTTTGATTTTCAAAGTACTCGGCGTTGTCCGGGAAAAAAGTGCTCAATGTCCTAGATAGAGCTACTGTAGTGATAGGTTTGGATAATATTTTAACAGCATCTACGCTGAAAAGGATGGGGAATCGATAAGAGTTATTTCAGTAGTGCTCAGGAGGCCTCTTTGATTTTGAAATACTCCGCGTTGTCCGGGAGAAAAGTGCTCAATATCCTAGATAGAGCTACTATAGTGATAGGTTTGGATAATATTTTAATGCCATATTCGTTCCTCTTTGGACTATTTCGCAGATCAGTAGGAGAGAGGATACCTAAGTGATTTCAGTAGTCCTCAGGAGGCCTCCTTTATTATTAAAGTACTCAGCGTTGTCCGGGAGAAAAGTGCTCAATGTCCTTGATAGAGCTACTGTAGTGATAGGTTTGGAAAATATTTTAACGCCATCTTTGTTCCTCTTTGGACTATTTCGCAGATCAGAAGGAGAGAGGATACCTAAGTGTTTTCAGTAGTGCTCATGAGGCCTCCTTGATTTTCAAAGTACTTGGCGTTGTCCGGGAGAAAAGTGCTCAATATCATAGATAGAGCTATGATAAAGACTATCATGAGAGGATTGAAAATGATGAAGACTATCAAGAGAGGATTGAAAATGATGAATGCTATCATGAGGGGATTGAAAATGATGAAGACTATAATGAGGGGATTGAAAATGATGTACACTATCATGAGGGGATTGAAAATGATGAAGACTATCATGAGGGGATTGAAAATGATGAAGACTATCATAAGGGGATTGAAAATGATGAAGAATGTCATGAGAGGATTGAAAATGATGAAGAATGTCATGAGAGGATTTAAAATGATGAAGAATAGACTGACAGGATTGGAAATGATGAAGAATACCATGAGGGGATTTAAAATGATGAATAATATCATGAGGGGATTGAAAATGATGAAGAATATCATGAGAGGATTGAAAATGATTAAGACTATCATGAGAGGTTTGAAAATGATGAAGACTATCATGAGAGGATTAAAAATGATGAAGACTCTCATGAGAGGATTAAAAATGATGAAGACTATCATGAGGGGATCGAAAATGATGAAATATACCATGAGAGGATTGAAAATTATGAAGAATATCATGAGGGGATTGAAAATGATGAAGAATATCATGAGGGGATTGAAAATAATGAAGAATATCATGAGAGGATTGAAAAAATGAAGAATATCATGAGAGGATTGAAAATTATTAAGAATATCATGAGCGGATTGAAAATGATGAGGAATATTACGAGAGGATTGAAAATGATGAAGAATATTATGAGGGGATTGAAAATGATTAATAGTATGAGGAGATTGAAAATGATGAAGAATATTATGAGGGGATTGAAAATGATTAATAGTATGAGGAGATCGAAAATGATGAATACAACGAGGGGAGTTAAAATGATGAAGGATATCATGAGTGGATTCAAAATATATAGTATGAACACCGGGGCGGTTATAAGTACCTATATAGAAGGCGCAGACAGTGGTGGTACTTTTTATAGAAATAAGTCATACTATTGCCCTGTTAAACGTAGGATGAAATGGTGGGGAAGAAACAGCTTTCGCAAAAGGCAAAATTTAAAAGTAGCGACCAGGGTAGAGAAAAGTAGAAAAATAAAGAGACAGCTATAGAGAGAGAAGGAGAGAAATAGAAGTTTTAATATAAAGATGTTACACACGCAATTTTTCTTCAATTATGTTTTTATGACCCCGAGCAACGCCGGGTAGCCCCGCTAGTCTATAATAATACCCAAACTTTTGATATTTTTATTTATTCCTTAAAAATCATGTATTTCATTAGCTAATTATAAAGAAATTATATAATCAAAAATGTGTGAGAATTTGCAGATTAATAGTCGCTACACAAACCTCCCAATGAAATGTTGCTTTGTTAAGTGTGAACACTCTGGAAAACGGAAAGTAGAAAACAAACAACCACTTTAGAATTTAGAGTGACAAATCTGTTTCATATATAAATTTGACGTTAAATGATCACTTTTTTATGACTAAACCTAGGTCCGAGTGGCGAGATCATACTATTACATGCAATCGCCTAAATATCATCTCCTAAAACACGCAGCGGATTTATCTTCAATAGCAACAGACTGAATGTCGTTATTTGCCCTAACACGCTAGAATGGTTGACAAAGTGTGTTGAGGGGTCATTTTACATTAGATTTATATACGAAACTAATCCCACGTTCTATATTCGAAAATAATTGTTTTTTTTTGTTCGTTTGGCAAAGATTTAAGTGCGTTCACACGTAATCGCCTAAAAAGTAAAAATTAAATTATTGTGGGAGATGATGTGATTTAGCGGTCAGTGTTAATCTACAATTATACAAAAATATCAATGTATTTTTTCGTAATCTGATCAGATCTGATCAGTCGAAAGATACTATTAAACAAAATAATGTTTGTAAACATGAAACAGTAAGTTTGATGTCAAAACTTCACAGAAAATTCATTTAATTAGCTGATTTACAATGTCATTTATTTATTTTTCACAAAAAATGTAAAAAATCCAAAATCCAAATGCTTAAGTTAAAAAAAAGCATTTTTAAAGCGAGGAAAATGTTATTTAAAGAAAAAAAACGAACATGTACAAATATAAATATAGGCAAATAAATTTATGAAGAAATAATTTTTGCGCGCGTTGATTGAAAAGTAAATGTTTTTTTGATAATTACTTATTTCTTTGATTTAATTATTTTAACAAATTACTGTTATTAA
The DNA here is from genome assembly GCA_963556195.1 of Sepiola atlantica. Lineage (NCBI taxonomy): Eukaryota > Metazoa > Mollusca > Cephalopoda > Sepiida > Sepiolidae > Sepiola > Sepiola atlantica. The sequence continues at coordinate 150,280,019 of OY744526.1, forward strand.
TAATGACAACACTATTCTGTATATATATGTAAATAGGATCCTCACATGATAACCAAATAACATTAATATATTTTACACTATTTAAAAAATAATTATGTAAATTACATTACAAAAGACTGTGTTTGTGCCTATGCTTGATAGTATATATATATATATATATATATATATATATATATGTATCGTATGTCAAAAGAATACAGTGTATATATGAAATAACAGTGGACAGTTTGATGCTAATGTGATTTGTATGAATGGAAAAATATTTCGCAGAAATTCGTTTTTATATACATATATAATTCTGTTAGTTAACAGAAACGTTTATGTAGTAGCTCAATAGTGTACGACAAGAGCTCTTGCTAAAACATAATGAACGACGCAGGCATTCAGAGAAACATTCCATATTTCCTCCACACATTCTTATTTACAAATAATTATATCTCAAGGACATATGGTTTCATGATATGCAAACTATCACTGATTTTCATGAAAATTGGTCATTGTTTATATGTATATATTAATGTAGCTTAATAGCCAGAAATATATTGTCACAACTTACTATATATATATATATATATATATATATGAATATATATATTTTTTAAACCCACGTTGAACATTTATTTTTACAAATCTTGATTTGAGACCTCTTACTGTATCACACGACTCACACGTTTAATATATGACCCTTGTTGAACACCTTAATATAAAATTAAATTTCGTTACCACTAAACATATCACTGTGATAATTGTTTCTTTATTCGCACTAAATCAAGCTTAAAGTGTTGGTAATTAAGAGAAGCATATTTTCCTATTAGTTAGGAAATCCATATTTTTATGTATTGACAAGTGTCAACATATACACTTACAATTAGCTTAATGGAATGCATCCGTGGTGATCATAGCCGTGCCTCAATCTTTAAATAAAAATGACTTTTTAAAAAATATTATTAAAAAGAAACATGTTAGAAATAAATATTCAGACCAGTAAACCTGACATACACTTTCGGTAAATACACATCTGAAAATTATACGTTCCATCTTGAACTCTTCCAGACTAGAACATTTGAAAACTATCAGCGTTTAAGATTATACGGGCTGTTACGTTCTGGTGATATCAGGCTACGAGCACGGAATTAAAAAGTGCTTCTATGCCTGATGATAACGATTTATTGTCGCAACTTAACTGATTTTAAATAAACAAATATTTATTTTAAATAAATATTTCTGCGTTGTTCTGACTTTTGAAACGTACAGATGGCTATTCAAATTTACACAGTGCTTACATGGAGGAAAACTATCTAATTTATATATATATATATATATATATATATATATATATATATATATATATATATATATATATGGGAAGAGAAGGATGAAGGTAATCCGACGTGATGGGAAAATTAAAAAGGAAAACCAAAAACTGGATGTTTTTTATGTGTACATCAACGTTTCGTCTTTATTTATAATACTTCATCAGGATGATAGTATAGAGAAAAAATGTCATGCAAGTACAGATACATGTAGGGTAGACATATTGGGAGGAAAAATAAAAAATAAAATAAAATAATGGCCACTACTGGGTGGACGTCCGTACTTGTTGGAGAAAATAGTTGAGAGCAGGAATGGGTGAGGGGGAGAGAGAAGGATTTGTTGTGATAGGGTGTGAAATATTTGAAATATTTGGAAAATGATAGCAATGAGTGAGGGAGTGGAGGGGTGGAGGAGGGCGGTGATTGAAAGGGTGGGTATGGAATATTTGAAATATTTGGAACATGAGAAAGTTTATTTGGACTGCAGTGTTAAAAATGTTAGGAAAAAAAAACAAAAAAAAAACGGAAAGTGAAGATTCAAGGAGAAAAAGGAAGGGTGTGAGTAAATGGAAGAGTGTCATAAAGGTTAGAGATGAAAATAAAAATAAAAGTTATCTATGATCAGGCAAGAGTCTTTGTTCTGTGAGGATGATCTTGCTTATTAAGGGTGATAGGTTAAAGAAACCATTTCGTTGCTTGATGGTGGTGGAGGCGATGATGAGGACAGTTTCCAATAATCTTCGCCGAGATTTGTTGTGGATGTATTTAGTGATTTTGGCTTGTTCAACACCTCTCTCATAGACAGACCCCTTCTCCTACCCACGCATTCCAATAACACATCCATATGCAACACGCTTAACAAACTAGGCATTCCAACAGTACAAACCACATCTCAATCCATAAAACAAACTTTAAACACATCCAGACATTTCCAAAAAACACCCACAACCCATGCCGGCTTATATACTGTCCCTTTGCAATGATTGCCATCAATTTTACGTGGGAGAAACACAACGTGAATTAAAGAAACGATTAAATGAACACAAAAGGGACATAAAAAACAACAACCCTCTCAGTGCACTTTTCTCCCATGCACTAGAACATGGTCATGCGTTCAAATTTGAACAAGCCAAAATCACTAAATACATCCTTTCGCCCATCCACCAAAATCACAGCCCCCCTCCTTCTCTACCCATCCTCCTTTCCCTGCATACACCCCCCACACACAAACATTCCAACTTACTTTTTCCCCTTCAATCTTGACCGCAGCCATCTGGTACAAACACCTCCCTCTCCTCCACTCCCTCTCTGCCATCCACTTTACCCCTGCTCATCCCCCACCTCTTTCTCTTACCACCAGCCACAGTAGTCCTTGCTCACCCCATCTTTCCATTTATTTTCCCACTCATTTTCTTCAACATTCATTTTTATTCTCCAACAAGTACGGACGTCCACCCAGTAGTGGCCATTATTTTTTTTATTTTTCCTCCCAATATGTCTACCCTACATGTATCTGTACTTGCATGACATTTTTTCTCTATATTATCATCCTGATGAAGTCTTATAAATAAAGACGAAACGTTGATGTACACATAAAAAACATCCATTTTTTGGTTTTCCTTTTTCATTTTCCCATATATATATATACACACACACACACATATATATATATATATATATATATATATATATATATATATATATATTATTTAATGTTTCCACATCAAATGTTACAAGGATATATTATCTTTTATGCATCGATTTTCAGTATATATATATATATATATATATATATATATATATATATATATATATATATATATATATATATATATATATATATATATGGGTGACCATTTAGGAATACCATGTGCTGTATGTGCTCTCTACTTATCTCGGCATTGTTTCCAGTCGTCCTGTATTACTACTCTCCATTGGAATCAAGCAATGTCGACTCAGGAAAGCGGTTGCTGGGATTGCGCAACCCTTGCAATTACAAATTCACGCGCGGGCAGCCCCTGGTGGGGAACTCATGCGTCGAAATCGACGGGAGAGTCCATCATATATATATATGTGTGTGTGTGTGAAAAGATGACAAACGGAAAACAAGTCAAAGTGCAGGAGAAAAACAAAAATAAGAGATTTTTTGACCGGTTTCGTTCGTGGAGAACGTCGTCAAAGAATGAAGATACGGAGATAATGTTATTTTGAAGGCACACACATGGGATGAGGGAAGAATGATCTGATTGGATCAAATGAGAAGACATTAAGTGATGTTGGGATATGATAAGTAGGTGACACATTCTTCTAAGGCGGTGGGAGAGGGAGAAAAGCGGCAAAGAACCTAACTACGGTGAACAAAAGGGGTGGGCATAAAATTGATACACTGGAAGTTAGCACCTAAAGA
>OY744526.1:150288738-150318738 GCA_963556195.1 Sepiola atlantica
TATATATATATTAGCAAAGACTACTCGCTCTCCGTGAATTAAGTAATGAAGCTGTAGTTTTCGTTACAACAAGACAAAAGCATAATTTTGCTTTCATATTTTTATATTAAGGTAATTTGGAGGAAAACAACAAAAATATTATTGTACTGATGCTATTTGATCTATTCCAATGTTAAGGAAATTTACCGCGTATGATCATTGTTACATTTCTATTAATTCGGTAATAAACAATATAAAGATTATCTCATATGATCTTTGTGATATTCAAAGTCAAGGAAATTGAGTTAATACAAGCACAAAAATGAAACTTAATTCCGCATTAAAATTGATTATATAATGAAATAAAGAAACGAAAAAGTGGAATGTTTATTAGTTAAATACAACAATTTTATATAAGTTGGTAATGGGAAATGCAACTTTTTGGGTTTTGCCTTTAATATTAAATACAGAAAACACTTTTAGAATATAAACACATCTGTTATGTTGGTAATTTACAAACTTGAGAGAGGGCGACGCTTTCGTCTTTTTTTAACATTTCAAATATAATAGTTGTTATTATTATCATCGTCCTCGTCGTCATCATCATCACCACTAACAATAACTTAAACAAATTTATTTTCACAAATAGTAACCGCGTAAAATAGAAATCATACACTTGCCCATGAACACCTTTTTTAATCGGAAATTGAGAAACGTTGTATATCCACAAATAACACCTATTTTTTTTTTGGTCGGAATTTTTAAAAATAAGTAAACACTTTTATAATCACAATTCAGCTTAAACTCATTTTCATGATATCTATTTAATTGTTTAAGCTAAAGTGTGATTATGTTCTAAAGCTTAACGCCTAAAGTTAATCTAAAATACTACTCTACATGTCAAAAACCTTTTAGAAGGAAAAATGTTCTAACTATGGCTTCATAAATTCAATATTATTCGGAATTTGGAGAAATATTCTTTTGCTAATCTTTTGAAATATAAATATATCTTTTCTAGAACTATTTCAAGGATCTCAAGACACTGAATTAAAAAAATATATATACCTTTTTACTAAAAATTTAATAATTATCCAAATAATGTACGAGTGATCAGAATAGCAACAATCAGTTTGCCGAGCGTAAACTATACATGGAATATCATAATCGCTGTAATATTTCATTTTATTTATCTACTCTAGTATTTTAAATTTTATTTAGAATGTAGGGATTGGTAATAAAACATTATTAGAAAGCTATCTGTCAGATGGTTTCCTAATAATTTTCCCTAATTTATTCATACTTTTATTAGAATAAACATAAACAGTTAATCTATTTGTATTAAAAGGTTAATTGTAAAGTTTTAATTTGTCTCAATAACATTTCATTTCCCTATCTGATTTGTAAAAGATATTAACATTGTTTAAATATCGACAAATTTTTGTTTTGACCCTTTCATATTGGTTTAATTAAAAATATATAAAATTTAATTGTGAAAATTACATTTTATTTTTCCAAAGTGAAACTGGCAACTATACGATTGTCTGTAAGTAAAACTTCGATGATGTCGCATAGTGGATCGTGAGTGACGGTGAAGATTTCGTGTGTTTATTCGTTTATTATACGTTTGTCCTCCCATACATTTGAAACTAATTGTTAGTAAATACTTTTTCCGGGTGTTCCTGTGTTTTAATTTTTCCAAACTGTTTTGTTTGCAAAATTAAAAAAATGAATTTCTTATGCTGCTAAGTACATTCATGCGTCAACGACAATTCAATTATAATTTTGAGCTCATTAAAAAATGGTTTCAACTTAAATATTTAACGACATCGTGTAGCACGTGGTGTCACAAAATCAACAAAAACTATTTTTGCGCGTGCCGCTCTAATATGAGGAACGATAGATATCCTAAAATATTTTTTAGGGTTTGTCCTCCATTTATACAACTATATTGCCCTCAAACATTTATTTCTGAATATTATCTTGGCGGAGCTTTTAATACATGAACATTTGCTAAGAATTTTAAAGCAAGTTTAAATTACCTTCTATTCGACAGTTTAAATACTTCCAAATTTGTTTCAAATGTCGAACACGAAGTAATGGATTTATTATTTAAACTATTTACAAAATATTAAAATGGCTGACTTGTTTACTAAGAAACCGAAATGCATTTTCATGGGTTTAATCTAGTAATGGTATTTTAATTTACTACTTTTTTTATTAATATACTAATAGGAAAAGATGGTACTCTTTCAGTTTACGGACCGGGTTGAAATACTAACACTATTTTGAAAGCCATTCTTAACATGTGGAGGGGGCTGTGCTAACGATTCTGTACTTTCACCTAACAATTTACTGAAAAAAAGATATGGTAAAAATCTAACTTAACTTGGAAATCATATCTAAAAAATAACCCGGCCCGTAAACTGCACAAGTACCAAAACGATAATAGAGGAAGTGTTTTTTGTTGAGGGGGTGGTAGACTCGTATTTACAAGTATATCTACCGCATGAACGGTTCCAAAATTTATTTTCAATCGATATTTATTTAATAATTACCGAATTTTCTTACTTTGACAAAATTGACGAATTTTTATTTTGACGGATTTTCAATTGGACCATGGTAGGTTTTTAATGTATGGAAAATCCAGATCTCTTAAAAGGGGAACTTTGGATTGTAACAAAAATGAAAATTACTGTAGTCTAGAAAAATTATCCTTCACTGACCGAAGACAGAAAACATGTAGTGTAGTATCAGAAAATATACTATAGTCTGCAATATTTATTTGCACAAAAAATACAAAATTATACGAAAATTGATACAACATTTTGCTCCTAGCCAAAATGCCAAGAAAGTATATAACCGATCAAGTTAAGTGATTTTTTGTGGGACTCTTTCCACATGGATTAGAGTTAGTTGTAAGATGTATGGATTTTTCATTCACCCCTCGCCCACCCACCCCCCAAAAAATCGTAATTGAAACGTTTTTTTTTAAACAAGTAAAATGCAGAGGATCGGTTTGAAATAAACATATTATTTATTTAAATTCAAATGTTAGATTTCAACAGAAATCTTCATCAGGATAATTGACAATATTTTTTCTTCTATTTTTATCTGAACGACGTGGTGTCGCTTGATCTTGTGCTTCAGATGTTAACGAAGCTTGTTGTGTAATAATGTCTACAAGTGGTGTGTGCTCTGGTCGCATGTTGTAAGTATTAGAATGCATTTAAATTTTGTAATTGAAACGTTTTTTTAAACAGTAAAATGCAGAGGCTTTTTTTAAATAAACATGTTTTTTTTATTTAAATTACAATTCTCCCCGTTTGCAAAAAATATTGTTATATGCTCTTAAAACGCTATCGCGATAGCGATCAGCCAGAAATGGGTGATAATTTTACGTTAAATTTATATGCAAAACCATAATTTCTGAAATAGCTGTTTTTCTTTCCCAACACGTATTCGCCTAAAAAAGGATAATTTCATTGTGGGTTTGAGGAGAGGGATTGAAGTTATCTAGGCAAAATGCTGAGAAAGTGTATAGATTTTCAAGTGTTTTGTGGTTGTTAATAGAGTTAAGTATTTTTTAGTGCGAGTGTTTCCACACGGACTTAAAGTTAGTGATAAGATTGATGCGTTTTTTATTCACCCTCCAAATAAAACAAACAAATAATTTCCCTTTGCAAACAATGTTGTTATATGCTCTTGAAACGCTATCCCGACAGCGACCAGCCAGAAATGGGTGATCATTTGATGTTAAATTCATATGCACAACTATAATTTCTGAAATAATTGTTTCTCTTTCCCAACACGTACTCGCCTAAAAAAGGATAACTCATATTTGTTTAGAGGGGGGGGGGGCGAGAGTATCTACTTACAAAATTATCAACACTGTTTTAAATATAACATATTCAAATATTCTTTAAAGTCTTCCAGTACGATATAAAAAGTTATATGTATACTGTAAAAAGTATTATTTATTTAGAGCAATAATTATATAAATATTTTTTAAAAATTTCCATGAATAGAATATATAAATGCCAATAGTTTCGATTTCACGGCTAATTTCACCGCTAAGAAAATAATACGAAACTAATAGAAAAAAAGATACACATATCTTCAATATGCCCATAAGTTAATATCTTCAATATAGCTAATTTTTCTTCGTTAATAAAGAGAATGTTCAATTTGACATTTTCTTTTACATTCTTTTATCTAAAAATGTTGTTTTAGTTTTCATTTTTGGTCTTTTTTATTGAAAAATGTAGCTTCAAAAGTCAATTATCACTATTTTTACATGTTTCCACTAAAAGTCACACAGCTCTGTGCCTATAGCATAAATCTTTTTAATCTTAACATATTTAAGAATCAGCTTATCAGCTTTTATCTTTCTATATTTCCATCCTTAAATTATTTTTACAACATAAAAAGTTATGTCGGGTTAAAGGCCATGAGTAGCGATCCTCAATTTAAGCAGCTCAACCATTTCATGTGTTAAAATCCTTTCGAGATATCTAATTTCTAGATTCTTTGTGCTGTTCGCTACATTTTGGGTAAAAGAAAATAAATATTATAGTTATGTAATGTCAATGGTGGCGGGGCGTTATCCTACACTTTGCCGACCCCACATATTTTGAATAACTTTTTTACTACTAGACGAAATTTGAATGTCTTTATTTTCAAAAACGGTTGGGACAAGTCAATTCTAGCACAAAAAAAAGTTTGGATGAAAACTGAATTAATGACAAGCACAATAATTCGTCACGATTGGGTAAATCTTGACCGTAAACATATTATTCACACACTGCCGTTTGTAAATCATATATATACATATATATATATATATATATATATATATATATATAAAGCTACTTCGTTATGGATTGAGCAGTCTTGTGGTCGAAAGAACATTTTTATGGAAATCGCCCCAGACAATGCATGAATCCACTTGCTGTAAGGAGCTGATAAGATCAAATATGATTACCGCAACTACAGGATGTGCTTATTTTCCTTATTCTTGAAGAGACCTAACGTTATAAGTAGTAGCAAAACTCTAAACAGCTTTATTTATCGTAAATACATTACTCTCCTAATAATGAGATGATCGTTGTGCAAAAGTTTTCTGTTCCAGGAATAAATTTGTCCTGTCCTGCATGCACATATCCCAACAAACATTACTATATATATATATATATATATATATATATATATTTCTCAATTTATTTAAATCTCTATTCTAAACGGAAATCCTGGCATTGTACCTGGCGACGTTTTATAGCAGTAACATGAACATGTTCTTTTAAAGTGTAGTTAAAACATCTTTGTATGAATAAAACACTTAATATCAGTAAAGAACTCTATTAATTATTTAGCATCATCAAATATACACATTAAACTTCTATGAGATTTTACCCCTTTAGGAAACAGTCTTTACATAGATTAACACATACACAGACACACACACACACACACACATATATATATATATATATATATATATATATATATATACATAAATATATATATATATATATATATATATCATATATACATATATACATATATATATGAGGCCTGCATGTACTTTTTGCAAGAAACACACACTTAGACTACAAAGATGGGGTCGAAGTTCGTTGATAAAATGCAGATACGGCTGATTCTTCTGAAATTGTAACATTAGGTAGCAGACATTAATTAATTAATATCATGAACATTTCATTTCTGCAAAAGTTTTTAGGGGCATATAATTGAGAAAACTGTATAGAATGGCGAAAACTTTACTTCAATTGAAATTTCTTCTTAATTGTAACCCTTTAAGCTTTGAGATTTTCGAGAATCAAAATCATATTTGTATTTTTATCAAAATTGGAAAAAGTATTATAGACATAGGCTTAAGCTTTATTTTTCCTTTATCTTTGATAATAGTATAAAAGTTGGGAAACACTGTTATGTTCCCTGAAAAAAAAATTGATCCGTCCTGGATTCTTCAAATCTTACTAACGGGACTAATGATAAGGTTTTTTTTTTTTACCGGACTCTCTATAGCCTCTGTTTATGCCTAAGATATATATATATATATATATATATATATATATATATATATATATATATATATATATATATATATATATATATATGTGTGTGTGTGGGTGTGTTTGCGTGTATATGTGTGTATGTGGTTGTGTGTAAAAGTATTCTATTTTATTTTTCTATTTATCTGTTCAAGAGAAAATGAAATTATTCTTTTTTCGTTAAATTGGATATAACTAAAATTATCTGAAACTGTGAGCCGAATTAAAACCGGACGCGGGACGTTTTTGCTACTTTTATATAAACGGTATTAATTATTTATGAAGTAAACATTAATTAACCATCATTTAAAAATATTATAGTGAATTAGATGATGCTAATACCAAAATTAATCCTTAATTGAGTTTGCTGTGACAATTCGGATGTGGATGTTTATATTAAAATCATATATAAAAAATAAAGAAATCTCACACTTACCTGAAATAAAGTAAAGTTAATTGCAAAATAGATCGACATTTTGTCACAGACCAAGAAAAAAAAGCGTACATAAAGTGAAACTCTGTTTACATACGCTTCATGTATTACTCGGATGTTATTATTGTTAAGCGGTCAATGAAGCGTGTCCTAATGCGAATCAGTTAAATTCTATTGGTCAGCTCACATCACATGACCACTCCGGAAACAATAGAGTCGCGGACGATTTTTAACTGTATCAAGTTAATTTAAATACGCCCCGCCTATTATTATTAGTTGTATTATTGTTAAGAAGTTTTTTGCACGGCTTAAACTGAAATGCTATTGGTCAATTAATCACACGTGACGAACCACTAAAAAGAAATTCGGAGAGTCCTGTTAGATATAAATTGGAATAGATGGCGACCTTTTTACAGAAAACATTTCTGACGTCGCTACACATACAGTAGAAATCAGGGAAATTGCGAGCCAGTGTCCCTCTTAAAAACATGATCCATAATATGCCTTCACAGAACCTGTTGGAAAGACTGAACGCAAGCTCTGATCTCGGAAAGGTTGTCGATCTAAAACTATTTGATGACAACAGGCTTATCATCTTATTTCAGGAGTGGATGATACTCTTTACGTATGACGGAAAAGAAGTTAGTGCCATCAAACTGGACAGCGTAGCATTGTGTTTAGGGCGACATGATGAAGGATTTGTGATACCCGGCACCTCAAGTAGGCTGTATTTTGTAAAGTTCCGCAACGGTAAACTTTTTTGTAATATCAAAATCAAGACCGAAGTGCAATTCACCGGGGCATGCGCCCTAACCAAAGAGAAATTAATGTGTATCGCTAAAAACGAGCCGACCATTATTGTTTACAACGGATTACTCTGGGAGAGGACAATTGATTTGAGGAGATACGGCGTGAGTATTGCAACGAGTATCAGCTCACGGCGGATTCGCTTGAACGAAAGCGGCCGTATTGTGATTAGTGACAATGCTAATAACTTCGTCATGATCTTGTCGGAAGATGAATCGTCTTCAATCACGCACTGCATCAATTGCCCGAGAAATATTGCCATCTGTGAGGATTTGGTTTACATTGTCCAAGACGCACCGCTCAATCGAGTTTTGGAACTTTGTTTGAGTGATAACAACAAGCTGTGTATCCTTCAAGAAGAAGACGGCATTGCAAAGCCAAGAAGCGTGTCTATTAATTCCGATCGTGTTATTGCGGTCGGAATGAAAGCATCGAAACCCGTGATACAAGTTGCCATCCTTGATCATGAGATGCCTTAAAATCATCTCGATCGAACTCTTTTCAGTATATTTTAAATTGTTTTTGACCTTTTTGTAAGTAATTTTTTTTTCTTTTTTATCCAATAATTTCACAATCCGAACAGTAATCTTACATGTATATTTTATAGAAATAAAATATTCATGAATAATAAAATGTATTTGATTTTTATTTTCATAAATGCAATTGAGTTTATTTACAGAAAGTTTCTTATTTGGGTGAATTTGTTTATATTTATAGACCGGTTTATTAGCCTACAAAGATACGTATTTGCACTCTCATAACTTGACAGTAATTCCCTTACTTTCTGAACAGCTCATTATTTACTTGTTTTTATATGTATGTATAAGTTTATGTATATGTAATTTAGTCATATATATATATATATATATATATATATATATATATATATATATATATATATATATATATGCATACACTTGTTTTCGTTTTAACTAATGCCGAATGTTTTGTTATTTATATAACATTGTTTAAATGATAGAATTGTTTATGATCTTATCGTGATACGTTTGGCCACTCTCATGGCTTGACACATAGTCATTTCATGTCTGAACTGCTATATGTTTGCTTGTATATATATATATATATATATATATATATATATATATATATATATATATATATATATATATATATATATATATATATGATATGTAAAAGAGTAAGGCTACCAAAATTTGTAAAATGTTTTTTTCAACATTTATTTATTATTTTGTTATGTTATCATTTTATTATTTTATATAACGCGGTTCAAGCGGTGGCCCGCTCTCATCAGATATGTAAATCCAATATTTTTACAAATGTTGGTCGCCTTACATATATACTTTTTTCTCGTTTGAACTGCACTACCCTTTCTCTCTCTTTCTTTCTCAATATATATATATATATATATATATATATATATATATATATGTATATATATATATATATATATATATGTATATATATATATCTGTTTGTATATTTGTATAATAATATTATATTCATGTTCTAGTAAGCATATACTTATTAACATATATGAAATTACATATCGATATATATATATATATATATATATTTATTTATATATCAATATTCTCATATTTCTATGTTATTGCTTCATATATATATATAAATATGCATACTTTAATTGTATAAATACAACTCTAATTGAGTATTACCATGTATATATATACATTCGTCGTATATGTATGCATACACATACATGACATTTCTGTAACAATTTTTATATAGATATAAATGCATGACTACCAGTTTTTCTGTATATATAAATACTTGTTTTGCTCATTTTTTTCCATATACAAGCTTTGTCTTATTTATGTAAAAATACGACAATTATATTTACCAGTGGATCGAGCATAAGTATTTTTCACGACTAAAATATGTAGTAATTGAATAATGTGTATGTTTCTGTTTTAAGTACTTGTTGTCCTTTAAAAAACGTTTCCTTATAAATGTTCAATATATATGTTGTTTAGTTTTATATCTTTTGTTGTCATGTTTAAACGTTGTATTCTGAAGGCCCAATTAAACCACAAAGAATAAATATTCGATAGGTTAAATTTATTCGTATTAAATTATTATGTTTAATTTTCATGGTTTTATTCCCAACCTTGTGAAGAGAATCAGCATACATATATATATATATATATATATATATATATATATATATATATATATATGGTAAAATGAAAAAGGAAAACCAAAAACTGGATGTTTTTTTATGTGTACATCAACGTTTCGTCTTTATTTATAAGACTTCATCAGGATGATGATATAGGGAAAAGATATCATGCAAGCACGGATACATGTAGGGTAGACATGCTGGGAAGAAAAATAAAATAAAATGAAAAATAATGGCAGCGTCTAGCAGGACGTCCGTACTTGTTAGAGAATGAAAAATGAGTGGGAGAAAAAAGGGGAAGGGTGGAGGGAGCAAGGACTACTGTGGCTGGCGATGAGAGAAAGAGGTGGGGGATGAGCAGGGGTAAAATGGATGGCAGAGAGAGATTGGAGGAAAAGGGGGAGGGGGTGTTTGACCAGATGGCTGTGGTCGAGATTGAAGGGGAAGAGTGAGTTGGAATGTTTGTGTGTGTGGGGTGTATGCAGGGAAATGGGGATGGGTAGAGAGGGAGGGGGGGGGGGCTGTGAATCTTCTCTTATTTTTCCTCATTTTTTTCCCTCACATTTTTAATACTACAGTCCAAATAAACTTTCTCATGTTCCAAATATTTCAAATATATTCCTCACCCACCCTTTCAATCACCCCCCTCCCCCACCCACTCCAATCCCTCACTCATTGCTATCATTTTCCAAATATTTCAAATATTTCATACCCTATCACGACAAATCCTCCCTCTTCTCCCTCTCATCCATTTTCTCCCATACCTTTTCTTAAATTCCCTCATTTTCTTCAAACGCTCTCTAAGACTATAACTTTCGCCCATCCACCAAAATCACAGCCCCCCCCCTCCCTCTCTACCCATCCCCATTTCCCTGCATACACCCCACACACACAAACATTCCAACTCACTCTTCCCCTTCAATCTCGACCACAGCCATCTGGTCAAACACCCCCTCCCCCTTTTCCTCCAATCTCTCTCTGCCATCCATTTTACCCCTGCTCATCCCCCACCTCTTTCTCTCATCGCCAGCCACAGTAGTCCTTGCTCCCTCCACCCTTCCCCTTTTTTCTCCCACTCATTTTTCATTCTCTAACAAGTACGGACGTCCTGCTAGACGCTGCCATTATTTTTCATTTTATTTTATTTTTCTTCCCAACATGTCTACCCTACATGTATCCGTGCTTGCATGATATCTTTTCCCTATATCATCATCCTGATGAAGTCTTATAAATAAAGACGAAACGTTGATGTACACATAAAAAAACATCCAGTTTTTGGTTTTCCTTTTTCATTTTACCATCACGTCGGATTACCTTCATCCTTCTATTCCCATATATATATATATATATATTTAATATATATATATGTATATATGTATAAATATATATTTAATATATATATATATATATTTATAGATGTATATATATATATATATATTTAATATATATATATTAATATATGTATATATATATATATTTAATATATATATTTATATATGTATATATATACATATATACATATAGAAGTGTATATATATAAATAAATATATATACATATACGTATATATATATGTGTGTTTACACATATATGTAAATAAAAAAGAATATATATATATATGTTTATACATATGTATGTATATATATATATCAATAAATATATACATACATATATATACAAATATATGTATATATAAATATATATACATATATTTATATAAATGTATGTGTATATATACATATATATATATATGTATATATATACAAATATATCTATGAATATATATATATATATATACAAATATATATATATATATATTTATATATGCATACATATATATATATTTATATATATTTTTTTTTTTTTTTTTTACATGGTTCACCCCAAACAAGGCAGGACGCCACTGTAAACGTAAGGGGCTACTGAGAAAAAGGAAAAGGGGGGGAAGGATTGGTGGTTCAGCTTAAATTGGGATCTGAGCAGCGAGATGTCTGTTTACATTAGTTTTAAATTTCTGCATGTCAGTACCGTCGGGGAAACAGGGGGCAGGGAGGGAGCTCCAGAGGCCAGCAGCACGAGGAAAGAAGCTATTTGAGTAGAATGCTCTCCGGCATCTGGGGACCTCCACAGTGAATGAATGAGATCTAGTAGAATGTCGAGCTAGTCTAGTGAACCCACGTCGAGGGGGCACCAGAGCAGCACACCCATCGGATATATATATATATATATATATATATATATATATGTATAGTTATATATATATAATATGCTTGTTATCCCACGTATGCTCCTAGAGAAGTATTTTATAGATGATTGGTTGTCTATGAAGCATTAAAAACGATGTTTTTTTTTAATTGTTTCTATTTTGATATTTCGACCAGTGCTCTGGTCTTTGTCAAAAAAATGAAGAAAACTGAGGATTATTGGCTACTCTGGTGCCCCCTCGACGTAAATTCACTAGACTAACTCGACAATCAACTAAATATCATTCATTCACTGTGGAGGTCCCCAGACTTCGGAGAGCCTTCTACTCAAATAGCTTCTTTCCTCGTACTGCTTGCTCTGGAACTCCCTCCCAGCCCCCTGTTTCCTCGACAGTACAGACATGCAGAAGTTTAAAACTAATGTAAACAGACATCTCGCTGCGCAGATCCCAATTTAGGTGTATCCCCTCCCCAACCTTTTCCCTTTTTTTTCTGTAGCCCCTCACGTCTACAGTGGCGTCCTGCCTTTTTGGGGTGAACTATGTTAATAAAAAAAAACTAAAAAGAAAAAACTGTATCTCAAACTGTGGGGCGTTCGTTTTTTTTGTCATGACGCGTGCGATGGTCAGTGTTCTTACAAATTATTATACCTCATATACCAAATGATAAATTCATTAGCAAACAAGATAATTACAATTAAATGTTGCAATTACAGAAATTAACAATTAACAAAAATAAAATAACAAAATTAAAGAAATGAATTTTATGATTGATTTTACTTAGTAACTGAATAATAATTCTTATATATTTATTTTACATAGTAACTAGACGTACCCGTGTCCCGTTGAGTCACAATTTCAACAACTCTTTATTCTACTCTGATTTTTTCTAAAATTTATGAACAATGAAATATTTGTCAAGGTATTCTTCTTGTATAACTCAAAACAATAAGTTTCGATCTTTCATTAATATACATAATATCAGATAATAAAAAAGGCATTTTATATTGCAAACAAATTCCTATTCTAATGTGTGGTGTGTACCCACACACACACACCCACACACACATATATATATATATATATATATATATATATATATATATATATATATATATATATATATATATATATATATATAGTTATCTATATATTATGTAAATTAGATGGTAAGGCACGCTGTTAAAAGAGAGTAATGCTTCGTCTGAATTTCTTACATTAGAAATATTAGAGTGAATAAATAAAACTAGAGATAAAAAAGGGGACAAGAAAAATATATCACTCAGATTGGATTGATGACGTGTTCAGTTAATTACAAATTACGACTCATGATAATAATCAAAACAATTATTTTCAAACATAACTCAATCCCAGAGCAAAGTTATATTTAAACATGAATTTTGAGTAATTAAAGTATATAGAAAAAAAGCCTCAAAGAAACAAACGTTAATCGATTCGTCGGTATTCTAATAATAACTAATCAAGTACAATATTTGTATATCGCTTTTTTTTATTATTGCTAAGTGTCAACACAGACCATTAAACAAATTAAATACGTGGTGGTCATCGCCATGCTCATTATCTTTAAATAACAATGACTATATTGAAAATGTTATTAAACATCATAAAGTATTATTTGGACGACACGTGTGAGAAATAAATATTTCAAGCAGTAAAGCTGAATAACATTTCATGAATAGAATATAAGTAGTCAACTTTGCCTTACAAAGGTATAAAAGAAATCATTTATTTAAAGCCTGGATTATATCAGTAAATATACATAACATTCTAAGCAAATAACGCCTTTAAACGAAAGTGACACCTGATTTCACATTTCCGAAACAGATGACAACATAAGCTGAAAAAAGCCGAATAGGTCAGACGGTACTAATGTTGTACTTATTTTTCTGTAACAATATATATATATATATATATATATATAAATATTAAATTATTAATACCTACAGACGCTAGTGTTTCAAGCTTATTGCCTTCATCAGTAAAATTACAGACGGTCGGGCGCGAACCAGATTCACAGAATCAACCTAGAATCTGCAAGCAGTCGCCATATCCACTCGGCCAACGGAAACTGTCACGTAATTAAGCGAAATTAAGATCTATATATATACCTAGTAAAAAATGTATAATATATATATATATATATATATAATACATTTTGCAGCAAGATCACACGGAATCGGACAAGAAGGGGTGGAAGTACGTTGATTAAATCCAGATACAGCTGATTCTTGTGAAATTGTAACATGAAATAGTAGTATTAAAAGTTTGAAAGGCATATAATGGGTAAACCTCCTATTTGATCCATAGGATAATTACTTACATTCAAATTTCTTCTAAATTTTCAGCCTTTAATTTTTTTACTTTTTCTAGAATCAAAATCATATTTGTATTCTTATCAAAATTAGAAGAAGTATTAAATACATAAGGTTAAGCATTATTATATTTTGATATTATTCTTGATAATGGGAAGGAAGTTGTGCAAAAGTGTTTTGTTCCATGGATGAATTTGACCCGACCTGGATTCTCAAATCCTTACAAACGCGACTAATAATAGGCTTCCTTTACCGGACTCTCTCAAGCCTCTGTTTATGCCTCCTATATATATATATCTATATATATATATATATATATATATATATATATATATATATATATATATATGAGGGTTTATAACTAAAAGGTAACTTTTAGAGAATAAGACCTATTGTGAGATGTGGAAAGCTCAATATACTGGATAGAGCAAAACTAAGGTGAGTCAATGAAAAATAATTAGACCTGCAAATGGAAACAGATCAATATCTTCAGTTGTTCAGAACAAGGAGCATTTAGTAAATAAAAATATTTATTCTTCTTTTCTTTCAATTTCATTCCTGCTTCCATTTGCAGGTCTAATTATTTTTCATTTACTAACCTTATATATATATATATATATATATATATATATATATATATATATATATATATATATATATATATATATATATATATATATATGTGTGTGTGTGTTTGTGTATATGTGCGTGTATTATAATAATATATTTCTATTCCTGAAGGTATATGCTTATTTTAATATATGCAATTAAGTATCAGTATATATATATACATGTATTTGTGTATATATTAATATTCTTGTATGTGTATATTATAGCTTATATATATATATATATATATATATATATATAAATACCCATACATATTTTAATTGTCTCTATATAAAAGCAATTGTATATAATTTGTATATAATATATCTGTAACAATTGTTAAATAGATATAAATGCACGAGGAAAATTGTGCATGTATATATAAATACATCTGATATTCTGTATGTGGAAGACTATATAGGCTCCCTTTCTTCGTGTGTAACGTTATCGTAACGAAAATGCCAATGGTAACTAGCTTTAAGGCATAGCTCATTGGGTAAAATTAATCCGAGCTCCAGGCACTTTACAATGTTTGTATGGAGATTCCTTTCACATTCAGCCAGTGTCGTGTGATGGCTTAGTGGTAGAAGCGCCAACTCTCAGCTCCATAGTCGAGTTTCGATCCTAGCTTGAAACACTAGCTGCTTTAGTCGAATTGAAAAACTGTGATACAGCGAGAAAATCTAGCTTCAGCATTGTTTGGAGAAGATACGATGGGTGTAACACAAATTAAGGAATGGTTCAACCTATTAAAAAATAGCCATAGCGGAGATTGATCAACGTACTGGCAGCTCCCAAATTGCTCGAAGTGCAGCTGTTGTTGAGAGGGTGCGAAAACAGAGATAATGCGGAACGCGACGGCGGAGATGAACACTATTCCAAAAGAAGACTTCAAGAGGTGTTTCCGGCAGTGGATGGATTGGTGGGCTAAGTGTGTGCAAGAAGATGATTAGAAATCTTTTGTCAACGGACATTTATCCAACTGGACATACTCTATATTTTGATAATCTTTTTATGCACACACTTCTATTTTCCATTACTTTGTATTGTTTCTTAATTTTTTTCCAATTTTGAACTTTAGCTATTCCCCTGCCAACTTATCCATCTATGTAATTCCTCTGATGATAAGATTTTAATCTTGTAAAAGCCTGGATAAACAAAGACAATAAACATGTTTTCATCGAGTAAACCTTTCATTGAACAATCGAAGATCAAATAGATTTGTTACTCGCACATATTCATCTCTCTTCCTTCATGTATCTTTATAATTGCTCTATCTCGTATATTCAGCTTAAATCATTTCACTATAGGTAAAATTCTCTAAAAGTATACTTTTAGTCTCATATTATATATACATGCATATATACATATATATATATATATATATATATATATATATACATATATATACTATATATATATATCATGTATCACAACTTTGTCGAAAAACATCAATATCCTGGATTGTCGGTTTTGCTAGAGCTGTGAGGTGACGTTTGTTAAGGGGATAATGACACGGACTGACGACCTAGCCGTGCAAAGTTTGATCCAATCGTATTCGATAATATACCTTTCACTTATTTACGTATACAGTAACAATACAAACAACAAAATCAAACTGGTCAACAAAGTTTCATCATTCTGATTCATACGAATTCACTTTTACTAGAGCTAATATTAATCGTTTTGAATACCAGTGGCTTATCTATCTAAGAATTATGTACTTAGAAAAATATCCGGTTCAAAATGTTTGTATGAATAAAATGTGTTATGCCTAATACACGGCTCTATTTATTATTTAGCATGTTCATATAAACACGGTAAAGATTCAGCGAATTATTCCCTGCGGGACATTAATTTATTTCGATTACACAAGGACACCATGGTACTACTCTGGAATACATAACGTATAGTTTTTAAATAAATTATTTATATATATACTTTTGGACAACAATTACTTTGAAGTGATTCCTTGAACATTTCTTTACAGTTCTTTCTGTTGTGTTATTTTTTATTGTTTGTTTGTTTGTTTCCTTTATAGTAGAATCAAATACTTTTGGTTTTTCTATCAAGTGCTTGATTTCAAATTAACTTACGCTCCTATCTGTTGTATTTATTTTTAATTTCATTGTTTCTTTTCTTGCTTTATAGTAGAATCACATATTTTTGGTTATTTTTTAGGAAGTGCTTGATTTCACATTTATTTACAGTTCTATCTGTTGTGTTATTTCTTATATTAACTTTTAGCTTTTGGTATTGAACAATAACTATGCCCAAGAAATCATCCTCCTCATCATATGGAAGTGCATCTGCTCAGGCACGTAGCAAAAAACAAAAGCGAGTTGCTGAAAATGAGGAAAGTCGAGAAGCACGTTTGCTGGCCAATCGGATTCGGAATTCTACAAGAAGAGACATTGAAACTGAGGCTGACAGACGGGATCGTTTAGCTGCTAGCAGTAGTCGGATGGCTACTATACGGGAAAATGAGGCTATCGAAGAAAGACAGATACGGTTAGCTGCGAGCAGTAGTCGGATGGCTACTATACGGGAAAATGAGGCTATCGAAGAAAGACAGATACGGTTAGCTGCGAGCAGTAGTCGGATGGCTACTATACGGGAAAATGAGGCTATCGAAGAAAGACAGATACGGTTAGCTGCGAGCAGTAGTCGGATAGCTACAGCGAGATCACATGAGACACCAGAAAGCCGCGAAGTTAGGAGAATATCCGATCAACTATATCATGCCACGAACAGATCTAATCTAAGAGATTCAAGACATGTTAATTGGCTAATGGAAGCATTTGAATATGATTCAGAAAAAGATTACAACTGTGATCCCAGAGTAATCATTGGGGAAATGGAAAAAGTTTGTCCTTATTGTGGTGCTAAGAAGTGGCCTGCAGAAAGACCGGGTTTTTGTTGCTTGAGTGGCAAAATTAATCTTACAAATATACAAGATCCTCCAGAAGTTCTCAGAAACCTACTCAGAGATGATACACCAACAGCAAAACACTTCAGAAGAAATCTTCTGAAATACAATTCCGCATTTCAAATGACATCTTTTGGAGCTGGTAAAAATGTTACTGACTTTGGATTCTTTACCACTTATAAAATCCAGGGTCAGTGTTATCATTTGATGGGTGCTTTGCTTCCACTACCAGAAACATCTCACGAATTTGTGCAGATTTATTTCATGGGTGGCAATCAAACAGAAGCACAGCGCAGATGCACAGTTGTGCAAGGTGGATTGGAATTGGACATTGTCATGGCGTTACAAGACCTTCTTCACCAACACCATACATATGTTGGTATTTTTAAATATGCACTGGAGCACATGCAACGGATGCGAAATCAGAAAATCATAATCAGAGCAGACAAACGTCCTCCGGCAGAACATGAACGGAGATACAATGCACCTGTAGCAGATGAAATTGCAATTCTAATGGTGGATGAAGAACATGAACACAGAGACATTATTTTGCAACTAAGAAGCGGACAATTGCAACGTATTGCTGAAACACACAGAGCATATGATTCACTTCAATACCCACTAATCTTCTGGAATGGACAAGATGGCTATCATTTTCAACTATGGCAGAGCAACCCAGAAACAAATCAGGATACTGGGCGCTCAGTCACGGCCAAATGTTTTTATGCTTATCATTTCATGGTTCGCGACCAAGGTAATCATATTTTGTATCTGAACGAAGTGACTAGCCAATTCATGGTAGACATGTATGCCAAAATAGAAACTGAAAGGTTAGGCTTCATACGAAGAAATCAAAAACAATTAAGGGTGGAAGAATATATACACCTTCGAGATGCCATGAACTCTGATGGTGACCACAGAAATATTGGACAACCAATTATCTTGCCTTCCAGTTACACAGGAGGACCCCGATATATGCACCAACGGACTCAAGATGCAATGGCTTATGTAAGAAAATTTGGACGATCAGATCTTTTCATTACATTCACCTGTAATCCAAAATGGCCAGAAATCGCAAATGAACTTTTTCCCCATCAAACTGCCAAGGATCGTCATGATTTGATTGCTCGGGTGTTCCATGAAAAGCTAAAGAAACTCTTATGGCTTCTCAAAGAAGGAAGAATATTTGGTGACCTAAATGCCTGCATGACAACAATTGAGTGGCAAAAGAGAGGACTTCCTCACTCTCACACACTAATTTGGTGCAAAGTCAACATAAGAGGAGATGATGTGGACAAAATAATTTCTGCTGAACTGCCGGATGAACATACTGACCGAGAGCTATTTGAAATCGTCAAAACACAACTTATCCATGGCCCATGTGGACTCATCAATCCAGCATCACCCTGTATGCAAGATCGAAAATGCTCTAAAAGATATCCAAAGGCTTTTATTGAGGAAACGCAGACTGACAACAACGGATATCCTCTGTATCGCAGACGGACACCAGAAAATGGTGGCAACTCAACAACCTTAGTTGTTAAAGGAGAAGTTGTTACTGTGGACAATCGATGGGTAGTGCCATATAATAGTTTGTTATGTAAAATCCTGAAGGCACACATTAATGTGGAATATTGCAGCTCTGTTAAAGCGCTCAAATACATAACAAAATATATCAACAAGGGTAGTGATATGGCAACTTTTGCTATTGGTGATGAAGCTGCAAGAGATGAAATCAAAGTTTATCAGACAGGCCGATACATCTCCAGTAATGAAGCAATATGGCGGATCTTTGGATTTGAAATACACCAACGGTTTCCAACCGTTGTAAATTTGGCAGTACATCTAGAGAATGGACAAAGAGTGTATTTCAATGAGCGGACGGTACATAATTTGGCAGAGACACCACCAGAGACGACCCTCACTGCATTTTTTAAGCTCTGCCAGGAAGATGATTTTGCAAGATCACTGATGTATGTACAAATTCCAACATATTATACCTGGAGTAAGCAAAAAAAATGGGTTCGACGTAAGCAGGGACAACCTGTTCCAGGACATGACATTAAATCGTCTGGTGCTATTGGCCGTGCTTACATTGTGCACCCCAATAACAGGGAGTGTTTCTACTTACGGCTGCTTCTCCACACTGTTCATGGACCAACATCATTTGAGGATCTTCGCCGCTTTGATGGAGTACTGTCTACAACCTACCAAGAAGCTTGTGGATTGCATGGCCTGTTGAAAGATGATGAACACTGGAAAAATACCCTAGAAGAAGCATCTGTTTCACGAGTAGCCAGTCAGATAAGACAGTTGTTTGCGATTATGCTCACAGCCTGTGAGATTGATCAACCAAATATTCTCTGGGATCAATTCAAAAATGATATGTCCGAAGACTTTCTCCATCGAGTTAGGCTACAACATGATGATATGTCAATTACATTTTCCCCAGAAATTTATAACCTTTCTCTCACTGACCTATCCTGTCGAGTCCAGTCTCTTAATCGGACACTAACTAATTGTGGAATGCCAGAGCCTTATGGAATAATGAATGTAAATTATAGAATACAGCAGGAAACCTCTTATGATTCTCATGCATGTGATGAATTCATCAAGGAAAATGAACCGCGACTTGTGGATGACCAGAGGAGTATTTATCACAGCATCTTGGAAAGCATCACTCATCACAAAGGACAGACATTCTTTATTGATGCTCCGGGTGGAACAGGCAAAACTTTCCTCTTAAACCTGCTGCTTGCAAAAGTTCGCCACACAAAGAATATTGCCCTTGCAGTGGCATCAAGTGGGATTGCAGCAACACTTCTTGATGGTGGTAGAACTGCTCACTCTATGTTTTCTCTGCCACTAGACCTCACACGACAAGAAAAACCTATGTGCAACATAAAAAAAAATTCAACCAAGGCCAAACTCTTACAAACGTGTAAACTAATAATCTGGGATGAAGCAACAATGAGCCATAAAAGAGCAATGGAAGCGTTAGATCTGACGCTACAGGATTTAAAAGACAGCACAAGAATAATGGGAGGAGTCACATTGGTCTTTGCTGGGGATTTCAGACAAACCCTTCCTATTATAACTGGTGGAACTAGAGCTGATCAGATCAATGCATGTCTAAAAAAGTCCTACCTATGGCATCACATTAAGAAAATGAGTCTGACCCTTAATATGCGAGTGCATTTACATGCTGATAATGCTGTTGGTGAATTTGCCACACAACTTTTACTAGTGGGGAATGGACTCCTAGAAAGGGACTCCAATAACCAAGTTCAGTTGCCCTTTCAAACAATTGAAACAGAACAAGAAATGATTGTTAGAATATTTCCAGATATCTATAACCAGCACACCAATAACAACTGGCTCTGTGATCGAGCGCTTTTAGCACCGACAAATGACTGTGTGAAAGACATGAATTTGAAACTTCTGAATATGATGGCCGGGGAAAACAAGTCATATTATTCTGTTGATACTGTTTGTTCTCAGGAAGAAACCGTGAACTATCCCACTGAGTTCCTTAACAGTCTTGAACCACCAGGAACACCTCCGCATACCCTGTTACTGAAGCTTGGCGCACCAATAATTCTGCTTCGTAATCTGGATCCACCAAGGCT
The DNA here is from genome assembly GCA_963556195.1 of Sepiola atlantica. Taxonomy (NCBI): domain Eukaryota; kingdom Metazoa; phylum Mollusca; class Cephalopoda; order Sepiida; family Sepiolidae; genus Sepiola; species Sepiola atlantica. The sequence goes on from OY744526.1 coordinate 150,309,849, forward strand.
CATTGTAAAAAGTATGATGCACCATGTCTTGGAAGCAACAATAATGTCAGGAAAATATGCAGGGGAAAACTGCTTCGTACCAAGAATACCAATGAGACCGACAGACTTGCCATTTGAATTTGAAAGGCTTCAATTTCCCGTCAGACTCAGCTTTGCCATGACCATTAACAAAGCACAAGGCCAATCACTTAAATTTGTTGGACTAAATCTGTCAAACCCTGTCTTCTCACATGGGCAGCTATATGTTGGTCTATCAAGAGTTGGAAGCCCTGATGGTCTCTTCATTCTGGCCCCAGACGGAAAAACCAACAACATTGTCTACTCTGAAGCATTAACATGAAAGTCTAAGCAGACACATTTATGAAGAAAATTGCTTACAGAAAATTCCAACTCAACCACTTTTTCAGTGATGGAAGAACTTACATTTTGACAAGATATTTGAAGTGCTTCATTCAGTCCACTAGATGTTGGATGGAATACAAGTACCTTAGTTCAGCAGTCTTGATGGTAAGTTTTTATATCGATTTTTCTACGGTACATAAGTTTTCATAAAGCAAATAGCATTTTCACTAAATCGAAGACGTATTTTGAATTACATTGCTTTGTGTTTTTCACTTCCTTATTATGTGTGGCAATACCCTTTCATGCATTGCATTTAGACGGTTCAAATTTCATTTTTTTTTCAGTTTCTGTCTGCTTGAAAATGCCATCCCACCCAAATCCCAATAGTAATACCAAATCCTGTCACTTCAACGATATACAGCAACGATAGGATTTTCCAAGGTTTGTAACCTCAATCAATTAGAAATGATTTATCTATGTTTTATGGCTAATAACTCGTATCATTTGGATCAAATTTCATTTTTTTTCTTTCAGTTTCTGTCTGCTTGAAAATGCCATCCAACCATATCCCAATAGTAATACCAAATCCTGTCACTTCAACGATATACAGCAACGATAGGATTTTCCAAGGTTTGTCACCTCAATCAATTAGAAATGATTTATTTATGTTTTATGGCTAATAACTCGTATCATTTGGATCAAATTTCATTTTTTTTCTTCCAGTTTCTGTCTGCTTGAAAATGCCATCCAACCATATCCCAATAGTAATACCAAATCCTGTCACTTCAACGATATACAGCAACGATAGGATTTTCCAAGGTTTGTCACCTCAATCAATTAGAAATGATTTATCTATGTTTTATGGCTAATAACTCGTATCATTTGGATCAAATTTCATTTTTTTTCTTCCAGTTTCTGTCTGCTTGAAAATGCCATCCAACCATATCCCAATAGTAATACCAAATCCTGTCACTTCAACGATATACAGCAACGATAGGATTTTCCAAGGTTTGTAACCTCAATCAATTAGAAAAGATTTATCTATGTTTTATGGCTAATAACTCGTATCATTTGGATCAAATTTCATTTTTTTTCTTTCAGTTTCTGTCTGCTTGAAAATGCCATCCCACCCAAATCCCAATAGTAACACCAAATCCTGTCACTTCAACGATATACAGCAACGATAGGATTTTCCAAGGTTTGTCACCTCAATCAATTAGAAATGATTTATCTATGTTTTATGGCTAATAACTCGTATCATTTGGATCAAATTTCATTTTTTTTCTTTCAGTTTCTGTCTGCTTGAAAATGCCATCCAACCATATCCCAATAGTAATACAAAATCCTGTCACTTCAACGATATACAGTAACGATAGGATTTTCCAAGGTTTGTCACCTCAATCAATTAGAAATGATTTATCTATGTTTTTCGGCTAATAACTCGTATCATTTGGATCAAATTTCATTTTTTTTCTTTCAGTTTCTGTCTGCTTGAAAATGCCATCCAACCATATCCCAATAGTAATACAAAATCCTGTCACTTCAACGATATACAGCAACGATAGGATTTTACAAGGTTTGTAACCTCAATCAATTAGAAAAGATTTATCTATGTTTTATGGCTAATAACTCGTATCATTTGGATCAAATTTCATTTTTTTTCTTTCAGTTTCTGTCTGCTTGAAAATGTCATCCAACCATATCCCAATAGTAATACAAAATCCTGTCACTTCAACGATATACAGCAACGATAGGATTTTCCAAGGTTTGTCACCTCAATCAATTAGAAATGATTTATCTATGTTTTATGGCTAATAACTCGTATCATTTGGATCAAATTTCATTTTTTTTCTTTCAGTTTCTGTCTGCTTGAAAATGCCATCCAACCATATCCCAATAGTAATACAAAATCCTGTCACTTCAACGATATACAGCAACGATAGGATTTTCCAAGGTTTGTAACCTCAATCAATTAGAAATGATTTATCTATGTTTTATGGCTAATAACTCGTATCATTTGGATCAAATTTCATTTTTTTCTTTCAGTTTCTGTCTGCTTGAAAATGCCATCCAACCATATCCCAATAGTAATACAAAATCCTGTCACTTCAACGATATACAGCAACGATAGGATTTTCCAAGGTTTGTAACCTCAATCAATTAGAAATGATTTATCTATGTTTTATGGCTAATAACTCGTATCATTTGGATCAAATTTCATTTTTTTTCTTTCAGTTTCTGTCTGCTTGAAAATGCCATCCAACCATATCCCAATAGTAATACAAAATCCTGTCACTTCAACGATATACAGCAACGATAGGATTTTCCAAGGTTTGTAACCTCAATCAATTAGAAATGATTTATCTATGTTTTTCGGCTAATAACTCGTATCATTTGGATCAAATTTCATTTTTTTTCTTTCAGTTTCTGTCTGCTTGAAAATGCCATCCAACCATATCCCAATAGTAATACCAAATCCTGTCACTTCAACGATATACAGCAACGATAGGATTTTACAAGGTTTGTAACCTCAATCAATTAGAAAAGATTTATCTATGTTTTATGGCTAATAACTCGTATCATTTGGATCAAATTTCATTTTTTTTCTTTCAGTTTCTGTCTGCTTGAAAATGTCATCCAACCATATCCCAATAGTAATACAAAATCCTGTCACTTCAACGATATACAGCAACGATAGGATTTTCCAAGGTTTGTCACCTCAATCAATTAGAAATGATTTATCTATGTTTTATGGCTAATAACTCGTATCATTTGGATCAAATTTCATTTTTTTTCTTTCAGTTTCTGTCTGCTTGAAAATGCCATCCAACCATATCCCAATAGTAATACCAAATCCTGTCACTTCAACGATATACAGCAACGATAGGATTTTACAAGGTTTGTAACCTCAATCAATTAGAAATGATTTATCTATGTTTTTCGGCTAATAACTCGTATCATTTGGATCAAATTTCATTTTTTTTCTTTCAGTTTCTGTCTGCTTGAAAATGTCATCCAACCATATCCCAATAGTAATACAAAATCCTGTCACTTCAACGATATAAAGCAACGATAGGATTTTCCAAGGTGAATGACCTCAGTCAATTAGAAAAGATCTATGTATCTTTTCACACAGTTGATAAGCATCTTGAAATTGCATTTATCTATGTTTTATGGCTAATAACTTGTATCATTTGGATTCAATTTCAATTTTTTTTCAGTTTCTGTCTGCTTCACAATATCTGAAAGGCCACCAGTCAAACCTCGGTATCTCCATCAATACAGAGGATCAACAATTTAAAGCAGATATAATGTCTGCATAGGAAGTTATATTTTTCACTACAAAACACGATTTCATAAGCATCATGGTATGTTACGTTTCTCACTACTAACCCCATCTCGCTTTGTATTATTTGGTGGACTTGAAATTGGGAATACTATCCGTTTAATACATGCCTCCTTTTTCTTTTTCAGTGTGTCATTGCTTAACAGACCAAGACCAGCAGGACCTTTTAACCAAGTGCAAAAATACCACATGACTTTACTTTGAGTTCGAATCTGTCAGATAAGTATCACTGATCATCACAAATGAACAACTAATTTTCTGCAATAGCATTGTGTACCACATTTCTGAAGAATAAAGTATTTTATAGTTTTGCTTTTAGGGTGGTGCAGGTGATCCGGGGAGTGATTTTTCAAAATAAATAGGAGTACTTTTTTGGAATAGGTATCCATGAATATGTCAGTACTTATGCTATTAATTCCAAGTTTTACTGAACATTCCCTACAAGCTAACCTTCATGTACTTCACCAAACAATTTACACTCTATTAACCAAACGTTTTATTGCTTTTTCCTCTAACCCTAATCCTAAACTAACTATTACTTTTATTTTGCACTTTCAGTTTTGTTTGGTTGATATTGTGTAGATTCAGTTCGTAGTCAGAACTGCTTACATCACAAGTACATCATGACTCAATATTACTTTCACGAGCAGACAATCTCACAACTTTTTTATATGATTAAACAATCTAAGTGAGACGTTGCATCTTTTCATGATGTTGGCATATGAAGTAGTGTATTTACAAATGTAAAAACTATTTCTTTTATATGTAACTCATTTTTTCCTACTTTATTAGTTCACATTGATTTAACATACACTAAGATTTCAACACTAATGCTATCCTAAGTAGCCAATCTATGAATCAACATTTTACAGCATATATAGGAATTGGTATGTTTTGTTTGTTACTACAAAACAATTTCATCATATGAGTCGATTCACAAATAATAAAAGCTATCTGTTTCATACATTACTCAGTTTTTTCTTCCTTTTTCAGTTTTCAATGAATTAACAGAAAGGAAGCCCTCAACACAAATTTTCACTCGAGTAGCCAATCTCATCACTTGCGTATATGATTCAACAATTTTATGATGGTAGGTTATGTTTGTCACTACAAAAACGATTACATCATATGATTCAGTGTATTTAAAAATGATAAACCTATCTGTTTTATACATAACTGAATTTGTCTTCCTTTTTCAGTTTGCAATGAATTAATACAATGTAGAACCTCAACATGAATTTTCTGCCGAGCAGACAATGAACATCAGGAAACACATTTTTTATGGTAGGTTATGTTTATCGCTACAAAACACAGTTGTGTCATATGAATTAGTTTTTAATACACTATCTGTTTTATACATAATGATGTGACACCGATGTAGGAGTTGTTTATGCTAACTTTCTGATCTATTTTACTGCTAAACAAGTCTTTTTCTCTTTTTCAGTGTTGCATTGCTTAACAGGCCAAGACCAAGAGGACGTTTGAACCAAATGCACGGATACCCCAATAACATGATTATTTAGTTTGTGTTCTGATCTATCGGATAAAAATCATTGATCATCACAAATGAACAATTAATTTTCTGCAATAGCATTGTGTACCACATTTCTGAAGAATAAAGTAGTTTATAGTTTTTCTTTTAGGGTGGCGCAGGTGATCCGGGGAGTGCTTTTTCAAAATAAGCAACGGTAGTTTTTCGGAATAGGTATCCATGAAAATGTCAGTACTTATGTCATTAATTCCAAGTTTTACTGAACATTCCCTACAAGCTAACCTTAATGTCCTTCACCAAACAATTTACACACTATTAACCAAACGTTTTATTGCTTTTTCCTCTAACCCTAACCCTAAACTAACTATTACTTTTATTTTGCAATTTCAGTTTTGTTCGGTTGATATTGTGTAGATTCAGTTCGTAGTCAGAACTGCTTACATCGCAACTATGTCATGGTTGCAAAGTTTTCAATACCTATTCCTAAAAATCACCAAAGAAAGAACACTCTTTGGGGTGGATTCTTGATGATAACAAGTCACTACTGAAACATTAAAATAAACGTTTCATTACTTTCATGTTTACAGTAGAAATAAACTTCCTTATTAATGATGGAAATATTTTGCCACTACATTTTGGTTATCGTAACTCATTTAATTGAGCAATATACTCTCTTTTTTTTTTAAATTACATGTTTCAAGTCAGTGAATTTGCCTGCTTACTTTAATCACAAACACAATAACACTTAAGATTTTGAGGCTGTAACTGTAGTTTTAACTTTATTTTTATATTCTTTTATGTTAGGATAAGACTAGCCAAAATGTTACAATAATCAAAAGTGTGGCCAGTTGAAATGTTAATTTTTACTAAATCATCACATTTAAAAAAACTGTTTCTATGCTTGATATCATCAAGTGGAGCGGATCCTTTATATATATATATATATATATATATATATATATATATATATATATATATATATATATTTTAGTCCATACATTATAAATGATCTTTTGATATAATTACAAATTCTCAAAAGAAACAAACATATTGAAATAAAAATTAATATTGAAATATACAATTGTTTTCGTTTTATTCATTATATTCTTGCTTACACCTCTCTTACATCAAATGTGTTCCAGGATTTTTCTTCAATTATATGTTTTTATGACCCCGAGTTATGCCGGGTAGCCCCGAGGGGGGGCGATAGGTACGTATGTAGCACGTGCCCCGGAATGGTGAAAGGTACGTATTTCGCATTCGCACTGGGGCGGTGATAGGTACGTATTATGCATTCGCACCAGGGCAGCGATAGGTACGTATTTAGCATTCACACCAGGCCGCCGATAGGTATGTATTTAGCATTCGCGGCAATATGTACATATTAATTATTCGCACTAGGGCAGCGATAAGTACTTATGTAGCATGCACACCGCGGCGGCTATAGATTCGTATTTAGCATTCACACTGGGCCGGCGATAGGTACTACTTAGCATTCGCACCGGGGCGGCGATAGGTACTTATATAGTATCTGCACTGGGGTGGCGATAGGTACGTATATAGTATGCGCACCGGGGTGGCAGTAGATATGTATATAGTACGAACACTGGTGCGGAGATAAGTACCTATATAGAAGGCGCAGATAGAGGTGTTACTTTTTATCGAAATATGTCATACAATTGCCCTGTGCAACGTAGGAGAAATGGTGGGGAAGAAACAGCTTTCGCAAAAAGAAAAATTAGAAAGTAGCGGTGAAATAGGTGGACCAGGGAAGAGAAAGATAGAGAGAGGGAGAAATAGAAGTTTGAATATAAAGATGTTACATCTTTCTTCAATTATATGTTTTTATGACCCCGAGCAACGCCGGGTAGCCCCGCTAGTCTATAATAATACCCAAACTTTTGATATTTTTATTTATTCCTTAAAAATCATGTATTTCATTAGCTAATTATAAAGAAATTATATATTCAAAATGTGTGAAAATTTGCAGATTAATAGTCGCTACACAAACCTCCCAATGAAATGTTGCTTTGTTAAGTGTGAACACTCTGGAAAACGGAAAGTAGAAAACAAACAACCACTTTAGAATTTAGAGTGACAAATCTGTTTCATATATAAATTTGACGTTAAATGATCACTTTTTATGACTAAACTTAAGTCCGAGTGGTGAGATCATACTATTACATGCAATCGCCTAAATATCATCTCCTACAACACGCAGCGGATTTATCTTCAATAGCAACAGACTGAATGTCGTTATTTGCCCTAACACGCTAGAATGGTTGACAAAGTGTGTTGAGGGGTCATTTTACATTAGATTTATATACGAAACTAATCCCACGTTCTATATTCGAAAATAATTGTTTTTTTTTGTTCGTTTGGCAAAGATTTAAGTGCGTTCACACGTAATCGCCTAAAAAGTAAAAATTAAATTATTGTGGGAGATGATGTGATTTAGCGGTCAGTGTTAATCTACAATTATACAAAAATATCAATGTATTTTTTCGTAATCTGATCAGATCTGATCAGTCGAAAGATACTATTAAACAAAATAATGTTTGTAAACATGAAACAGTAAGTTTGATGTCAAAACTTCACAGAAAATTCATTTAATTAGCTGATTTACAATGTCATTTATTTATTTTTCACAAAAAATGTAAAAAATCCAAAATCCAAATGCTTAAGTTAAAAAAAAGCATTTTTTAAAGCGAGGAAAAGGTTATTTAAAGAAAAAAACGAACATGTACAAATATAAATATAGGCAAATAAATTTATGAAGAAATCATTTTTGCGCGCGTTGATTGAAAAGTAAATGTTTTTTTCATAATTACTTATTTCTTTGATTTAATTATTTTAACAAATTACTGTTATTAATAATGACAACACTATTCTGTATATATATGTAAATAGGATCCTCACATGATAACCAAATAACATTAATATATTTTACACTATTTAAAAAATAATTATGTAAATTACATTACAAAAGACTGTGTTTGTGCCTATGCTTGATAGTATATATATATATATATATATATATATATATTTATATATATATATATATTTATCGTATGTCAAAAGAATACAGTGTATATATGAAATAACAGTGGACAGTTTGATGCTAATGTTATTTGTATGAATGGAAAAATATTTCGTAGAAATTCGTTTTGATATACATATATAATTCTTTTAGTTAACAGAAACGTTTATGTAGTAGCTCAATAGTGTACGACAAGAGCTCTTACTTAAATATCATGAACGACGTAGGCATTCAGAGAAACATTCCATATTTCCTCCACACATTCTTATTTACAAACAATTACATCTCAAGAACATATGGTTTCATGATATGCAAACTATCACTGATTTTCATGAAAATTGGTCATTGTTTATATGTATATATTAATGTAGCTTAATAGCCAGAAATATATTGTCACAACTTACTATTTATTTATTTATTTGTCTGGTGCTTCGAACAGGCGTGTTCAGGCTTGCTGGTTGTTCAACTCGCCCTGGCTGATGTGAGGATCCTGTGAGACAAAGGAACCGCACCAGCATGTGCTTGCATGTGCACGATAGAATTGGTGTCGGCTTGCCTGCACGCCGTGTATCCGACAATTTGGGGTTGGTCCGGGATATTAGCGAGGTAGGCATCAAGAGAGCGCTTAAATTGTTCCACAGCAGCATTTTATATATCCCGAATACACCTA
>OY744526.1:150326238-150346238 GCA_963556195.1 Sepiola atlantica
GTTTTATTTTGTTCGTTTGGCAAAGATTTAAGTGCGTTCACACGTAATCGCCTAAAAAGTAAAAATTAAATTATTGTGGGAGATGATGTGATTTAGCGGTCAGTGTTAATCTACAATTATACAAAAATATCAATGTATTTTTTCGTAATCTTATCAGATCAGTCGAAAGATACTATTAAACAAAATAATGTTTGTAAACATGAAACAGTAAGTTTGATGTCAAAACTTCACAGAAAATTCATTTAATTAGCTGATTTACAATGTCATTTATTTATTTTTCACAAAAAATGTAAAAAATCCAAAATCCAAATGCTTAAGTTAAAAAAAAGCATTTTTTAAAGCGAGGAAAAGGTTATTTAAAGAAAAAAAACGAACATGTACATATATAAATATAGGCAAATAAATTTATGAAGAAATAATTTTTGCGCGCGTTGATTGAAAAGTAAATGTTTTTTTGATAATTACTTATTTCTTTGATTTAATTATTTTAACAAATTACTGTTATTAATAATGACAACACTATTCTGTATATATATGTAAATAGGATCCTCACATGATAACCAAATAACATTAATATATTTTACACTATTTAAAAAATAATTATGTAAATTACATTACAAAAGACTGTGTTTGTGCCTATGCTTGATAGTATATATATATATATATATATATATATATATATATATATATATATATATATATATATTTATCGTATGTCAAAAGAATACAGTGTATATATGAAATAACAGTGGACAGTTTGATGCTAATGTGATTTGTATGAATGGAAAAATATTTCGCAGAAATTCGTTTTTATATACATATATAATTCTGTTAGTTAACAGAAACGTTTATGTAGTAGCTCAATAGTGTACGACAAGAGCTCTTGCTAAAACATAATGAACGACGCAGGCATTCAGAGAAACATTCCATATTTCCTCCACACATTCTTATTTACAAACAATTACATCTCAAGAACATATGGTTTCATGATATGCAAACTATCACTGATTTTCATGAAAATTGGTCATTGTTTATATGTATATATTAATGTAGCTTAATAGCCAGAAATATATTGTCACAACTTACTATATATATATATGTATATATATATATATATATATATGAATATATATATTTTTTAAACCCACGTTGAACATTTATTTTTACAAATCTTGATTTGAGACCTCTTACTGTATCACACGACTCACACGTTTAATATATGACCCTTGTTGAACACCTTAATATAAAATTAAATTTCGTTACCACTAAACATATCACTGTGATAATTGTTTCTTTATTCGCACTAAATCAAGCTTAAAGTGTTGGTAATTAAGAGAAGCATATTTTCCTATTAGTTAGGAAATCCATATTTTTATGTATTGACAAGTGTCAACATATACACTTACAATTAGCTTAATGGAATGCATCCGTGGTGATCATAGCCGTGCCTCAATCTTTAAATAAAAATGACTTTTTTAAAAATATTATTAAAAATCATAAAGAAACATGTTAGAAATAAATATTCAGACCAGTAAACCTGACATACACTTTCGGTAAATACACATCTGAAAATTATACGTTCCATCTTGAACTCTTCCAGACTAGAACATTTGAAAACTATCAGCGTTTAAGATTATACGGGCTGTTACGTTCTGGTGATATCATGCTACGAGCACGGAATTAAAGAGTGCTTCTATGCCTGATGATAACGATTTATTGTCGAAACTTAACTGATTTTAAATAAACAAATATTTATTTTAAATAAATATTTCTGCGTTGTTCTGACTTTTGAAACGTACAGATGGCTATTCAAATTTACACAGTGCTTACATGGAGGAAAACAATCTAATTTATATATATATATATATATATATATATATATATATATATATATATATATATATATATATATATATATATATATATATATATGGGAAGAGAAGGATGAAGGTAATCCGACGTGATGGGAAAATGATAAAGGAAAACCAAAAACTGGATGTTTTTTATGTGTACATCAACGTTTCGTCTTTATTTATAATACTTCATGAGGATGATAGTATAGAGAAAAAATGTCATGCAAGTACAGATACATGTAGGGTAGACATATTGGGAGGAAAAATAAAAAATAAAATAAAATAATGGCCACTACTGGGTGGACGTCCGTACTTGTTGGAGAAAATAGTTGAGAGCAGGAATGGGTGAGGGGGAGAGAGAAGGATTTGTTGTGATAGGGTGTGAAATATTTGAAATATTTGGAAAATGATAGCAATGAGTGAGGGAGTGGAGGGGTGGAGGAGGGCGGTGATTGAAAGGGTGGGTATGGAATATTTGAAATATTTGGAACATGAGAAAGTTTATTTGGACTGCAGTGTTAAAAATGTTAGGAAAAAAAACAAAAAAAAAACGGAAAGAGTTAGGAGAAAGTGAAGATTCAAGGAGAAAAAGGAAGGGTGTGAGTAAATGGAAGAGTGTCATAAAGGTTAGAGATGAAAATAAAAATAAAAGTTATCTATGATCAGGCAAGAGTCTTTGTTCTGTGAGGATGATCTTGCTTATTAAGGGTGATAGGTTAAAGAAACCATTTCGTTGCTTGATGGTGGTGGAGGCGGTGATGAGGACAGTTTCCAATAATCTTCGCCGAGATTTGTTGTGGGTGTATTTAGTGATTTTGGCTTGTTCAACACCTCTCTCATAGACAGACCCCTTCTCCTACCCACGCATTCCAATAACACATCCATATGCAACACGCTTAACAAACTAGGCATTCCAACAGTACAAACCACATCTCAATACATAAAACAAACTTTAAAAACATCCAGACATTTCCAAAAAACACCCACAACCCATGCCGGCTTATATACTGTCCCTTTGCAATGATTGCCATCAATTTTACGTGGGAGAAACACAACGTGAATTAAAGAAACGATTAAATGAACACAAAAGGGACATAAAAAACAACAACCCTCTCAGTGCACTTTTCTCCCATGCACTAGAACATGGTCATGCGTTCAAATTTGAACAAGCCAAAATCACTAAATACATCCACAACAAATCTCGGCGAAGAATATTGGAAACTGCCCTCATCACCGCCTCCACCACCATCAAGCAACGAAATGGTTTCTTTAACCTATCACCCTTAATAAGCAAGATCATCCTCACAGAACAAAGACTCTTGCCTGATCATAGATAACTTTTATTTTTATTTTCATCTCTAACCTTTATGACACTCTTCCATTTACTCACACCCTTCCTTTTTCTCCTTGAATCTTCACTTTCTCCTTACTCTTTCCGTTTTTTTTTGTTTTTTTCCTCACATTTTTAAAACTGCAGTCCAAATAAACTTTCTCATGTTCCAAATATTTCATACCAACCCTTTCAATCACTGCCCTCCTCCACCCCTCCACTCCCTCACTCATTGCTATCATTTTCCAAATATTTCAAATATTTCACACCCTATCACAACAAATCCTCCCTCTCCCCCTCACACATTCCCCCTCTCAACTATTTTCTCCCATACCCTCACTTTTCCATACCCCCTTCTGAAATTCCCTCATTTTCTCAAAACGCTCTCTAAGACCATAACTTTCGCCCATCCACCAAAATCACAGCCCCCCCTCCTTCTCTACCCATCCTCCTTTCCCTGCATACACCCCCCACACACAAACATTCCAACTAACTTTTTCCCCTTCAATCTTGACCGCAGCCATCTGGTACAAACACCTCCCTCCTCCCTCTCCTCCACTCCCTCTCTGCCATCCACTTTACCCCTGCTCATCCCCCACCTCTTTCTCTTACCACCAGCCCCAGTAGTCCTTGCTCACCCCATCTTTCCATTTATTTCCCCACTCATTTTCTTCAACATTCATTTTTATTCTCCAACAAGTACGGACGTCCACCCAGTAGTGGCCATTATTTTTTTATTTTTTTTATTTTTCCTCCCAATATGTCTACCCTACATGTATCTGTACTTGCATGACATTTTTTCTCTATATTATCATCCTGATGAAGTCTTATAAATAAAGACGAAACGTTGATGTACACATAAAAAACATCCATTTTTTGGTTTTCCTTTTTCATTTTCCCATATATATATATACACACACATATATATATATATATATATATATATATATATATATATATATATATATATATATATATATTATTTAATGTTTCCACATCAAATGTTACAAGGATATATTATCTTTTATGCATCGATTTTCAGTATATATATATATATATATATATATATATATATATATATATATATATATATATATATATATATATATGGGTGACCATTTAGGAATACCATGTGCTGTATGTGCTCTCTACTTATCTCGGCATTGTTTCCAGTCGTCCTGTATTACTACTTGCCATTGGAATCAAGCAATGTCGACTCAGGAAAGCGGTTGCTGGGATTGCGCAACCCTTGCAATTACAAATTCACGCGCGGGCAGCCCCTGGTGGGGCACTCATGCGTCGAAATCGACGGGAGAGTCCATCATATATATATATATGTGTGTGTGTGAAAAGATGATAAACGGAAAACAAGTCAAAGTGCAGGAGAAAAACAAAAATAAGAGATTTTTTGACCGGTTTCGTTCGTGGAGAACGTCGTCAAAGAATGAAGATACGGAGATAATGTTATTTTGAAGGCACACACATGGGATGAGGGAAGAATGATCTGATTGGATCAAATGAGAAGACATTAAGTGATTTTGGGATATGATAAGTAGGTGACACATTCTTCTAAGGCGGTGGGAGAGGGAGAAAAGCGGCAAAGAACCTAACTACGGTGAACAAAAGGGGTGGGCATAAAATTGATACACTGGAAGTTAGCACCTAAAGATTAATAAGAAATAAACAGTAGGTTTTTAAAGAGCAATTCATAAAATTTAAAAACCGAGGTGGACAAAATGTGTGAAAAAAGAAAACAAACGAGGAAGACAGGTTAAAGGTTAGGAGAAAAACAAAAATATAAATGGGTTTTAAAAATAGAAAAATAAGGGTTGAGTTAGCGAGAGTTGTATAAACATGATTTGATTATCAATGAGAGCTTGCTATTCTGAAGACGTTCTCCACGAACGAAACCGGTCAAAAAATATCTTGTTTTTTTTTCTCCTGCACTTTGACTTGTTTTCCGTTCGTACTCTTTTCACACATTTTGTCCATCACGATACTTCATTTTCATGAATTATAGTGTACCTTACCCAATATGTATATATATATATATATATATATATATATATATATATATATATATATATATATATATATATGTATATATATATATTATTTAATGTTTCTACATCAAATGATATAACGATATATAAAGTTTTATGCATCGATTTTCAGTATTTACTTCAACAGTGAGTAGAACTATGTAGTAAGTTATGAACATATATTTACTGCAATTAAGCTACACAGAGGGTTCCGCATTACATCCCCATAAGGAATCGTCAGGCTAAACATGCATTTTAGCCTGACGATTTCCCATGGGGATGAAACGCGGAAGACTTTGTGTAGCTCAATTCCAATAAAAAATATTTTCGTAAGCCTCTATATATATATATATATATATATATATATATATATATATATATATATATATATATATATATGTGTGTGTGTGTGTGATGTCAGAAATATTAACACATGCGTAAATAAATATGAATGCATATGATACAATGATATGGATTTTGTTTTCTGTGTTAAGTCAAACTGCCGAATGCCAACGCGGAAATGAAAATCTCTTCTTAAAAACAAATAAAGCACCATTAAGCCGGTGACAGTGTTTATATAAACATTGATATTTCTCTCACTCATGGTTTGTTATTAACTACCGAATGGTTAGAATTGTCGATTATTTACTAGAGGGTCAAGTTTCGATGTTTTCCAACTGGTTTTCAAGACACACTAAAGTGCTTTGATAAAAAGAAACTGTCTGTATGTTAATGAATATACCGTATGTAACAACAGAATCTGACACTTATTAAAATAACACGAAATAGACAATAAAAACAAAAGTTGTATGTGCAGAGACAGTTAGAGTTACATATTACATTATATTTCAGTGTAACCGCAGTCAGCGGAGGCATCATTCCTAAGGCGAGCGAGAAATAATTGACACGCTTTGGCGACCATGTCCTGGCCCAAAGCAGCAAACGCCTCTACGATCACATCATTAAGAGAGTTGATCATTTTGTGAGGGTGCTTTTTGGTCTTGGCCTCGATCACGGCAAAAACGAAATAGTCAATGCGTTTCAGTCGGGTGAGAAGGGCGACCACTAGTTGGAGCGGAGTCCTGCTCGAAGACGTATGAGAAGTCGCTAGCGATCTTGTCAATACAGGGATTCATTCATTACGCTTGTCAGCATCTCCTTGTATTTATCTACATTTTCTGCAACACCCGGTACAAGCCTCCTTTATTGCTTACGCCCTATGGTATGTGTAGGTAGTGAGAAGAACTAAAAAGACAGGGGGAAGTGTGGTAAAGACAGACAGAGAGCCCAGAGAGATAGAGAGAGAGATAGAAGGAAAGAAATAAGATATATAGGAAAGAGAGCATACAAATGATTATTATTCCACAATATATATATATATATATATATATATATATATATATATATATATATATATATATATATATATATATATATCATGAATAAATTTTCATGAATAAATTTTCAAGTTAATAAATTATATATGTAATTATTGCTAAAAAATACTGACCCGAGAGGTCACTGATGGCTTAGTAATATATAAACTGTATATATCATTAGATTTGTTGCAGTAAAGTTGATAATTTATGCTTTTCTATATCATTACACAATAGTAAAGTCCATGATTTTGTGATTTTCTTAACCATAAATGAATTCCACCTTAAATAAGTTAAACTCCATACATACCACAAATAATTAAATTTACATTTATAAAATTTTCCACCATTCATATACCCGCAAAAGATTTAGATTAATATATATATATATATATATATATATATATATATATATATATATATATATATATATATATATATATATATATCAGTAGCCCCTTACGTCTACAGTGGGGCCCGCCTTGTTTGGAGTGAACTATGTTAAACAAATAATATTTATATATATATATATATATATATATATATATATATATATATATATATATATATATATATATTTATTTTATCAACACATACTATTATAAGAAAATATAGATTTTTAGTATTTACTTCAACAGTAAGTTATAAAATAAATATTTACTCCAATTAAGTTACAGAGAGGCGTTTAATTCCCGTTTGCACGTTAGCTTGACGATTCCCTACGGGGATGAAACGCGGTCACCACTGTGTACCTTAATTGCCATAAATATATTTTAAAAACTTTATATATATATATATATATATATATATATATATATACATGTATATCATTTTGCAAACACACGGGTAACTTTTTTTTAATATCCGGCCTCGTGACCTTTTATGACCTACACGCGTGATATATGACACGCGTTGATTACCCTGCTATAGAACCACATTTCGCCACTGCTGAATAGTACAAAGGGATAATTAGGTCTTTATTCGCCGGAATTCAAGCATAAAGTATCGTAAATCAGAGAAAGCATATTTCCTTTTAATTCGAAAATGATTAACTTTATTTACGAAAATAAAAGAGAGGACATTTATAGTAATATATTTAATCGCCGAAATACAGTCGATTAAAAACTCTTTAAAGTTTTCAATCGAATGGCTTCCGACAATTTAATATATTACTATAAATTTCCTCCCTTTTATTTTTTGATATTGTCCTCGGCTCGCTATGACTCCGTTTATCTTATTCAAGACCTTGATAAAATTCTGTAGCACAAAAAATGTGTTCATATATATATATATATATATATATATATATATATATATATATATATATAAAGTTAAGGACGCAATATCGCTCCTTGTTTTTGAACTTTAATAAAATCTGATTAATTTCTAATGTTATTATATCATTCAATTAATATTATTGCTTTATACCCTATTTTTAACTTTGTTTTTATCCAGATAGTCCATTTGTTAAATATATATTTATATCTTTAAAGTATTATCTTACTCTCTCTTTCTCTCTCTCTGTCTCTCTCCATCTCTCTCTCGCTCTCTTTCTCTCTCTCTCTAAATATATATATATATACATATATACATATATATATATATATATATATATATAGTATAATTTTCTATTCATATAAACATTATTGGTTACATATGTGCATACATGTTTCGATTGTACTCTTCACAGAGAGTCCACCTCTTCAGACCAAATAAAACAAGGAAGAGTACAACCGAAACATTTATGCACATATGTAACCAATAATGTTTATATGAATAAAAAATTATACTATATATATATATATATATATATATATATATATATATATATATATATATATATATATATATATATATATATATATATATTATGAGAGATATAAACAAAAAACTTATACTAAAAAACAGCTCTTCATTTTATTGAGCACTTTTATAAACACTGGAGATTCAACGGATTTACATCTACAGAAACTAATAGAATACATGTACTATATATATATATATATATATATATATATATATATATATATATATATATATATATATAAAAATGATAATTTATTTGATTTTGACTACGAAAGGTATTTTGTTTCACGAGAGTAGTTTGAGGGGCATTACCTTAATGTTATTTCAACACCTGAGGATCGGGGGCGCCTCAAACTGCTCTCGTTAAACAAAATCAATTTTGTAGTAAAAATTAAATAAATTATCATTTATATTTATATTTCTGCTCTATATTTTTTATTGAGCACTCTTATAAACCCGGTTCAACTCCCCTGGATTTATACCCTGTGGATCTATACCATACTGTGATTATATATATATATATATATATATATATATATATATATATATATATATATATATATATATACATATATATATATATATATATATACATATATATATATATATACATAATATACATATATATATATAAATATATATATACAAGTAAAAGTATGAAGCGAGACATTTTTAGAAAATTAAATCACAAGGAACTAAATGTTTTAAACTGGACATTGTACAAGATTTTCTTCAATTAAATTTGGTGTTGTTTTTTCGGAATCCACTAAAATAAGAGATTGCAAGTATTCTTGATGTGAGAAAAACACGGATTTGCAAAAGATTTATGAATATATATATATATATATATATATATATATATATATATATATATATATATATATATTTAAATAAAAGGTTCTGATTTTTTATTTTTATTTTGATAAAAATATCTGCATCTAACACATGGGTCTTTAAAGGCATTTTGCTTCTTTCTTTATATATATATATATATATATATATATATATATATATATATATATATATATATATATATATATTAGCAAAAACTACTCGCTCTCCGTGAATTAAGTAATGAAGCTGTAGTTTTCGTTACAACAAGACAAAAGCATAATTTTGCTTTCATATTTTTATATTAAGGTAATTTGGAGGAAAACAACAAAAATATTATTGTACTGATGCTATTTGATCTATTCCAATGTTAAGGAAATTTACCGCGTATGATCATTGTTACATTTCTATTAATTCGGTAATAAACAATATAAAGATTATCTCATATGATCTTTGTGATATTCAAAGTCAAAGAAATTGAGTTAATACAAGCACAAAAATGAAACTTAATTCCGCATTAAAATTGATTATATAATGAAATAAAGAAACGAAAAAGTGGAATGTTTATTAGTTAAATACAACAATTTTATATAAGTTGGTAATGGGAAATGCAACTTTTTGGGTTTTGCCTTTAATATTAAATACAGAAAACACTTTTAGAATATAAACACATCTGTTATGTTGGTAATTTACAAACTTGAGAGAGGGCGACGCTTTCGTCTTTTTTTAACATTTCAAATATAATAGTTGTTATTATTATCATCGTCCTCGTCGTCATCATCATCACCACTAACAATAACTTAAACAAATTTATTTTCACAAATAGTAACCGCGTAAAATAGAAATTATACACTTGCCCATGAACACCTTTTTTAATCGGAAATTGAGAAACGTTGTATATCCACAAATAACACCTATTTTTTTTTTGGTCGGAATTTTTAAAAATAAGTAAACACTTTTATAATCACAATTCAGCTTAAACTCATTTTCATGATATCTATTTAATTGTTTAAGCTAAAGTGTGATTATGTTCTAAAGCTTAACGCCTAAAGTTAATCTAAAATACTACTCTACATGTCAACAACCTTTTAGAAGGAAAAATGTTCTAACTATGGCTTCATAAATTCAATATTATTCGGAATTTGGAGAAAAATTCTTTTGCTAATCTTTTGAAATATAAATATCACTTTTCTGGAACTATTTCAAAGGTCTTAAGACTCAGAAATTCAATAACATTCGGAATTTGGAGAAATATTCTTTTGCTAATCTTTTGAAATATAAATATATCTTTTCTAGAACTATTTCAAGGATCTCAAGACACTGAATTAAGAAAATATATATACCTTTTTACTAAAAATTTAATAATTATCCAAATAATGTACGAGTGATCAGAATAGCAACAATCAGTTTGCCGAGCGTAAACTATACATGGAATATCATAATCGCTGTAATATTTCATTTTATTTATCTACTCTAGTATTTTAAATTTTATTTAGAATGTAGGGATTGGTAATAAAACATTATTAGAAAGCTATCTGTCAGATGGTTTCCTAATAATTTTCCCTAATTTATTCATACTTTTATTAGAATGAACATAAACAGTTAATCTATTTGTATTAAAAGGTTAATTGTAAAGTTTTAATTTGTCTCAATAACATTTCATTTCCCTATCTGATTTGTAAAAGATATTAACATTGTTTAAATATCGACACATTTTTGTTTTGACCCTTTCATATTGGTTTAATTAAAAATATATAAAATTTAATTGTGAAAATTACATTTTATTTTTCCAAAGTGAAACTGGCAACTATACGATTGTCTGTAAGTAAAACTTCGATGATGTCGCATAGTGGATCGTGTGTGACGGTGAAGATTTCGTGTGTTTATTCGTTTATTATACGTTTGTGCTACCATATATTTGAAACTAATTGTTAGTAAATACTTTTTCCGGGTGTTCCTGTGTTTTAATTTTTCCCAATTGTTTTGTTTGCAAAATTAAAAAAATGAATTTCTTATGCTGCTGAGTACATTCATGCGTCAACGACAATTCAATTATAATTTTGACCTCATTAAAAAATGGTTTCAACTTAAATATTTAACGACATCGTGTAGCACGTGGTGTCACAAAATCAACAAAAACTATTTTTGCGCGTGCCGCTCTAATATGAGGAACGATAGATATCCTAAAATATTTTTTAGGGTTTGTCCTCCATTTATACAACTATATTGCCCTCAAACATTTATTTCTGAATATTATCTTGGCGGAGCTTTTAATACATGAACATTTGCTAAGAATTTTAAAGCAAGTTTAAATTACCTTCTATTCGACAGTTTAAATACTTCCAAATTTGTTTCAAATGTCGAACACGAAGTAATGGATTTATTATTTAAACTATTTACAAAATATTAAAATGGCTGACTTGTTTACTAAGAAACCGAAATGCATTTTCATGGGTTTAATCTAGTAATGGTATTTTAATTTACTACTTTTTTTATTAATATACTAATAGGAAAAGATGGTACTCTTTCAGTTTACGGACCGGGTTGAAATACTAACACTATTTTGAAAGCCATTCTTAACATGTGGAGGGGGCTGTGCTAACGATTCTGTACTTTCACCTAACAATTTACTGAACAAAAGATATGGTAAAAATCTAACTTAACTTGGAAATCATATCTAAAAAATAACCCGGCCCGTAAACTGCACAAGTACCAAAACGATAATAGAGGAAGTGTTTTTTGTTGAGGGGGTGGTAGACTCGTATTTACAAGTATATCTACCGCAAGAACGGTTCCAAAATTTATTTTCAATCGATATTTATTTAATAATTACCGAATTTTCTTACTTTGACAAAATTGACGAATTTTTATTTTGACGGATTTTCAATTGGACCATGGTAGGTTTTTAATGTATGGAAAATCCAGATCTCTTAAAAGGGGAACTTTGGATTGTAACAAAAATGAAAATTACTGTAGTCTAGAAAAATTATCCTTCACTGACCGAAGACAGAAAACATGTAGTGTAGTATCAGAAAATATACTATAGTCTGCAATATTTATTTGCACAAAAAATACAAAATTATACGAAAATTGATACAACATTTTGCTCCTAGCCAAAATGCCAAGAAAGTATATAACCGATCAAGTTAAGTGATTTTTTGTGGGACTCTTTCCACATGGATTAGAGTTAGTTGTAAGATGTATGGATTTTTCATTCACCCCTCGCCCACCCACCCCCCAAAAAATCGTAATTGAAACGTTTTTTTTTAAACAAGTAAAATGCAGAGGATCGGTTTGAAATAAACATATTATTTATTTAAATTCAAATGTTAGATTTCAACAGAAATCTTCATCAGGATAATTGACAATATTTTTTCTTCTATTTTTATCTGAACGACGTGGTGTCGCTTGATCTTGTGCTTCAGATGTTAACGAAGCTTGTTGTGTAATAATGTCTACAAGTGGTGTGTGCTCTGGTCGCATGTTGTAAGTATTAGAATGCATTTAAATTTTGTAATTGAAACGTTTTTTTAAACAGTAAAATGCAGAGGCTTTTTTTAAATAAACATGTTTTTTTTATTTAAATTACAATTCTCCCCGTTTGCAAAAAATATTGTTATATGCTCTTAAAACGCTATCGCGATAGCGATCAGCCAGAAATGGGTGATAATTTTACGTTAAATTTATATGCAAAACCATAATTTCTGAAATAGCTGTTTTTCTTTCCCAACACGTATTCGCCTAAAAAAGGATAATTTCATTGTGGGTTTGAGGAGAGGGATTGAAGTTATCTAGGCAAAATGCTGAGAAAGTGTATAGATTTTCAAGTGTTTTGTGGTTGTTAATAGAGTTAAGTATTTTTTAGTGCGAGTGTTTCCACACGGACTTAAAGTTAGTGATAAGATTGATGCGTTTTTTATTCACCCTCCAAATAAAACAAACAAATAATTTTCCTTTGCAAACAATGTTGTTATATGCTCTTGAAACGCTATCCCGACAGCGACCAGCCAGAAATGGGTGATCATTTGATGTTAAATTCATATGCACAACTATAATTTCTGAAATAATTGTTTCTCTTTCCCAACACGTACTCGCCTAAAAAAGGATAACTCATATTTGTTTAGAGGGGGGGGGGGCGAGAGTATCTATTTACAAAATTATCAACACTGTTTTAAATATAACATATTCAAATATTCTTTAAAGTCTTCCAGTACGATATAAAAAGTTATATGTATACTGTAAAAAGTATTATTTATTTAGAGCAATAATTATATAAATATTTTTTTAAAATTTCCATGAATAGAATATATAAATGCCAATAGTTTCGATTTCACGGCTAATTTCACCGCTAAGAAAATAATACGAAACTAATAGAAAAAAAGATACACATATCTTCAATATGCCCATAAGTTAATATCTTCAATATAGCTAATTTTTCTTCGTTAATAAAGAGAATGTTCAATTTGACATTTTCTTTTACATTCTTTTATCTAAAAATGTTGTTTTAGTTTTCATTTTTGGTCTTTTTTATTGAAAAATGTAGCTTCAAAAGTCAATTATCACTATTTTTACATGTTTCCACTAAAAGTCACACAGCTCTGTGCCTATAGCATAACTCTTTTTAATCTTAACATATTTAAGAATCAGCTTATCAGCTTTTATCTTTCTATATTTCCATCCTTAAATTATTTTTACAACATAAAAAGTTATGTCGGGTTAAAGGCCATGAGTAGCGATCCTCAATTTAAGCAGCTCAACCATTTCATGTGTTAAAATCCTTTCGAGATATCTAATTTCTAGATTCTTTGTGCTGTTCGCTACATTTTGGGTAAAAGAAAATAAATATTATAGTTATGTAATGTCAATGGTGGCGGGGCGTTATCCTACACTTTGCCGACCCCACATATTTTGAATAACTTTTTTACTACTAGACGAAATTTGAATGTCTTTATTTTCAAAAACGGTTGGGACAAGTCAATTCTAGCACAAAAAAAAGTTTGGATGAAAACTGAATTAATGACAAGCACAATAATTCGTCACGATTATGTAAATCTTGACCGTAAACATATTATTCACACACTGCCGTTTGTAAATCATATATATATATATATATATATATATATATATATATATACATATATAAAGCTACTTCGTTATGGATTGAGCAGTCTTGTGGTCGAAAGAACATTTTTATGGAAATCGCCCCAGACAATGCATGAATCCACTTGCTGTAAGGAGCTGATAAGATCAAATATGATTACCGCAACTACAGGATGTACTTATTTTCCTTATTCTTGAAGAGACCTAACGTTATAAGTAGTAGCAAAACTCTAAACAGCTTTATTTATCGTAAATACATTACTCTCCTAATAATGAGATGATCATTGTGCAAAAGTTTTCTGTTCCAGGAATAAATTTGTCCTGTCCTGCATGCACATATCCCAACAAACATTACTATATATATATATATATATATATATATATATATATATATATATATATATTTCTCAATTTATTTAAATCTCTATTCTAAACGGAAATCCTGGCATTGTACCTGGCGACGTTTTATAGCAGTAACATGAACATGTTCTTTTAAAGTGTAGTTAAAACATCTTTGTATGAATAAAACACTTAATATCAGTAAAGAACTCTATTAATTATTTAGCATCATCAAATATACACATTAAACTTCTATGAGATTTTACCCCTTTAGGAAACAGTCTTTACATAGATTAACACATACACAGACACACACACACACATATATATATATATATATATATATATATATATATATATATATATATATATATAAATATATATATATATATATATATATATATATATATATATCATATATACATATATACATATATATATGAGGCCTGCATGTACTTTTTGCAAGAAACACACACTTAGACTACAAAGATGGGGTCGAAGTTCGTTGATAAAATGCAGATACGGCTGATTCTTCTGAAATTGTAACATTAGGTAGCAGACATTAATTAATTAATATCATGAACATTTCATTTCTGCAAAAGTTTTTAGGTGCATATAATTGAGAAAACTGTATAGAATGGTGAAAACTTTACTTCAATTGAAATTTCTTCTTAATTTTAACCCTTTAAGCTTTGAGATTTTCGAGAATCAAAATCATATTTGTATTTTTATCAAAATTGGAAAAAGTATTATAGACATAGGCTTAAGCTTTATTTTTCCTTTATCTTTGATAATAGTATAAAAGTTGGGAAACACTGTTATGTTCCCTGAAAAAAAAATTGATCCGTCCTGGATTCTTCAAATCTTACTAACGGGACTAATGATAAGGTTTTTTTTTTTTACCGGACTCTCTATAGCCTCTGTTTATGCCTAAGATATATATATATATATATATATATATATATATATATATATATATATATATATATATATATATATATATATATGTGTGTGTGTGGGTGTGTTTGCGTGTATATGTGTGTGTATGTGGTTGTGTGTAAAAGTATTCTATTTTATTTTTCTATTTATCTGTTCAAGAGAAAATGAAATTATTCTTTTTTCGTTAAATTGGATATAACTAAAATTATCTGAAACTGTGAGCCGAATTAAAACCGGACGCGGGACGTTTTTGCTACTTTTATATAAACGGTATTAATTATTTATGAAGTAAACATTAATTAACCATCATTTAAAAATATTATAGTGAATTAGATGATGCTAATACCAAAATTAATCCTTAATTGAGTTTGCTGTGACAATTCGGATGTGGATGTTTATATTAAAATCATATATAAAAAATAAAGAAATCTCACACTTACCTGAAATAAAGTAAAGTTAATTGCAAAATAGATCGACATTTTGTCACAGACCAAGAAAAAAAAGCGTACATAAAGTGAAACTCTGTTTACATACGCTTCATGTATTACTCGGATGTTATTATTGTTAAGCGGTCAATGAAGCGTGTCCTAATGCGAATCAGTTAAATTCTATTGGTCAGCTCACATCACATGACCACTCCGGAAACAATAGAGTCGCGGACGATTTTTAACTGTATCAAGTTAATTTAAATACGCCCCGCCTATTATTATTAGTTGTATTATTGTTAAGAAGTTTTTTGCACGGCTTAAACTGAAATGCTATTGGTCAATTAATCACACGTGACGAACCACTAAAAAGAAATTCGGAGAGTCCTGTTAGATATAAATTGGAATAGATGGCGACCTTTTTACAGAAAACATTTCTGACGTCGCTACACATACAGTAGAAATCAGGGAAATTGCGAGCCAGTGTCCCTCTTAAAAACATGATCCATAATATGCCTTCACAGAACCTGTTGGAAAGACTGAACGCAAGCTCTGATCTCGGAAAGGTTGTCGATCTAAAACTATTTGATGACAACAGGCTTATCATCTTATTTCAGGAGTGGATGATACTCTTTACGTATGACGGAAAAGAAGTTAGTGCCATCAAACTGGACAGCGTAGTATTGTGTTTAGGGCGACATGATGAAGGATTTGTGATACCCGGCACCTCAAGAAGGCTGTATTTTGTAAAGTTCCGCAACGGTAAACTTTTTTGTAATATCAAAATCAAGACCGAAGTGCAATTCACCGGGGCATGCGCCCTAACCAAAGAGAAATTAATGTGTATCGCTAAAAACGAGCCGACCATTATTGTTTACAACGGATTACTCTGGGAGAGGACAATTGATTTGAGGAGATACGGCGTGAGTATTGCAACGAGTATCAGCTCATGGCTTGACACATAGTCATTTCATGTCTGAACTGCTATATGTTTGCTTGTATATATATATATATATATATATATATATATATATATATATGTATATATATATATATATATATATATATGCAAAAGATATATATATATATATATATATATATATATATATATATATATATATATATGATATGTAAAAGAGTAAGGCTACCAACATTTGTTAAATGTTTTTTTCAACATTTATTTATTATTTTGTTATTTTATCATTTTATTATTTTATATACCGCGGTTCAAGCGGTGGCCCGCTCTCATCAGATATGTAAATCCAACATTTTTACAAATATTGGCCGCCTTACTCCTTTACATATATAATTTTCTATCGTTTGAACTGTACTACCCTTTCTCTCTCTCTCCCTTTCTCTCTCTCTCTCTCAATATATATATATATATATATATATATATATATATATATATATATATATATATATATGTATATATATTTATATATATATATATGTATTTATATCTGTGTGTATATGTGTATAATAATATTATATTCATGTTCTAGTAAGCATATACTTATTAACATATATGAAATTACATATCGATATATATATATTGATTTATATATCAATATTCTCATATGTCTATGTTATTGCTTTATATATATATATAAATATGCATACTTTAATTTTATATATACAACAGTAATTGAGTATTACCATGTATATATATACATTAGTCGTATATATATAATCATATACATATATGACATTTCTGTAACAATTTGTATATAGATATAAATACATGACTACCATTTTTTATGTATATATAAATACTTGTTTTGCTCATTTTTTTCATATACAAGCTTTGTCTTATTTATGTAAAAATACGACAAGTATATTTACCAGTGGATCGAGCATTAGTATTTTCCACGACTAAAATATGTAGTAATTGAATAATGTGTATGTTTCTGTTTTAAGTACTTGTTGTCCTTTAAAAAACGTTTTCTTATTAATGTTCAATATATATGTTGTTTAGTTTCATATATTTTGTGGCCACGTTTAAACATTGTATTCAGATTATATTCAGAAGGCCCAATAAAACCACAAAGCATAAATATCCGATAGGTTAGATTTATTCGTATTAAATTATTATTTTTAATTTTCACGGTTTTATTCTCAACCTTGTGAAGAGAACCATCATATATATATATATATATATATATATATATATATATATATATATATATATATATATATATATATATATATATATATATATATATATATTTTATATATATATATATATATGTATATATATATATATTTAATATATATATATATTTAATATATATATATATATATATATTGAATATATATATATGTATATATATATATATATATATTTAATATATATATATATATATATTTAATATATATATATATATATATATTGAATATATATATATATATATTTAATATATATATATTTATATATGTGTATATATATATATATTTAATATATATATATATGTATATATATATACATATATATATACAAGTGTATATATAAATAAATATATATATATATACAGATACATATATATATGTGTTTACACATATATGTAAATAAAAAAGAATATATATATATATATGTTTATACATATGTATGTATATATATCAATAAATATATATACATACATATATATACAAATATATGTATATATAAATATATATACATATATTTATATAAATGTATGTGTATATATACATATATATATGTATATACATATATATATGAATATATATACATATACAAATATATATATATATATATATATTTATATTTATATATGCATACATATATATATATTTATATATACATATATATATATATATTTATATATATATAATATGTATATATATATACATACATATATATACACACACTCACATATATATATATATATATATATATATATATATATATATATATATATATATATATAAGTTTGATAGTTATTCCACGTATGCTCCTAGAGAAGTATTTTATAGATGATTGGTGTATGAAGCATTTAAAACGATGTTTTATTTATATTTCGACCAGTCCTCTGGACTTTTTACAAAAAAATGAAGAAAACTGAGGATTATTGGCTACTCTGGTGCCCCCTCGACGTAAATTCACTAGACTAACTCGACAATCAACTAAATATCATTCATTCACCGTGGAGGTCCCCAGATGTCGGAGAGCCTTCTACTCAAATAGCTACTTTCCTCGTACTGTTTGTCTCTGGAACTCCCTCCCAGCCCCCTGTTTCCTCGACAGTACAGACATGCAGATCCCAATTTAGATGTACCCATCCAACTTTCTCTTCTTTTTTGCTCAGTAGCCCCTTACGTCTACAGTGGCGTCCTGCCTTGTTTGAGGTGAACTATGTTAATAAAAAAAACTAAAAAGAAAACACTGTACCTCAAACTGTGGGGCGTTCGTTTTTTTGTCATGACGCGTGCGATGGTCAGTGTTCCTACAAATTATTATACATCATATACCAAATGATAAATTCATTAGCGAACCAGATAATTACAATTAAATGTTGCAATTACTGAAATTAACAATTAACGAAAATAAAATAACAAAATTAAAGAAATGAATTTTATGATTGATTTTACTTAGTAACTGAACAATAATTATTATATATTTATTTTACATAGTAACTAGACGTACCCGTGTCCCGTTGAGTCACAATCTCAACAACTCTTTATTCTACTCTGATTTTTTCTAAAATTTATGAACGATGAAATATTTGTCAAGGTATTCTTCTTGTATAACTCAAAACAATAAGTTTCGATCTTTCATTAATATACATAATATCAGATAATAAAAAAGGCATTTTATATTGCAAACAAATTCCTATACTAATGTCTGGTATGTACACACACACACACACACCCACACACACACATATATATATATATATATATAGTTATCTATATATTATGTAAATTAGATGGTAAGGCAC
>OY744526.1:150351238-150353738 GCA_963556195.1 Sepiola atlantica
CATTTACGCACTGCCTCAATAATGGCAGTCGCTACTTTTTTTACGATGTGGTATTTTAGTTCACTGCCCTGTAGTGTTCTAGACATAAACGCCACAGGTCGTCCTCCTTGATTAAGAACGGCAGCAATCGCAACATCGAACGCATCACACTCTACCTCAAAGGGCAAGTTTTCATCCACTGTCTGCAGAGTAGTCTTTTCCAATTCTATTTTCAGCAAGTTGAAGGATTTAAGGCTTTCTCTTCCAATGGGAATTTTCTCGCGTTTTTTAGCGGTTCAATTTTGTTAGAAAATTCATGTATTCATTTTGCATAGTGCGTAAACATTCCAATGATCCTTTTAAGTGATTTTAAGTTCTCGGGTGGATGAAGCTCCTTTAATAAGAAAAGTCTCTCTGTATCAGGCTTGATGACACCATTCCCAACACAGTACTCCAACACGTTAATAGAAGGCACGGAATTTACAGTCTTTGATTGTTTAAGAGTAAGGTTTCTCCGACCGACAGTGTCTAGGAACTGCTTTAATTTTTCATCATGTTCCTTCTGAGTATGTCCTGCAATTGTTACATTGTCAAGGTACAGGATAGCACCACGCAGGTTCCCTTCTTTTACTATACTGTCCATAGCCCGCTGGAAGGCAGCGACCCCATTTGTAACTCCAAACGGAATTCTACAAAACTGATACAAGCAACCATTTGCCACAAACGCGGTATAATTTTATCAGCCTCATTCAGCGGCACTTGGTGGTAGGCACTTTTTAGATCAAAAGTGGAGAATACCTTGTATTTTGCAAGATCATTCACCCTGTCGTCTATCCTTGGCAATGGGTAGGCATCTAATTCAGTGTATTGGTTAATTGTTTGGGAATAATCCACACATATCCGCTTTTTATGTCGGTGGGTGGGGTCCTTCGCTAACACTACTCGGGCTCGCCATGGTGATATGCTGGTTTCGATTATGCCCTCAGAGAGTAGATGATTAACTTCCTCTGCAATGAATATCTGATCGTCTTTGCGAAAACGTCTGGATTTGGCAGCTATTGGTTTGCAGTTTGAAGATACATTTTGAAAAATAGACGGCTCTTCTATTTTTGCTGCGGCCAATGCACAAAGGGGGGACTCTTATCCATAGTTAACTTGGGACGGGCCCACTGTATTTAAAAGTTACACTCTTATGTTGACGCAAGAAATCCTGCCCAAGTATTAAGTCCGAACACAGATTTTTCAAAATACCAATCCGTGTAGCAACGTAACACTGGTTATTAAGGTCGAAAGCTAGGTTAACAATAACATAGCCCTTGGAACTAGTATACAAGGTTTTCTGAGCCATAGAAATGTCTTTATTGGACGGATAAACTTTTAGTTTTAGTTCCTGCACAATTCTTTTGTTAAGATAGCTGTCAGTACTGCAAGAATCCAGGAGAGCAATTCATCTTGTCCCGTTAATAGTCACATGCGTTGCAGCTGGTGCGAGTCCTTGTGGTATGTTGGTAAATATGGTCAGTAAGTGAGAACCGACCAATGTTGCCACTGAACATGAAGACTTAGATTTGCACACGCGGGCATAATGTCCTTTCTTGGAGCATTTATTGCAAGTAGCCTCGCAGGCGGGACAGCTATCTCTTGAATGGTAACCACAAAAGAAACATTTACGATTCTTATATGTGGCAGCTGTTGCCGATTCACTGGGAGTAACTGGAGGACTAGAACAACTGTATTCACATACCTGTAGTGAGCCTGGGTCCACCACCGTAGCCAGGTAGGTATCCGGAGTTGCATACGCATCACTATTACGCTGGGCTATATCCAACGCAGAGGCTCGACTGTACGCCGTCAGAACGTCCAGCGTTTTATTTTCCAGGAGCTGCTGTCGTATTGAAGGCGAGGATATTCCAGAAATGAATGCGTCACGCATTGCCTCGTCGCCACACTCCTCTGCACTGTGGTCGCGGAAGTTGCAATTCCTTTTTAGTTTCTCCAATTCTCGGAAAAATTCGTCCATCGTTTCTCTCGGCTTCTGCCGTCTGGTTGCTAGTATATGTCTTGCAAAGACTTCATTCGGTGTTTTAATAAACAAGCTGTCCAGCTTTGCTATAGCAGCATCAAAGTTCGTGCATGTCTCTATAAATTCATAAACATTAGAGCTCACACAGCTTAACAGGGCTCTGTATTTGTTCGGTATCCTATCTTCATAATCTTCAAGGTAATTGCTTAATATTGCGCGCCAGTGTCGGTATTCCTTGGCAGCTGTCGGTAGACTGGGATCAATGTCTAGGCATTTTGGTTTCCATGTCACATCCATCGTAGTATCGTCGTAGACATAAAAAAGTTTTTTTTGGTGTGTTTTTTTTTTTTTTGTTGAATAAATTGTAATAAAAAACACGGGTTACTTGGAAGCCAAGTTTTATTCAACTAAAATAAGGAATACAAAACGGTGGCAGCTAGGGCCAGTTTTAATACGCGTCACCTAACGACTTCCAGCTCCGGGAGCACGTATGGAAGC
>OY744526.1:150356238-150513738 GCA_963556195.1 Sepiola atlantica
GAGCAAAGCCATATTTAAACATGCATTTTGCGTATTTAAACTATCTGGAAAAAAGCCTAAAAGAAACAAGCGTTTATCAATTTGGCTGTATTATAATAATGAATAATCAAGTACAATATTTGCATATCGTTTTTCGAAAGTTGTATATTTCTTTTATTTAGACAATCATTGGTTTTATTATTGCTAAGTGGCAACACAGACCATTAAACAAATTAAATACGTGGTGGTCATCGCCATGCTCACTATCTTTAAATAACAATGACTATATTGAAAATATTATTAAACATCCTAAAGTATTATTTGGATGACACGTGTGAGAAATAAATATTTCAAGCAGTAAAGCAGAATAATATATATATATATATATATATATATATATATATATATATATATATCTTTACTTTCACCGCTAAGAAAAGAATACGACACTAATAGAAAAAAATGCTAATATTTTTAGGTTAACATCTTCAACATACCCAAGAGTTAATATCTTTAGTATAGCCAATTTTTCTTCACTTTCTTAATCAATACAGAGAATGTTCAATTTGGCATTTTTTGGGCTTATTTTCGGTTAAAAGTGTGGCTTCAGTCTTCAGTTTAACCTTTTTTTAGCAATTATCACTTTCTTTTGGCCAAGATAAAAGTGTAGTATCTGTTCCGATGGATACTGCACGCTGTCCTGTGCAGTTATAGGAGGTCCACCCTCTCAGACTTTGCCTCCCCTCTTTGGGGAGGAGTAAGTTTATTGCTTACTGTCTGAGGCGCCCCTAACGGGGAATGCCGACTGGGCTGCCCAGGCAATTTTTAAAAATCCAGAGTGCTCACCTCTCGAGCGCTAGCTTATCTAATCCCACTTTCCCGACCTTGTGTCACATCTTTCCTTGTGGGAGGTAGATAAATAACATCACTTTCTTAAATTTTTCAAACTAAACGTCACACAGCTCTGTTTCTATGACACCACCTTTTTTTAATACTAACATATTTGGAATCAGCTCATCGAGTTCTATCATTCTATTTATGTGAAGAGCGTTACTCAATTAGCATTTTTGTCAATCTAAGCTGCTCAACCATTCCATGTCTTCAACTCCTTTCGAGATATCTATATTTTTAGATTCCTTGTTCACTTTATTACATTTTGAGTATATAAAAAAATTATTTGTATAAAAAAGTGATGTTCCTTCAATAACTACAAAAAAACCTCTTCAACCACTGATTAACATCGCAAATAACACCCTACCTGAGAGTTCAACATTTAAACTACCTGGCCTATCATTCACAGGTAGCATGAATTGGAATAAATACATTGAAGACATTGCCAAGTCTGCTGCAAAGAAGGTGGGCTCCCTCTACCGTGCTAGTAAACCCCTTACACCTGACATCATCCTGTATCTCTACAAAGCCACCATCCGCCCATGTATGGAGTATTGTTGTCACATCTGGACTGGTGCATCATCCACTAGTCTCTCACTTTTAGACAATGTCAAAAAAAGAGTCGCCAACCTAATAGGTCACTCACTATCCACCAAGCTCCAGTCCTTTTCCCATCGCTGCAATGTTGCATCTTTGTGATTGTTTTACAAATACTGCAATTGATTGTGCTCCGATGAACTTGCTGCTCTGATGCTCCCCTCGACGCAAATACACTAGAACAACCCGACAATCAGCTAGGTCCCATCCATTCACTGTGGAAGTCCTCAGATGCCGGAGAGCCTTCTACTCCAGCAGTTTCTTTCCTCGTGCTGGCGGTCACTGTAACTCCCTCCCTGCTTACTGTTTCCTCGACGTTTCATACATGCATAGGTTTAAAACTAATGTAAACAGGCATCTCGCTGCACAGCTCCCAACTTAGAATGACACCCTAAATCTACTCCCTAATTCTCAGTAGCCCCTTACGTTTACAGTGGCGCCCTGCCTGGTTGGGGTAAAATATATATATTTTTTTAAAAGTCAAGGGGGGGGGCGTTATCCTACACACGGATGACCACACTTTTTTTTGAATAACTTTTTTTCTACTGAACAAAATTTGAATTTCTTTATGTTAAAAAAAGGCTTGGGACAAGTCAATTCTAGCGCAAAAAACTGCATCAAGTTTGGATTAAAACTGAATTAATGACAAGTACAAGAATTGGTGATGATTTGGTACATGTTGACCGTAAGCATATTATTATTCACAGACTGCCGTGTGTGAATGGTATATATATATATATATATATATATATATATATATATATATATATATATATATATATATAATTATGGCTGTGTTCAACTAAGCGTCAATCTCTTGTCCCCTACACCTGTATAACATTCAAAGCAAAAGATCGCCTCGCTGCAGCTACTGTGGTACTGCAGTTTACTGACAGCGCTAGAACCGACGTTTCCGCGGTATATTCTGGCATGTTTCGTAAACCACTTTACCGTGCTGAAACGAATAACAAAAATTATTTTCTATCAATTGTTACATTATATTTTCTTCGTTAAAGAAAATATTATTCAGGGAACTTATATGATTATTTTTTTCTTGATTTAAATTTTGTTTCCTTAAGCTTTTCAAAAAAATCGATATGTTCCATTACTTTTTCATTAAATTTTCTTTGTAATAAAATAATATTTATTCATTTATAGAAATTATCATACGATGACTGTTTCCTTCTGTATTTAAATGTTTTTTCTTTAATTTTACTAGGTTGAAGCGTTTGAAATCTGTTAGCATTTTCATCAGAAAATTACGTAGAGTTAGTTGGGAACCTTTCGACGATTTACGTAACCTGCCGAAATATGGCGACAAAATGTCCGTAGTAGCGCGGTGCGTAAACTGCATAATTACCACAGCTGTAAATAATTTTCCTTTCTTCCATTGTGTACCTGGAGCAAAACGGAACTTTCATGATCACAGTTTCGTTCCAAGAACTACCCGGCTATTGCACACACACCAAGATTCTGAATCCCAGCGGACTACAACATGATAGTTTTCACGTCCAATGTTAACAAATTCCGGTTGAGCAATTCCCTTAACAATCAAATTATTTCCGGTGTCAAGCATCTCCTCTGATTTTCAAGATGTCTCACAGTCACCCCCTGAAACTTATTTGTTTTCATCTCGGAGTGAACTTGTGGACTTGATAGGCTGTGAAGCATTACTATATATATATATATATATATATATATATATATATATATATATATATCGTACATGTATTGTATTAGTTTCTGTAAATGTAAATTCGTAGAAACTCAAGTGTTTATAAAAAGTGCTCAATACCAAGTAGAGCTGTTTATAAGTATACATTTTTATTTATACAAACATTATTGGTTACATATGTGCATACATGTTTCGGTTGCACTTTTCCAAGAAAGTCAACCTCATCAGACCAAGAATCTTTCAGGAATGGATGGATTTGAAGAATTTTCTATCCTAAATAACTCTTTTTTTGGATCTAGCATCTTTTATTTTTTATGAATTAGTATCGGATTACCTATTTCACTAGTTGACCTTTTTTGCCAGTGGTTGTCCCCTCCCTTTTTTTATTACTCTTTATGGCGTCTCCATTGCCTTTTCTTGCCCTCATTTTATTGCTCTCGCTTGCCAGTTAAACAGACTCACTCAAGTATAAATATCTTATCTATATATCAAGAATCACACATTTGTTTAACAAACCCAAACACATCTAAATAAACAAACAGCTAAATATACGGACATTGATATACATACATATCTAAACATGGACACCTACACAGATTCACTATCAATCAAGCATATATTCAGAATACATACGTGCTAATAAATATATTCTAGATGTATATTCAATAAATAATAAAGAAATAAGAATATTCTAGATATATATTCAATACATACATCCATACGTCTATACAGACTAAACATATACAGCTATATGCACCTATACACGTATATCTATACACACCCACACCCACACATATATATATATATATATACATATACATATACATACAGATACATATATACACACGCACACACACATATACATGCACATACATACAGACACACACATACACATACATATATATATATACATAGACATATACAGATATATATATATATATATATATACATATATATATATATATACACATA
Source organism: Sepiola atlantica (assembly GCA_963556195.1). Lineage (NCBI taxonomy): Eukaryota > Metazoa > Mollusca > Cephalopoda > Sepiida > Sepiolidae > Sepiola > Sepiola atlantica. Next base: position 150,360,353 of record OY744526.1, read on the forward strand.
CACAAACCGTACATGAGCATATTCGTAACATAGATATACACGCATACACCCACCCATACACTTTTAGTTACTCATAAAAATAGTTCATAAAATACGTACACATATGCACATATATACATACACACACGCTGACATACATATATATATATACCAATATATGCATTTATGGAGACGCCATAAAGAGTAATAAAAAAAGGGAGGGGACAACCACTGGCAAAAAAGGTCAACTAGTGAAATAGGTAATCCGATACTAATTCATTAGAAATAGAAGATGCTAGATCCCCAAAACTAGTTATTTAGGATAGAAAATTCTTCAAATCCATCCAGTCCTTAAAGATTCTTGGTCTGATGAGGTTGACTTTCTTGGAAAAGTGCAACCGAAACATGTATGCACATATGTCACCAATAATGTTTGTATAAATAAACATTTATACTTATATATATATATATATATATATATATATATATATATATATATATAGTAATGTTTCACAGCCTTTCACAGCCTTAGACATTTTTTCTTGAAATTGTTTAAACTTTATTACTTGGATGAAAGTTAACAAAACAGTGTGTGTTTTCCCCCATATATTTGATACTTTATATATTTCTATATATTGTTTTATATATTTTCAAAGCTTAATTTTTATTACCTGCAGTAATGTCATTGCGGTGATGGTATTCTGAGGAGAAGATTTTCTTTGAAAACTCATGAGTTAAGGACGCAGTTCTACTCCTTGTTTTGAACTTTAATAAAATCTGATTAATTTCACATTTTATCATGTCATTCAATTTATATATATATATATATATATATATATATATATATATATATATATATATATATGTATATATATATATATTATTTCGATTCTAACATTGGTAATCTTTCATTGGTTACGTGGTTGATTTCGCATTAGAAGGTCTTCTTTAAGATTTCGTCTGTTTTCTTGATTGCATTTTATGGTCCCAATATTTTCTTTCATTCAATTTCTCTTATTCTTACTCCGTTTCTTTCGGGGCCGTCCCTAGTGCTCTTATACTTATTTGTATTATAGTGATTTCCTTCATGTTCCATATTCATTTCAGTTCTTTAACAAGTCCTAAATTCTTACTTTGTTTTTCTGCTTTTTTTCGCTGTTAACTCTGTGTCTTGCTTAAATAGCGTAATCTACTATTTGGCATGCTTCTTTATTTAATTTTTTTTTTGAATATCGTTATGTTCCGTCTTCTTGCTCTGATTGATTTGTGTGTGCCTCCAGGTCTGAGCGGATTTGTGATTTTTATTTTCGAATGCTCTTTCCGATGTGTGTGTGTGTATCATTTGCCTATATATAAAAATGCAGAGGTTTGCATAGTTTCCAGTGAACTGGCTTTGTTTATGCAGTCGTGTCTGTTTTGTATTCTTTTGAGACTAGTTTGCTGCTTTTACTTATTATATGATTTACCGTTTTGTCACTTTTTGTTTTGTCTATTTTAGCTTCGATATAGTTCGTTCTGATCGAGTTGTTTTGTGCAGATCTCAGTAGTTATTCTGTATGTCTGTTTAGGTTTGTATTGTCGTAGACATGCCCAAGTGTTTTTCGGGCGTCTCTTCTCTGGCCAGTCTTATGAATCATGTATGTTGCTATTTTACTTCAGATTTTTCTTTTCTTGCTTTTTTGTTGTTAGTTTCGCTGCTACCTGTATCTTTCATTTTGGCGGTGCCTCTTGAGGAGATAATCAGCCATTCCGTGTTGTTTGTTACGTATTTTGCTAATTCCTTTCTGTATCATCCACATAGTTGTTTTGAGTGTCACTTCACTTCCCCTTGGAGTCGGTAACTATCACCCTTCAAGTATAGTGCATTGTGCGTATTATTTTTATAGATAATTATTATAGTGTTATGTTTTATCATTTTTACATAGCAGGAAAGAGGCTCATTATTTTGCAATATGGTTATCATACGTTTTTCTTGTTTGTACAGACATACGTATGCAAATAATATGGTCACATAGAATAAAAACGAGAGACAAAGTTTACTATATGCCTATAGAGACATGCAGAAATATTAGAACACAAGATAAATAGATGTGATGTCTTCAGTAAATTCTTTATTACTGTTGATTAGAACTATTTCCAACATAACTCAATCCAAAAATTAAGGTATATTTTATCATTAAATATATAGAAAAAGGCCTGACTTAAATAAAATGTTGATGAACTAACAAGGTATGGTAATAATAATAATAATAATAATAATAATAATAATAATAATAATAATAATAATAATAATAATATATAAATATATAAATGGAGAGATAAATGTTATCTTTCAATTATATTCTATCTTGAAAAGTCAATGCTAGATATAAAAGATAGAGCAGTAATATAAGGGACACTTCTTTCTTTCCTTAATCCATGGATTAAGAAAAAACAGCATGCATTTTTAAAAACATTGGATTAAGGAAAAAACGTTTATTTATACATTCCTTGTATGAACTATTTTGAAACATTGTACTTAATTCAATATTTATTTTCATCACATATTTCCTTATATATATATATATATATATATATATATATATATATATATATATATATATATATATGTATATATATATTTGTTGGTGATTTTATTATTCCATTAATTGCGACAATATATATGTTGTTTCGTTAGCATTCATAATGAAAGCCAACTCTTCAAGCGTTAACGTCTATCAACTGTAAACATAGTAGACTCTACCTCCTTAGCAACCCACATACCCCACCTTAACGCCACACCAACCTCCCACATATTTAAAATGAAAAAATTTAGAAATTAATAATTACATTACCCCCCCCCATTATACACTACTTCAAAACACATTACAACCCCCTACCCATCCACCCGAATTTACCATCCAACCCCACCCCAATAAGTCTCGATGAATCTATAGATATATAACCACCCCACTAAACCATCAAATCCCTAAGTATTACCTAAAATTCTCAGCCTCAAAAGCCTCTCAGTCATACTACCAATTATACCAAAACCATCTCCCACCTAAACCCATAACTATGATAGCTATTAACTCTGATACCACTTAGATTGATCTAATCTCAATTACTTAATCTTTCGATTACTATCTTGAACACTGTATTATTGACTGGTGCCTAGTCTTTATTGGTAGTAGAACTATAAAAGCTTACCATCACTTGCAGACTTATTTCGCCTAGTGACTTCACAAATAACAAGATTATAATAATTACCATTATTATTACTACTATTATTATTATTATTATTATTATTGATACTATTGTCACTGCGACTATCGTAGGTACTATTGGCTTTATTATTATTGTTATTATAATTGTTTTATTAATACTAAATATAGTAACACCATCAAACTTCTTTTATATAGTAATTCCACTAGTATTAATTTTAGTATAATATAATTACAATTAACAAATATTATCACAACAAAATTCACTACCGTTACTGAGCTCATTGTAAAATCCATAAATAATTATATTGAAATTAAATGCAAAAGTAGCAATTAATACCCTAAATTAAAATTAAAATTATCAAACATTTTTATCTACACGATAATCACCTATTACAACAGAAATGACAGTTATAATTTTATAATTTTATTCTCATTATAAAATTAAACCCACCCGGCCCTCTGCCCCAGTTGGAATTGAGGTCACGATGGCCCAGACACTAGATATCACCCCACTCAACTTTCTAAAATATTACCTGTTGGGGTCTCCTCCTCCCCCTTTCCTGTCCTCGCTATAGGCTAAGCCCCATCATCGTCCCCCCTCCCTTTTATGCATCTTCAATTTCCGGTTGAGGTTGAATTTAAGATTTTAGGCAGTGATTCCGTTAACGCTTGAAGAGTTGGCTTTCATTATGAATGCTAACGAAACAACATATATATTGTCGCAATTAATGGAATAATAAAATCACCAACAAAAAAATATACTTAATAGTTTCTTCATTAATTTCTGTTTCCGTTCCTTCTTCAATTTCTAGAAGTTTATCTTTCATGTCTTTCAGCCATTTAGCATTTTTGTTATGATCTTCAGCATTTTCCCATATCTTGCTCCAGAAATGTTTTGTTTGTGTCGAGTCCGGTTGTTCTGTTGTTGTTCTTTCTCCGTTTACGTTTTTGTAAAACTGGCTTTCATTGTTTTCAAAGGTCCTGTACTTTTTGTACTGTTCCGATTGTATCTGTATCGTCTCAATCTTCCTTCTTTTGCTGCTATCTTTTGTTTTAGTTCTTCGTGTTTCTTATTTAGTCTTTCCTTGCGATTCAGATTTCTGCTCTTCCATCGTTTACTGTTCTCCGTCATCCTATTCACGGTTTTAGCTTCCTTTTGAAGTTTGGTGATCTGGGTTTCCAGTCTGATATCCCATCCAGATTTCGTCTGTCCATTCTTTTGGTCAGTCTTCTTTTCCCTTTTTAGTTTCATACTTATTGATGTTGCCCTCGCATATATAAAGTTGTTTAGATCTGTAATAGTGTCTTTTGGGATGTACGTGAGTACTCTGTTTACTTTCTCTGTTTCAACTTTTAACTTCTTCCAGTCTTCGTTCTGTAGGGATGGAAGTTTTGTTTTGTTCTCGGACATTAATCGTTTGAAGTTTTCCACTTCTCTTGCTTCTTCCTCAGATAGTTCTATAGTTTCGTCGTCTTCGCCTTCTTCAGTTTCTGTGTTTATGTTTTCCCCGTCTTCTTCCTGGGAGTTTTCGTCAAGTGGTGTGTCTTGATCTGTCACGCCATTTATCTTTTGTTTAATTTCCGTTAATTCCATCTCCGAGAACCACCCTCTCTTGAGTATCTGTCTTGCTTGATCTGCTATCCTTTGTGCCGTTGTATGGTAGTCAGTAGAAATGTCCCATAGATCTTTCATTCGTTTCCGATATCCTCTTTCTGTGGGGTAGCAGCTTTTGTAGTAGCATTCCATTACCAGTCTATTCTCTTTTGTGGTCCATTTCTTTCTATGGCTTTTTGGTCTGTTATTTTCATTCTTGAATTCTTGTGTTTGGTCAGTGTCCTCATCATATTTGGAATTTGATGGGTTACCTACCTGTTTTTTTTCCCTGGTCTTGTTCCTGAAATTAAAGGAGCAACCAATCGCAGGATGCGGACCGGGTCCCACATGTTGGCCATCGAGGGAGCACCTGCCCATCATGACACTCAGATCTTTCTTCTGAGTCCCACGGCGTTTATTTGTATTTATAGACATTTATCATGGTTTGGTGTTTGTGGCAACACCAGTCCCAGGCTTAGTTTACCTGTGATCCTGTCACAGGGATAGTGTTTCTCCCATTTTCAGGAGGTTCAAGGTGCACTATCACACACACATAAAGAAACATTTACGAAAAAAAAATAAAAAATAAATAATAATAATGACTAATAAATAAATAAAAAATAAATAAATAAATAAATAAAAAGATAATAATTATATATATATATATATATATATATATATATATATATATATATTTATATATATATATATATATATTAAATATGTGCAAAAATGGCCGCCTCTTGTGCGGACTATGCTTATTAAAAAGAGCTAATCATTAATTATTGAATTAGTTTCCGTATAAACTTTGATTGTGCTTGAAAGATAAAAGCCTAAACGTTATCTCTAAACGAAAAAAAAAACTGCATATTTACGTGTGAAAAATAAATTATAATGAAATATGTAATCACGGCGGCTGAAAAACTCAAAAATTCAGTGAATTTTGAACTTTGAGAAAATTAGTTGTAAAACTCCCTTGAAAGATAAATATGAGTTTTTGGGAACTATTTCAAAGATAATTTTTAAATTAAAGTCATAAGATACTGAATTTAAAGAAAGGAAAAGAAAGAAAATCCCACATTTTACTAAAAAGTAGGAAAATTATCCCCCAAAAAGTCATAAATGAGTAAAATCCGGCGTCACATAATCGGCAGACAACTTTGTTTACCAATTGACTATCGCTATGCAACATATATAGAAGACAACAATGTCATAATTTATCATTTTCAACTTTATATATAAAAATGGTTTTGTAATAGTTTATAGAAGTTGAAAAATTATTATCCATTAATTTCTTTATTCTTTTTAACGCTACAAACAAATTTTAGTAAATTTTATTTATAAAAAGGGAAATGCTTATTTAATTAAAATATTTGTGAGTGTACGCAATTAACATCCTTTTTATTTTTAACTAAAAAGGTTCATATTTAACTTGGTATTAGTTTTTAATTATTGATGACGTCTGTTTACCAATGGTTTTTCTTAGAATTTAAAATAAAACTTTTTTTTAAATGTTAAAAATTATTTGTACGTTACGAACTGCGTCAATTTTATCATTTTTTTTACATGATTCAAAACTTTAGCTACTCGATTTATTCTTAACGTGATTCTTTTTAAAATAAAGTGTATTTTTTAATTTTAAGTGTGAAAAAGTAAATTAAAGTCAATGACTACACTGACAATTTATTCATTGAAAAAAAAAAATTCTTGCGCTGATGATGCCACGTTCATGTATGAAAGGGAAATATAAATATGTCGCATTTTTTATTTACCCAGAAACTCTAATCATTAAACTCACATGAAATATTTTTTGCAATTATATTATTTTTTTGTTGAAAATATTGATTAAACAATGCTTTATTCAATAATAATATCGCTTATTACAAAAAAATAATTTTTATTCGAGTTATAGTGATTTTGTTAACACGGTATTTAAGGGCCTTTTTAGTAATATATAAAAAGTAATTAAAAAAAAATTAATTCTTAACTCTACAATGCTTTATTTTTATAAAAAAACAAAAAAAAATTAATGCATTTTCTTATTAATATATGAAAATATAACTTTAGTAAAGGTGTATTTTGTGTTAATAAAAATAATATATTTTCACCAAGATTTAAAAGAAAAAAATTGTTTCATTATATTCCGTGATTGCGGATGAATAAATATTGAAAATTTCATACAATCTGGTTGATTTCCTGAATTTACGTGAATTTTTAAGTGAAAGGTGGGGGGTCAAAATGTTTTTACATTTTGGGAATCGACCATTGATTTTGCACGTACGTAATATATATATATATATATATATATATATATATATATATATATATATGTTACCTAATTACATAGTATAAGTTTTCTAGGATACTCTTAAATAAGAAAATAAAAAAAAGATGATAGATTCCCCTCCTATGTTTGTCTAATAAATTGATGCAAAGTTATTAAGCGTTCAGTCTATATTAAAAAAGAAATATTTTTATATATATATATATATATATATATATATATATATATATATATATATATATATATATATATATATATACATATATATATATATATATATATATATATAAATGTATATCTAATATAAATGTATATCTACCCAAAAGACGTCTTCAATTCATACGCTCAAAACTTAAATGTTTATCGCCAGCTGAAAAATAACGGTAAATATTGTTCTATCTCTAACGTGAAAAGCTACTTTTTGGAGAGAGGAGGGGGGGGGGGGTCAACAACGTTCAACTCAAACAAAACGCAAAAAAGATGATCTCCCGACCCCCGTATTGAAATCTCAGAGGCTTCTTATTAGTTAAAATTAAAATTCACAATAAATATAACATTTGTATATGTACCCAAAAGACGTCTTCAATTCATTATTATTATTATTATTATTATTATTATTATTGTTATTATTATTATTATTATTATTATTATTATTATTATTATTATTATTATTATTATTATTATTGTTATTATTATTATTGTTATTATTATTATTATTATTATTATTATTGTTATTATTATTATTATTATTATTATTATTATTATTATTATTATTATTATTGTTATTATTATTATTATTATTATGGTTATTATTATTATTATTATTATTATTATTATTGTTATTATTATTATTATTATTATTATGGTTATTATTATTATTATTATTATTATTATTATTATTATTATTATTATGGTTATTATTATTATTATTATTATTATTATTATTATTATTATTATTATTATTAATAATAATAATAATAATAATAATAATAATAATAATAATAATAATAATCCCAGCATAAATAAGATATTATCCTTGCATGTTTACCAACCAAAACATCCCCCTACCTTAGACGAAACAAATGAAGGGATATACTACCACTAATGCGAGAGGCGACGATGGGACAAACTTTCGATCCATTCTCCTATATATCTAGGATGTGTTCCTTTGTTAAAGTATATAAATAATGTGAAAATGGAAATTCGTATAAAAGGCTAAGCCCACTCTAATAGTACGATTTATCCTACAATTTATCTTACATTATCATAGATATTATTAACAGTATTGATATCTTCATCGCTATCATCATCACTATTGGTATTATTGTTTTCATTATTATTACTATTATTAGCATTATTATTATTAGCATTATTATGAATATAATTATAATTATAAATATGATTAGGAGTGGTACGATTATGCTCTTCAGCGTTACTACTCCAATTATTATTAATATTATTATCATGATCATTATCATCATAATCATTATCATTGTTCTTATTATTACTATTTTTATTATTATTATTATTATTATTATTATTATTATTATTATTATTATTATTATTATTATTAATAATAATAATGATATATTGCACTTCCTTATTGTCACGGTCATCCGCTTCTACCTGGAATCGTTTATGACTCAAACTTTCCCTACACTATCATTAAGAAAAAACAAAGGCGGTAACTGCTAGCACAATTAAGACCATTGTCTATTTACTTTTGAAGGCATATAACTAGTTAGAATATCATAAATTAACCCCCCCCCCTTTTTCTATAATATTGCCCTGTCTCGTCGATCCTGAGAAGCACCTCTTAACAACCCCAAATATGCCTTTTGCCTATTGCCAAATTTCTTAAAATAATTTACCAATAAACTAGGAATGTACATCAATAAGGCTGTAAGTCTGTGAGTGTAAATCGATGTATGTAAGTGCGTGAGTCCAACTGTGAGGAACTAATCCAACCAAAATACGCTCCCCTTCACAACATCTAAAAGAAGTACTAATGACTCTAATCTTTAAATAAACACTGTCACAAATATGAGTCATCTTATCTCAATGCTATAAAGCTGGAATTTTAGCTCCCAACCTCACAAGCGTTTCAATTCAACGCGTCTCTTTTCATTCCTTCAGTAGACCTATTGGACTAACCTTAACGACCCCCACATCCTAAGATTTAAGGTCCAAACTGTCCATATCTAACTCCCACCCCTAACGTAGCCCTCATGACTCAAACCCCCCAAATGTCAGGCACTCTCATTCTAACAATTTTAACAATAACAGTAACACTCTGTTGACTTCCACGGGAAAATATACTGTGAGCGAATATCTACAAATGCCCGTGTTTGCCTCTCTTAACCAACTGGATTGCATACATAGCACGTATGTAAAAGGTATGAAGACATCTTTTTCCCAATAGAATGTGGGTTAACACCAATTTATTCATTTCCTCCAACCAATTCATCTAGGAACGATAATCGAACATCGAAGCACACATTCTGTTTGCTTCGATTTTCTCCTAAATAAGTCCTAACGGCCGGAAAATATTTACAATATTTCCTGATATTCACTACCCTCCAAAATCTAATGTCATTCCAGTTCGACTTATTGGTTTGAACGCCGAATTCGAATAGGACCACAATAGGAAATAGATGGTAATTATTTCCTGTAAAGCGCATTCTATCCTCCTTATGAACCAGTTGAATTAATAAGAAACTGTTTCTCCTCCCTCTTATGCCACATGTTCTCATGCACTTGTCAGTGCACTAATGTTAGTATAGTCCCAACTATACTCCTATTCTATTACATCCCTTATTTCCTGGTCACCCTTGACCCTTCTCCTATAATATTTTTTATAAGATGTTTTTCTCTCCTTAAAAAGTACCGTTGTCCATACCTTCCCATGTTCTCTTCCTCCTCCCCTCTTACCTTACTCATCTCATTGCGGGATTTTTCTTAAAAAACCTTTAGAAAAGGAGCCTTGACAATATTAAACCTTTGTTATCTAAACTTATTCATGTTTCTATCTTATTTTTATTTATAATTCTAAGTTGTTATTAATTCATACTATTATTATCAATTATTTCTTTTATATTTATCTCATATTTTCATTTTGAATTTTGAATTTTTATTATCATCTCTTTATTGATACTTTTGTTTTTCATTTTATTTTATTTTTATTTTTATTTTTATTTTTTATTTTAATTTTACCTTACTTACTTCTAATTTTACCTTTATTCTATATCATTAGTAAACTATTTTATTCTTTATTTTTAATTTTTTTAATTTACTTATTAATAATTTTATTAACTTTTTATATATTTTTCTATATATATATACATTTTTATTCCTTTATATATTTTTTTATTATTATACTTACCGTTATTTTTTATTTTACTTCATTTTACTTTATTTTATTTTATTTTATTTTACTCTATTATACTTCATTTTTTATTGTATTTTAATTTCTATTTTTCTATTTTTCTATTTTTTATTTTTTATTTCTTATCCTTTTATTCTATTTTTCCTTCATATATTTTATTATTTTTTATTTTTTATTTATTATTTTTTATTTTCATATCTTTTTATATGTTTTTCAATTTTTCATTTTTTATATTTTATATCATATTTTATTTTATTTTTGTTTTTATTTTTATTTTCATTTCATTTTAAACATTTTTTATGATGTTTATAATGTTTTATTATTATCATCATTTTATCTTTCTAATTTTAATTTATATTTGTAACTTATTACTCTTTCTAATATTTGTCTCTGTTGCTCCTCCTGTCAATAGATGTTCCTCTATGACGAGTTTGTTATTTTTTCCTTGAATTTTCTGTAAGATGTGGTGCTAAAGGCGCTGATAAAGACTTTTTGGAGTAGCTTTGTTAGTTTTTTTAAATTAAAAAATAAAAGAAATAAACTAAAGTATTTCCAGAATGTTTTGGAAACGACCGTACGCCATACTAGACTTGATGTTCTAATTCTTGGAACAATTATGATGTTCTTATATATATATATATATATATATATATATATATATATATATATATATATATATATATATATATAAATATATATATATATATATATATATATATATATATATATATATATATATATATATATATATATAAAGGTAATCTTATCATCAGAGGAGATATACAGATAGATAAGTTGGCTGTGGAAAATTCAACCTAATTAGACGTGTAAAATTCAAATCACACAATAAACATTCCAACCCCTTTATCAAAAAATCAACAATTTCACAAACAAGATAAAAAAACACCCTGACATTATGGTCCCTGCAGATAAAACGAAAAACTTCTACATATTGAAATATTCTGAATACAAAGGTTTAACCTATAAAGAATTGAACACATCCTATAAAACTACTTCTAGTAACACCTTGAATAGCATTAACAATGAGGCTAACTCCCTACTAACCTCCCTAAATATCCATAATTACACATACATTTTACCCCAGCTACACCCAGATGCACTTTAAAAGACCACAGAAGAAATTTTCATGAAAACGCATCCATTAGACTAATTTGGCCATCCAAATCTGACCTAGGCATTATAAGCACATTTTTTCAGATATAATCATTCCTAACTTAAAAGAAAAAAATTCATACACCCTCTGGCAATCTTCTGGTGAGGTTACCAACCGGTTTCTAAACCTCAGAGATAAATCTAACTCTTACTTGAATTTTATCACCTTCGACATGAACAATTATTATCAGTCCATCTCTCCTATCCTACTAAACAAAGCTTTAATCTTCGCTAAGAATAATTCAGACATCACAGACTTAGAAACTAAACTAATAAGTCTGGCCAGGAGATCCCTACTAGAACTATTTTGGACCAGGAAAGATACCCCCAATAATTTTGATATCACCATGGGAGCCTCGGACTCTGCTCAGGTTACTGACCTTGTAGGATTATACTTGTTGAGAGAATTGAAGTTCCACGGTGGGATATACAGGGACGATGCACTCTTTGTTTCTAGGGAGAGATCTAGACAATACAACAACACCATTAAAAACCTACACAATTTCTTTACAAACTTCGGATAAACCATAACTATAGAACCTGAGAAAAGAATATCTAACTTCCTTGACCTAACACTGGACCTCAACTCCGAATCATTTAGCTCCTACCACAAACCTAATCTAACCCTATTTTACTACATAAGCTTTCTAACCACCCAAAATCCATAATTAAGTCCCGTCAGGTTCAAATAGGATCTCAAGCTTATCTGCTAATAGATCCATCTTCGAACAAAATTTCAGATTCTATTATAATGCACTCCTTAACTCGGGATACACTGATGAAATTAAATATGAGAATACTCCCTCTATCCAAAAGAACAAACCTTTAAATACAATTACACACAAAATGACAATACAGGATAAGCAACGAGCTAACACCACGCTACCCAAGAAACCAAAGACATATATAAATAGACCCACTAAAACTGTCAATATTTACAAACCCGCTAACCCTCAAGAACGCAGTAAAATAATAATAAAAAAATTAGAAAAAAGAATAGTATTTGGTTTAACCCACCCTATAATTGCAATGTGAAAACTAATATAGCTAAGGAATATTTCAAAATTTTAGATAACTCATTCAAGCACCCGCACAAGTACAGCACTATTTTAAATAAAAACTCTATTTAAATTTCCCACTCCACAATGCCCAATATAGCACAAACCATCATCACATCCAACAACAAACAAATTAAATATGCCCAACAAACAGCACCCGCTGTACACCCCACTAATAACGGCAACTGCCAAAAATCTAGAGAATGCCGATTAAATGGTAATTGCATACAAAGTAACGTTATCTATTCCTGTACTTTTAAACAATTCCCCCCAAATACCATTATGCAAACTAATACCAACATACAAATTCCTCCACTCACCCGTTAGCATGCCCATATACAACCCCCTGTACCAAAGACACCCTAAATAACACCTCTTATACTGACCAACAATCCCCGCTAACTAATAATGGATTTGATCTCAACCCTCAAAGTATACCATCTTCCCCAACTATTAATCCCGATGTAAATTTGACCCAGAACTCGAGCATACAAACCCAAAGCATTCCCGATACTATAAATAACACAAATACTATAACAGCAACCCCACACAAAATATACCCTTATATTGGAGCAATATTAAGACCCGAATCTCAAACCATATCTACTCTTTCAAACACAATAATATTAATGCCACTAGCACCTCTCTATCCAATCTAATAAAAAGTTTTAACATTAAAAATACTCCCCACTCTCTACGTTGGACTATATTAAAAAGGTCTAATTCCTACACCCCAGGATCCGCCTTCTGCCAACTATGTACACTGGAAACATTTATGATAGCTACAGCATCTAAGAGCTTAAATGTTATTAACTCTAAAAATGAGCTCATATCTAATTGCAGGCACAAGCGAAAATTAAAATACATTAATTTCATTACCCCCTCTGACATCTCTCCCCCAGCCAACAACCCCTTTCTAGCATCAGACAATTTTTTAAATTCTATAATTTATTAATTTACATATCTTTATTCTTAACTCCCCCAACCTCACAAATAACCATCCTAATAACACATCCTCCCCAGTACACCTAATTTACTACATCAACCCACAACACTTATTGAAAATTAAGAACTAACATCATTCTTCCTGCACCCTACCGATCCTTAACTACTCTAATTTCAATTCCATTATCCCTACTCAACATTTTTCTTTCGTTTCATTTTTCCCTCTACCTCCTTTATTCTTCTGTTTGCCAACCTGTGCAGATACTCTTCCATTACTTCTTAATTTTAACTCCTTCTTATCTCCCTTGTATCCACTCTACCGTATTAGCCTCGTAGTTTCCATTACCTCACTTTTAACTACACTACTTGGTTACTCCCTCAATTGATCCGTCTGCTTCCCCCTATAAAACTACTTACAACTCCAATTGCTCCGACTTTACATTTAAGTCTACTTGCTTCAACTCAACCGCACGCCATAATACTTATAATAGAAATCAATTGTTACAAACGATCTAACCTTATTGTCATGTTTCGTACCCGGCCCTTCTTCCCATCAGGGACAAATTCATCCCTTCACCGTTTTTTCTTTAATTCGCATTTCATGCGCTCGCTACGACATGTTTCTTTTCGTCTGTCTTTTTCTTCATTCCTTTTTATTCTGCGTTCTCCTATGAGGATTTTAACTAGTTTTTATCCTGCTTTAATTCTTCATTTTCGATTTATTTATTCTAATAATAATTATCACCCACTCTCGTTAGCGTGATTTGCTAGAGACTTGTTGTTTTGGCGGTTTTTTAAACCGTCGCCATTTTTCCTGCAGTTTGTAAACAAAACATAAGGGCGCTTCGCGTCGCAAATTCCAACACCCCGCTAACATAACTTGGTATGTAAATTAATTCTCTCCTTTCCTTGCTCAGCCAATCCTCCTTATTATGCCTCCCATGTTTTCATTAACAATGTCTCCCCGTCGTAACAATGTTACAACTCATTCCCGGCGTCGCTCAGGTTTCCTACGACGGCGTCCCGAGATTTCTACCTCCCTAGTATGGCGACCCCATCTTCGCCTCGCTCCCCCTAATAGTTAAATTAAGTCATCTATCTTATCGTACTGATTTGCTTCATCTTTTTTCCTTTCGTTTATCTATGAATACTTATTTCTTCTTCGTCGTAGTGAGTTACCTTTTGTTTATTTTTTATTTTCAGATTTTTTACCTGTTTTACAGGGAATAAAGGATTTTTATTTTAAAATGGAATTCGTTTGTTTTTCATTGCTTCCTTTGTCTCCGTGTGATTCCGAGTTATCTGGCTGTCTAGACAAGATGATAAATATCATTTTGACGATGGCAGCACAGTAAAAAATCAAGTCTGGTCTCCACTTGGGGTGAAGGAATGCAATAGCATCGTTTTCCCTTCCCGTGACTCCTGTGGTTCCAGTCCTGAGGCTTCCCTGTTCGACAACACCCCGCATTTGATTTTATTTGACGCTTTCTCACGCTCACCCTGTAGATTCGTCTCGCACTTCCCCGCTTTCCCCTTCGTCGACGCTTGTCTCAGACCACATCCACGGCGCCATGGCAGGAAAATCCACTTCTTCGAGCAGGACTTACTCCAAGACGTCATCTGCCTCATCCAAAGCCATAACCGCCCGCGCAGAGCTTGAGATGGCTAAGGCGAGCCTACTGTTCGTGGAAAAAGAAAATCAACTACGGGAGGCAAGAGCTAAAATGGAGTCCGAGGAGAAAACCCTAAAGGCTGCAAGAGAGATAGCCATTAAAGAAGCTGCAGTCAGGGCCTTCGAGGAGTGTGTCAGCAGTAGTGAACGGGGATCTGCGATCGATGTTGACCAGACCCCTGCCGACCCCATGCAGCGCACAAATGAGTACGTGGCTGGGCTGGCTGCTCAGGGCCACTTGCAACCCTCTGCCTTACAACCCGGAGCTCCCCAGCCAACACCACATCCCGTTTTACAACCCGCAGCTCCCCAACCAACACAACCCCCTGCCGTACCATCCGATCAGGCTGTTAAGACGGAGGCTTCCTTTCGCCTCGGACAAGATCCCAAACCCGATTCATCGGATGACTATCAGAGGAGTCACCTCACAGAAAATCACCCCGACTACTCAAGGGACTTGATGCGCTACTTCGCCAGACGGGAACTGCTCCGGGCCAGTATGCTGAGGTTCTCTGACAAACCCAAGGACTACAGAGCATGGAGACGCTCGTTTGTCAACTCCACTGTTGACATGCGGTTGACTCCTGGCGAAGAGATGGACCTGCTAGTCCACTGGCTCGGACCCGCCTCGGCCGCACATGCAAACCGCCTAAGGACAGCCTACCTCAACTACCCTGAGAAGGGACTGCAAGAAATCTGGAGTCGCCTTGAGAGAGTTTATGGATCGCCCGAAGTTATCGAAGATTCACTCTTCGAGAGAATAAGCAGATTCCCAAGAGTGAGCCGGGACTATTACCGGCTGCGGGAGTTAAGCGATCTCCTCACCGAACTCCAGGCGGCAAAGGATGATGGTGATCTTCCCGGGCTTGCCCTCCTGGATACCGCTCGGGGCATCAGACCAATAGTGGAAAAGCTTCCACCCGCACTTCAGGATCAATGGACCTCCCATGGAACCGCCTACAAGCGAAAACACCAGGTACCTTTCCCTCCATTCTTCGTGTTTGCCGAATTCATTGAGCGACAAGCAGAAGACAGGAACGACCCAGGTTTTCGTTTCGCAACCCAGGCGTGGCCCTCTGACGGTGCGAATCGAGTCGGAAGCACAGCTCGGAACGAGGTTTCCGTTCATAAGACGCTAGTGGTCTCCAGGGACATAAAGGAAATGTGTCCCATCCACAATCTGCCTCACCCTCTCCGCAGCTGTCGCACATTTAGAGGGAAACCCCTTCTCGAGAGACAAGCCTATTTAAGGCAAAGGCACATTTGCTTCCGGTGCTGTTCGTCCACTCATGCTGACGATGACTGCAGATTCGAACCGAGATGCGCGGAATGTGGAAGTGAGAACCATAACTCTGCCCTTCATCCTGAACCCATACCACAGGCTCCCCCTGTCAGAGCCATGCCAAATCATGGCGGGGAGAGAGACAGTGTTGCAGCACACTGCACACAGGTTTGTGATAGCAATCTGCTCGACAAGTCTTGTTCGAAGATTTGTTTGGTGAGAGTACATCCTGAAGGGAAAAGAGATCAAGCATTCAGGATGTACGTAATCATCGACGAACACAGCAACAGGTCACTTGCCCGTCCCGAGTTCTTTGACTTGTTCAATGTCCGTGGCCCCGCATCTTCTTATTCACTCAAGACATGTGCGGGCATCATGGAAACGACTGGAAGAAGAGCCTGCGGATACCGGATTGAATCCATGGACGGGCATGTCAGCCTTCCCCTTCCTACACTCGTCGAGTGCGCCGAAGTGCCAGACAATCGCTGGGAAATCCCGACGCCAGAGGCAGCCCGTCACCACGTACACTTGGCTGGCATAGCCGAGGAGATTCCCGAGTTGGACCCAGAAGCTCCCATCTTACTATTACTGGGTCGTGACATCATTGATGTACACAAAGTTCACGTCCAGCTGAATGGCCCTCGCAACACACCATACGCCCAAAAACTATCTATGGGCTGGGTGATAGTGGGCAATGTATGCCTTGGGAAGGTGCATAAACCGGACGTCTTGAACACTTTCGTCACACACACTCAAGAACAGGGTCGGCCAACAACCTTCAAAACCATCACAACTCCAACCATTGAGACGACAACTGTTACACCTCGACAAAGACCCAAAGGACAAGCCATGCCACAAAGCGGTACCCTTGGTCTACCTGTCCACATGTCAGTCACATCTAGGAAACGTCCAGAGTTGCCGCAGATATCACCAGCTTCGAATGCTGTGTCTCCAATGCAACCATCTCGTCAACAAGGGGCTGCACCTCCAACACCATCTTCCATAGCAACCTCACAAACCACGCCGGTCGTGCATCCGTTTGTTCCTCAGCTCCATGCAGCTGGACAGACGATTTCCTCGTCTTATAACCAAAGCCAAGGACCACCATCGCAACATCAGCAGCCAGCGCAACAACAGCAGCAACAGCAGCCACCGCAACAACCGCAGCAGCAACAGCAGCTACCGCAGCAACAACAGCAGCAACAACAGCAGCCACCGCAGCAACAACTGCAGCCACTGCAGCAACAACAGCAGCCACCGCAACAACAGCAGCCACCGCAACAACCGCAATCCTTATCACAGCCCACATCGACACCCCAACTCCCAAGTTCTGCTAATACGGCTGGTATGAACCCTTTACAAAACCAACCGATATACATGCAACAACAGACGCACACCGTGTACAAATTACAACAGCTGCAAATGATGCCCGTCTCTCGGGTATTGCCTCACCCACAGCAAATAATTCCTGCGGTTGGACCCCCTGGGGGACGGGCACAGTTTGCTGCCCCGGCATCTCTTCCGCACCAACCACCACCACCACAAAAAAATAACCAACAACTATCAAGCAAGCGACAAGTGACCCCTCCAACCTCAATCCAAAATCAATTCTGTGCCTCTGGCCTTCCCCCGGTGACAACGACTAGGGGCCAGTCTCAGTCTAGTATGGTGAACACTGATGGTGGTGCTTACACCTCGCTCCCTACTGATCGGCTTCTTTCTGATAAATCTCCTGTGATTAACCGTCCAGTGACACATCTGCTGCCACTGGATGCAGGTGGGGAAGATTCTAGCAAACCTAAGGCTGTGGAACTCCCTCTTAATTTGACACACCAGGCCAAGGATCCCCATCTGGCAGCTCAGCATCCTGTGAGGAATGCTGGAAAACCACAAACTGCTTTGCGCTAAGGCTCTCAGCTGAACTTATTGAGATTTTACAATCTCAGACGGGGAGTGTCATGTTTCGTACCCGGCCCTTCTTCCCATCAGGGACAAATTCATCCCTTCACCGTTTTTTCTTTAATTCGCATTTCATGCGCTCGCTACGACATGTTTCTTTTCGTCTGTCTTTTTCTTCATTCCTTTTTATTCTGCGTTCTCCTATGAGGATTTTAACTAGTTTTTATCCTGCTTTAATTCTTCATTTTCGATTTATTTATTCTAATAATAATTATCACCCACTCTCGTTAGCGTGATTTGCTAGAGACTTGTTGTTTTGGCGGTTTTTTAAACCGTCGCCATTTTTCCTGCAGTTTGTAAACAAAACATAAGGGCGCTTCGCGTCGCAAATTCCAACACCCCGCTAACATAACTTGGTATGTAAATTAATTCTCTCCTTTCCTTGCTCAGCCAATCCTCCTTATTATGCCTCCCATGTTTTCATTAACAATGTCTCCCCGTCGTAACAATGTTACAACTCATTCCCGGCGTCGCTCAGGTTTCCTACGACGGCGTCCCGAGATTTCTACCTCCCTAGTATGGCGACCCCATCTTCGCCTCGCTCCCCCTAATAGTTAAATTAAGTCATCTATCTTATCGTACTGATTTGCTTCATCTTTTTTCCTTTCGTTTATCTATGAATACTTATTTCTTCTTCGTCGTAGTGAGTTACCTTTTGTTTATTTTTTATTTTCAGATTTTTTACCTGTTTTACAGGGAATAAAGGATTTTTATTTTAAAATGGAATTCGTTTGTTTTTCATTGCTTCCTTTGTCTCCGTGTGATTCCGAGTTATCTGGCTGTCTAGACAAGATGATAAATATCATTTTGACGATGGCAGCACACTTATCCCCTTAATTGCCCACAACCCTAATTTTTAATTTGATTGAGTGGGAAAGGCTAGACAACTATACATTGGGCTTGTCTTACTTATTTATTACTTTTTTTTACTTAATCATTTAATTATTCTTTTGGACTTTATTCAATTAGTTATCTATTTTTATTTTTATTTATTTATTTTATTTTTATTTTTATTTTATTTTATTTTATTTTATTTTTATTTAATTTAATTTAATTATACATTTAACCAACCAGGAACCCCTTTTAAACTTTTCAGAATATTTAACTAGTTTACACTAATCTTTGCCCGACTTGTTACATTTTCAACATTTTAACTATAGATTCCTATTCTTTGAATCCTTAACCTCCGCTACGGTAACCCTTTTATACTTTCAAAATTATTTTGTCTTCCGTTCAAAACCCACTTAAACTACAGCCCCCCCTGCTTTTCAAATTATACATACTCAATAACCTAAACCTCAACCTATGGCTAAACCTTACCGGCATACTCTTTTTCATTGCTTCCTATGCTTTCTAATCTCACCTCCTTCTTATCTCCTTTTTGTTCCCTTCGAATCGACCCTGTATATGCCTCTCTCTACCGACAATATCTTCCTTGTAGTTTCCATTTATCTCGCATTTAACTACGCTCCTCGGTTACTCCTTCAATCGGTCCTTTTAATTCCCCCTATAAAGATATTTACTACTTCAAAGCACTGGTATTACATTTAAGTTTACTTGTTCCAGCCCAACCCCTACCCCATAATACTTATAATAGAAATCAATTGTTACAAGCAGTCTAAACTTATCCCCAAAATTGTCCCCCACCCTAAATTTTAATATGAGTAGGACAAGCTAGAGGTATAACTATACATTGAGCTTGTCTTACTTAATTATTTAATATTTTAATTGCTTAATCATTTAATTATTCATCCAATTATTCATCCGGGCTTTATTTAATAAATTTTTTGATTATTTAATTAATTAATTAATTATTTTTAATTATACATTTAACAAACTAGATAGCCCTTTTAAACTTTTAGAATATTTAATTAGTTAACGCTAGTCTCTGCCCGACACTTACTTACTCAACATTTAAATTTCAGATCTCCATTCATTGGAATTCCAATCTCCGCAACGGAAATCCTATTAAACTTCGAAATTAGTTTGTTCTCTGTCCAACATCCGTATGCCCAATTTTCTTTTCTTTTCTTTTCAAATAATATTTACACTCAATTGACCTGTTTCTTCACCCACGGCCAATCCCTACCCATATTATACCCACCACACTCCTATCACTTAAAACTTACCCCCCCTCTCCCTCCTTTCCTCCCAACAACAACCACGGCTCTTTCAAATAACCCTACTATGCTCCCCCATCATGCTTCACCATTCTTTCTCTCCAGCCCACCTCCTAATTTAGCTTCGCTTTTTAACTTAGGGATCTTTTATCAGAATCGCTTGAATATTTCATCACTAATTGTCATTTACTATTCTACTATTGGCTCAGGAAGATTTTAGAATGACCAGATTTCTCATATCAATTCCGTTTAAGTGCACTCCATCAACGATTTAAATTTGACTTCTCACCACTGGAGTTACTTAATTTTGAACATTTTTCCATACTGCCTCTACAAAAAAATTGTTTGCACCTTATTCAAAATATCCTTTTCATTGGACACTTTAGTAACGGACAATTACTATCTGGACAAATCCCATATCTTTTTCACACGAACTCTTTTTCACTCCATTTTTAATAATATTTTTTCAAATGTTTGAACTTTGGCTTTTCCATAGCCAACTTATCTACGTGGATGAATTTCGTACACCTCGGTGTAGCTAAATGACCATAAAGATATTTGTTATACCTTACTATTAATCTGTACTCACGTATTGAAGTAAACACTGAAAATCTATACATAATATATTATATTTCCTCATAATACTATATGTGTACACACCAAATAATATATATACATATATATATATATATATATATATATAAATATACATATATATATATATATATATATATATATATATGTATATATATATATATATATATATATATATATGTATATATATATATATATATATATATATATGTATATATATATATATATGTATATATATAGGATCAAAATAAACCAAAGTGAAAACTTTTAGTAGATGGAACCTATTGTGAAAAGGATAAGCTCAATATACGAGATAGAGCAATAGTAGAGATAGAAGAAAAAAGAGTGATAAATATGCGACGATTGAACCATAGAACCCGAGAAAAGAATATCTAATTTCCTTGACCTAACACTAGACCTTAACTCCGAATCATTTAGCCCTTACCACAAACCTAATCTAACCTTATTTTACGTACATAAGCACTCTAACCACCCTAAATCCATCATTAACTCAATAGTCCCTTCAATCTCAAATAGAATTTCGAGACTTTCAGCTAATAAACCTATCTTCGATCAAAATTCTAGTTTCTATAATAACGCACTTCTTAACTCGGGATACACTGATAAAATTAAATATGAAAATAATCCCCCCCTCCAGGGGAATAAACCTTTAAATGTCGTTACCTACAAAATGGCTACACAAGATAGACAAAGAACTAGCACCACGATACCCAAGAAACCTAAGAAATATGCAAATGGACATACTAAAACTATTAATATAGTTAAAACAGCTAACCCCCAAGAACACAGTGAAAATAAAAATAAAAAAACTAGAAGAAAAGATAATATTTGGTTTAATCCACCCTATAATTGCAATGTAAAAACTAACATAGCTAGGGAATTTTTCAAAATTTTAGATAACTCGTTCAAGCACCCACATAAATACAGCACTATTTTAAACAAGAACTCTATTAAAATTTCTTACTCCACAATGCCCAATATAGCACAAACCATCATCACATCTAACAACAAAAAAATTAAATCTGCCCAACAAAAAGCACCCACCATACACCCCACTAATAACTGTAACTGCCAAAAATCCAGAGAATGCCCATTAAACGGTGATTGCATACAAAGTAACGTCATATATTCCTGTACTGTTAAACAATACACCACTACACAGATTAATACCAATATGCAAAATAATGCCAACACACAATCTCCCACTTTTCCCCTCAACAATCCCCATCAACAACCCCCTCCACTAAATAATACTCTCCACACTGACCAACAACTACCACCAACTAATAATGGATCCGATCTCATCCCCCAAGACACCCTACCGTCCCCAACTAATAACCCTAACTTAAACGTTGACTTGAATCCGAGCATACAAACCGTAAGCACCCCTAATAATATAAACAACTCAAATAATACAACAATAACCCCCCATAAAATTCATACCTATATTGGTGCCAGTGCTTTCCCCATAAAGACTCGAATCTCTAACCATATCTACTCTTTTAAACACAATAGTAATGGTACCACTAGCACCTCTCTTTCCAACCTAATAAAAAGCTTTCACATCAAAAATACCCCCTACTCCCTAAGTTGGTCTATATTAAAATAGTCAAACTCATATACTCCTGGTTCTGCATTCTGCCAACTATGTACCTTGGAAACTTATATGATAGCTACAGCACACAAGAACTTAAATGTCATTAACTCCAAAAATGAACTTATTTCAAATTGCAGACACAAACGAAAATTTAAATACATTAATTTCATCACTCCCTCTGACACTCCTCCTCCCAACCAATAACTCCCCCCATTCTTTAACATCTGACAAATCTCTAAACTATATCCCAGGGGAATTTTGTAACTTCCATTCTTAACACCCCTAATCTCACTAATTAACCCTCCCAATAAATTCTTCATCACCATTACACCTAATAACCACATTTACCCGGAAAACTATCAGTAGATTGAACTAACATTACTCCTCCAACTTTCCACCGATCATTAACATACCTAATATCTAGACTTATATACCTCTCCTGCAATATAGCTCCTTTTTATCCTTTTGCTTCAGCTCCACTCCTAACCCCTTATATTTATCTCATTGTTTCTCCTGTCCGTAATCCCACCTACAAACTCATTCTTGGCCTCTCTTTTCCCCCCCACCTTATTATCCCCTACACTTCCACTATATCGTCCTTATATTTAGACTCTTCCTATTTGCAACATATTCCCCTGTAACTTCTTTTTGTTATCATTTTAACTACGACATTTGAATTCCCCTCCAATTGGGTCCATTAATACCCCCCTATAATTCTCATCAGCTCTCTAACTAACTAGCTTCAAAACGCAGGTCTGCTTAATTTTTCAATCTAACCCTGGCCCATAACACTTATA
Source organism: Sepiola atlantica (assembly GCA_963556195.1). Taxonomy (NCBI): domain Eukaryota; kingdom Metazoa; phylum Mollusca; class Cephalopoda; order Sepiida; family Sepiolidae; genus Sepiola; species Sepiola atlantica. The sequence continues at coordinate 150,384,019 of OY744526.1, forward strand.
TTATATAAACTGTTACTAGCACTTCTGCTCTACCTCCTTAATAGCCTCCATAACCCCCTTTGTTGTAATCTTTTTAACTATTTTGATTGATTCGAGCTAGTTACATAACTACTTATTTTGGCCTATTCTTGAATAATCCTAATCCCTCTAAATACTCGCGAGCCACTTTCTATCGGCCCATTCTCTCTTTGTTCAACTTATCTTATTTTTGACCAATTTCACCCCCCCCAAATAATATGTTCATACTACTTGGAAACCCCTTGCAAGTTTCCCTCATATATCTAATTAAATTTAAACTGTAACTGTTAATTGTTACCCTGTTACGACTCACTCACCATTTAAACCACAGATTATAAAATTGACACTGCACTCAAAATTTTGATTGAACCAACCCAACTCCACCCCTATTACTAGAAATCGAAACAAATTGTTTCTAACAATCTTTCCTTATCCCTTACATTGTTCCCCTCTCCTAAATTTCAATATACCTGAGTAGAACAGACTTGACCTTTAAATTTCACTAACCCTTTTTCCCATTAATTTATTTCCCCCCCCCCATTATTTCCCCCCCCCTTATCTCTTTGGCCATTTAATGTCCCTCCAAATTATTCATCTAACCCTTAATTTGGTTTTAAATTAAAAATAAATAAATAAATTCTTTATTAACTATTCCCTAGCTTTTTAAATTTAAATTTAATCTTTTAATTTTAATTTTAATCATCCACTCTCTCACATTCCTATATTTATTATACAATGCTCTCACTAATTATACTTTACTCTTAATTCCTTAAACACACTGAAACCATATCTGATAACTACATTTTAATCTGCCCTTAGCAGCCTGATATATTTGGAAGCTCACATTTTACTTCTATTTTTAGAATCAACTTTTTCTATACCTATTCACCATTTAAGATTAACCCCACCCCCAAAACCTACACCCTACCGCTAGCCCGCACCCTTAACCCACCTGTCACTTTATCTACATCCCCATGCCAACCCGTCCTACTTTTATTTTTCCCCCAAATTCACAAAGCGACTTTTTAAACTACCCCGCACCTCCTACCCCCCCCCCACATCCTGACCCCAAATCTGAAACTTTCATCAACTTTGGCTTTTTCTCATTCTGAGTTAATCCTTGTATGAAATCCTACCGTTTTTCTAGGCCCGGAAGAAAATCAAAAAATGGCCTGTTTCCCTCTTCAAAGCCTCTTTTAAGTACATCTGGACTTATCTACTTTTGAGCACCTTTTTGAGCACCTTTTCCAACCTGCTCCCATGCAAAGTGTTTTTATTCACTTTCTACAATTTCACCGAACCTTTTCAACGGAAACTCACCACCCGGACAACTGTATTTCTTTTTCACGAAATTTTCTTTTCATTCAGTACGTTTTTTGACAAAAATTATTTTAATAATTTTTAAAAAATAATTCTCATATTTTTCAAATATTTGAACTTTGGTTTTTTCGAAAGCCAACTTATCCATCTGTATTTCTCCTCTGATGATAAGATTTCGATCTTTGAAAAGCCTTGGCTTAAGGAAAGGAAAATAAACACTAGTTTATTACTGACAACCTTGCACTGAACAATTGAAATTTGAAATAAATTTGGACAATCGTCGCATATTTATCACTCTTTTTTCTTCTATCTCTATGTATATATATATATATATATAATTTGGCGGGTTCCATAGTCTGCGTTAATATATGTTTAATAGCGTGGTATTCCCTTCCTATGAAATTTCTGTTGGTGGTTTTCGATAGTAGAATACATGTCTTTTTTTTTAAAACTCAGACTATGCAGTGTAATTAAGATCTTTACTGCTGTACGTAATAGAATTCATCATTTCAAACTAGAATTCGAGAAACCTGTATCTGTTTAATCATCTGGGTTCCCCTAATAGTTACAAATTATAGATCTATAATTTTGCCAGATTTTAACGAAAGTTGTGTCCGTTTATCAAAAGGTGTCAATGTATCAGGAATTATCTTTAAAATATGCCGAAATCAACAAAATATTTTATTCTCTTTAAGATGTGATCAATTCCATCTTAATTTAAACTGTTGTATTTGTCATATGTTTACAACAAGGCGACTCTGTCTTTTAGTTTCTTCTGAATAAATATAAACAGTAAAATCACTTCCAAAACCCCCATGACAATGATACAGCACCGTAAAACCATACAGATTATAGTTTTTAGAATTCTGAAACAGGATGTAGGTTAAGTTAAAATAAACCTACTAAAGATGCTCGTATTTTAATGCGTACGAAGCCGCTGTCGATATAAAACCTTAACGAGAACTAAACACCGAGTTCAATGTAAGACATTATTCCATCCATCCAGGTTGGAAAATTGGTAAAAGCACTCCCATCTTTCATACTAGAATACATATTAAACAAAAGAGAAAAGCTCTCCAACTCTAATATACATGAGTAAGTATGTATTATTCACCATAATATCGGAACGTCACCCCGACAAATTACAATTTTTAGATGTCTGAAATATCATTTAAGTTGAAAAAAGGATAAAATGAATTAGTTACTTCATTAGTAAAAACATAAATCCTCTTATGACGTCAACATTAAACATAGGAAATAGGGCATAGAAAATAATGCTGATTACATTAACGATATATGATATAGTATATTTTTATTTGAAATTAAAACGAAGGTTCATTAGTTACGGTCTCAGACATAAAAATGTATTGAAGCAATGGGGTGCGGCGTTTACAAACTCAAATACATTTCACTTTTTGAATTGAAATAAATTACTGATTGCTTCAAATGTCCAAATCATTCGTGAATCCTGGCGAACGTCAAATTTATATCTTTTAATTTTATTAGATACGTTATTCCCGGATATGCAGTTTGTTAACGTAAGAGCGACCAAGAGAAATAAGTCTATTATCACACATATATTTCAATAAAGAAAATCATACAGATGCTCAAGGATATATATATATATATGTATATATATATATATATATATATATATATATATATATATATATATATATATATATATATATATTTATATATATATATATATATATAAACTGGATTCATCTATATTCTGTTAATGATATATATATATATATATATGTATATATATATATATATATATATATATATATATATATATATATATATATTTATATATATATATATATATATAAACTGGATTCATCTATATTCTGTTAATGATATATATATATATATATATGTATATATATATACATATATATATACATATATATATATATATATATATATATATATATATATATATATATATATATGTATATATACAGGGTAGGCAAAAATAAGGGTCCTATTCATAACTTTTTTATTTATTGATTTTTTTTTTTTTTTTTAGAATAAGTAAAGGACCCCTTCCGAAGCAAGCATGAGCCGTATTAGCCCTAAGGAACGTACCCTCATTTAGAAAACATTATTTTTGCTTAAAAAACTCAAAACAGTGTAAAAAACAATACTTTAGTTTTTGTAAGTTTTAAGAAGTGTTTTTCGGCTAAAATTTTTTTTGTTTATTTCAAAAAATCTCGGAAGGGTCAGTCTACACACACATAAAGTTTGGTGAGTTTAACTTTTATTTTGTGTAAGTTATTCAAATTCAAGTTATTCAAATTTAAAGATAGGACCCTTATTTTGGCCCACCCTGTATATACTTGTGTGTGTATATAATAAGCTGCTAGTTACTATACACCGTTGACTAAACGTCTTCAGAATCAGACCTCCCTCTTTCTCCTTTCCTCTATCTGCCTTTTTCTGCCCGTCTCTCTCTTTTTTACCTATCTTTCTTCCACCTTTTCTCTCATTCTCCTACCTTCTCCCTTTCGTTCTCCCACCTTCTCTCTCTCTCTCTCTCTCTCTTTATATATATATATATATATATATATATATATATATATATATATATATATACATTGGGATGTATATGTATAGGCAAAATTATCAGCGTGCTCAATTACTTTTAAACGAGCATATATATATATATATTTGTTTAATTCAATTCTCTTAGCAAAAACATTGGAAATTCATCTAACAAAGCAAAAGATACAAAATATAACCGATTGGTAAGCTATTTTGGTAGTGATACTATCAAAACACCGACGGATGGATCAGTTGCAACTATTAATATATATATATATATATATATATATATATTAATTAAGTTGAGCCTCGTTCGGGGAAGTTAAAAATAGACTGACACGTAGCTATAAGGCATATTCCGACAATTTTCGTAGAATCTTTAATCAGTCTTTCTTGATATGCTGCAATTCGCATAAATAGAACTTAAATTTCCTTCTTGAATTTGGTAATGTCGCGTGCACTAATTGTTACGGCGTTTGCTTCCGGAGTCTAGATGGATTCTGGGGCAGGGGTTAGAACCGTGCGACCGTCCGAGATTACCATCGCTGCACTGATGAGAGAGAAAGCTCGAAACGCTAGCGTATGTAGGTAAAAATGTTTTAATATTATTTATTTAAAATTAATATTGATATAAATTGCATTATTTTAATAAATTTCAGAGACTTTATTGTTAGGGTTAGGATTAAAAGTAGATAAAAAAGAAAACAAAAACTAAACAATCAAGAATTTCTTTGCCTCAAAATATGTTTTAACAAAGGATTTGCCATCTTACATTGTTTGTAGAGTTTATGTGTAAAATCCATGAGTGTATAGGGAACATATCTAGAAAGGCAGTTTTGAGTTCCTGACAAACAGCAGCGTTTCATGGATATATTACTATTCGACTTCAGCTTCCAGTTTATTGTTATTCAAAGGGAAGCAATTCTAAAATAGCTGAAAAAAGGTAAAGGGCAAATAACTCTGCCATAACTTTATTTGCTAAACAGTTAATAAGTAAAATGTGTAATTGCTTCGAATTCTTCGATCTTGGGCACGAACGAGCAACTGTTAGTGGATATCGCTTTTAGGGCATGCTGTTTCTTGATACTATTTGAAAGTTGTTGTTACTCATCTACATTTGATGATGGCGTTAATTCCTACGCGCATTTGCTTCCCATTGCATATTCTGAAAGGGTCATCTTCAATATCTTATGATGCACTTATCGATATCGATCACGTCAGCAGCTTTTTTATTTTACCTCATTTTATGACATCTATTACTGAATAATAATCGATTGCATGAATTCGATAAAGTCAAATACTAAAACCAATGTATTTCCATGTCTTCGTAAACAGTTCCGCCATTTTACTAATTTATAATCAGATAAACACACTTCACAATGAAATTAATAATTTAGTAACCAAATAATACTGTAAATTTAACTTTAAAAACATTCGAATCACATTTTGCACAAATAAATCGGATTAGTTTAAATAAGATTAAAAAATGAAGTACTGCCTAACGATTTATTAACGCTTGTCTGACAATCAGCTTTTTGTACTTACCCTTATATAACCTCAGAATTAAGTTTCCATTGCTAATTATTTATTGTTAATATATAATAAAAGCAAATCAATATGTGTGTCGATTGCTTTCGTCTTTTAAAATCACTCTTTGATTCTAGTTCGGCAAGATTGTTTGTCAACGTTTGTACATGTTCTTAGCAATAAAATATAATTGAACCCCATTCGTTTGATATATTATTTCATCCTACCATGAGAATTTTCAAGATAACGTCATCTTAAAACAAACGGAGGGCACACTGTATTTATTAATGCAGATTATCTCCCTTTGTTTGGTAGACTTTTTTGTATTTGTGTATAACAAAACCAGGTAACTCTCTGCTAGAATATCGGAGTTACTTTTTTTTTCTACTTTTAATTTTTTAACATTACGCAAACTATTTCTTACATTTCAGCTAAGTAAATTATTAATGAAAGTAAAAATAGTCCCAAGCAGCGGCGGTTCTGGATAGCTAGTATAAAATATGTTGGTGCAGTATTTGAAAAGTTGTTATCACTAAATTAATTGTTGACCTCAACGTTACATTCGACTATAATTGATCATGCAGAAGAATTGTACTTAGTGGTTGATTGTTGCTTTCCTTTTTTGTATTGTTATTAATAATAGGTATGATTTAACTCCAATTATTAGACTGTAGGTTTAAGGGATAATGGCATATATGTTAAAACAATTGTCTGCAACGACAGCGTTAGGCGTTGTGTTAAAAGCATTTATACAAGTGATGCTACTTTTAAAATGTATATGGACGGAAATACTGAAAAAGAACATGTTTAGAAGAGAAGTATGTCAACAAATATAATGAATGTAGATCGATAAAACTGTACTCCTTCATTAGATTTGACAAATATGTACATCCACAGAAAACGCAAGACATTGCAAGAATAAAAGAACAAATAAAAAAATATCTCCTGGTAAGTCATGCTGATGACGGCTGATAGCCAGAAACACGTGTCTATGAAATCCTTTTATATGTACGTACAAAATAAATTAATAAATATATGTATAAAATTAAAAAAAAAATCATCACACGCCCGATTACTAAGGACAACTTAATGCAATGCTCTTTACCGTTTAAGAAATAGAACACACAAAGAAAATAACTATGTTCATATCGTCAGTAAAAACAATAACAAAGACTACGTTACATTATGGCGATTAAAAGTCTTACATATTTCCACAAGATGTTTATGGTCTTGTGGTAAAACGCCAGACTTCAGACAATAATATCGTACGTTTAATCTTTGACTAGGTTAGCCATGCTGATGACGACTGATAGCATGATACACGCGCCCATGGATTTCTTTTAAATTTACGTAAAAATTAATGAACAAAAAGTTACATATTCTCGATTTATGGTTATCAGACAAACTTGGTTGATTGATTCTATATGTATGCTCTTTAAGGTGATACTTTTGTATTGTTTTGGTTAGTATCTTTTACGATATCTCAACCCACATCAAACAATTATAATGCCGAGACACAATACTTCATTAAAACGATTCAGTGAAAACAGGTTAGACTTTTACGAATATCCGGAGAAAGAAGTTCATAAAACATCCATTGCTATTACAAGATAAGCCAATACAAAAAGCTCGATTAGATTTAAACATGGGTCAGCCTATTCTAGAATACACAACGCCATCTATTGCACATCTTAAGCACTGTTTTAAGTGTTTTGCTGTAGCTTACAATTCAGTAATAATTGTTTATTAAATTGTAAACTGAATGCGATTTGTTATAAGACCCAAGACACCCCAAAGTATCTGATGTTGCACTTAAACTCATATTTTGAACAGATGAGATAAACACTTGTGGGTTGTGTTCGTGCACATATTTTCCAAAACCAATGAAGAAGTCAAATTTTATTGATCAACATTCAGTATATTTAAGATATAAAAGAGAATTATCGGGTGAATGTTGTCTGTGTTTCAGACAGGCACACATAGAATAGAAATACGACTTTTAACTTTTTTGTATATATAACTTGAAATTATAGAAATTAAAAAAAACGTATAATAAAAGATTCAAGGCTTGGAGCAGGAGTGCACAGGGTTCCTCATTGATTCTCGAAAAATACCAAATGTTCATTGATATTAAAGTAAGAATAAGAAAATGATGTACTTTGATTGAAGCATTGTGCATAGTATGTAAAAAATAATGTTTTAGGCTATGACGATGCAGTTTGGGAGAAAAACGTCGTTTAATACGAGATAAGGTAAACAGAATAAATAAAAACATTAAAAGGTTTTAATAATTTTCAATAATTAAATTTTGTTCACAAACGTGGTGTGTCGAATCAGGATGGTGTCAGTGGTGTTATCCTCTCTACATTTCCGAAACAGAAGCAGAAACAGAATAAAATATGTGAAACCACTCGGTTAAAGTGTGTTTTTGACAGAAAGCCGGAAATTAAAAAGTTACTGTTTCAGGTGATTCGCAGATAATAGTTAGTTATTCACGCAGAAAATTGGTAAGTCAATGTCAAAGTTTCAGCTGACATATATATTTGGCATTATTTAATTAATTGTGTAATATTTCACCAGTAAAAATTCTATTATTGTTTTGTGTTTCTATTTCAATGCAATTCTTTTTTACTTAATTAATTATTGTTAGAACATGTGCATATATATATATATATATATATATATATATATATATATATATATATATATATATATATATATATATATAATTCTTTATGTAAGCCAGATGTAAGGGATACAACTCGTAATTAAGGACATGGGAGTCAGGTAGAATCGCTTACATTGAGAAAAAGGTGTTCAATTAGTAATGCTCCTTAGGTCAGCTATTTTCTCTTTTTATTCCATCTTATCTCCATTTTGTGCATATCTATTTTTATTTATTATATATTATTTATTCATTTATTTATTTGTAATAAATATTTTTTAAATTTTTATCAAACATAGGCGGGGCCTAGTACTGCATTGAAGTGTCCTGCACAGACGTCAGCTGAGAGTGAGTGGATACATCTACACTCAACGCGTGCCCGTTGACATTTAGGCAGATATACACAGAAAATATATTGTTTGATACTGTATGTCATTCATTAGTTATCCTCTGTGTGCATTTGTGTCTATCCTGTGTGAGTATACCAAAACGTGCAATTGTTTCGCTCTGTTCTTTAGTTTGGGTTTTAATTTTCTTATCAATAGCGATTTCTTATATTCCGAAGTTGCCTTAGTTCCTCTTGGTGGCTAGAATATTTAATTGTATGTTTTTGATGGAGTTGTGATTTCTGATATATGTTTCTTAAATGAAAATGCCTTGGTTGTTATCTGTTCTTTATTCGTATATGCAGTGACCTGATGTAGAACTCATTGCATATCGCACATTGTATTTGCTATATTGCATATGTGTGAGTGCATAAGCCTGTGTTATTAGTGGGGTAATTTGGTAGAATTAAGCGGTTGTTGTTGGGTACTGTTCTACATTTGGATAGCTGCTGTCTCTCAGATTTGTTCCGGAGTGTGTAAGTTGTATGTCTACACACACACATACCCACACACACACCCACACACACCCACACACACACACACACACACACACACACACACCATATATATATATATATATATATATATATATATATATATATATATATATATATATATATGGTGTGCTTGTTTATGTATGCATATGAAGATATCTAGCTAGATAAAAAGATAGAAATAGAGGTAGAGAGACTGAGGAAAAGAGATTTAAGTATAGAGTTAACAACGCACGATGACTCAATTGTTCTCGTCTACCTTTCCTACACCCATGTGTTATTACCGCTTAATTCTTACCTTTTCAATAATTCAGGATGGATTATTATGGGATAGACTGTTTTAATTGGTTTATTCAGTTGTTTACGTTTACCTAGTTTATTTAGTCGGGCTACTTTTTCAACTAATTTTTTAATTTTTTTATTTATTTGTCACTTGCCTCATTTAATTTTTTTTTTTATTTGTTTATTTATTTGTTCACTTGCCTCATTTAATTAATTTTTTTATTTGTTTATTTATTTGTTCACTTGCCTCATTTAATTAATTTTTTTATTTGTTTATTTATTTGTTCACTTGCCTCATTTAATTAATTTTTTTTATTTGTTTATTTATTTGTTCACTTGCCTCATTTAATTAATTTTTTTTATTTGTTTATTTATTTGTTCACTTGCCTCATTTAATTAATTTTTTTTATTTGTTTATTTATTTGTTCACTTGCCTCATTTAATTAATTTTTTTTATTTGTTTATTTATTTGTTCACTTGCCTCATTTAATTAATTTTTTTATTTGTTTATTTATTTGTTCACTTGCCTCATTTAATTAATTTTTTATTTGTTTATTTATTTGTTCACTTGCCTTATTTAATTAATTTTTTTTATTTGTTTATTTATTTGTTCACTTGCCTCATTTAATTAATTTTTTTTATTTGTTTATTTATTTGTTCACTTGCCTCATTTAATTAATTTTTTTTATTTGTTTATTTATTTGTTCACTTGCCTCATTTAATTAATTTTTTTTATTTGTTTATTTATTTGTTCACTTGCCTCATTTAATTAATTTTTTTTATTTGTTTATTTATTTGTTCACTTGCCTCATTTAATTAATTTTTTTTATTTGTTTATTTATTTGTTCACTTGCCTCATTTAATTAATTTTTTTTATTTGTTTATTTATTTGTTCACTTGCCTCATTTAATTAATTTTTTTTATTTGTTTATTTATTTGTTCACTTGCCTCATTTAATTAATTATTTTTTATTTGTTTATTTATTTGTTCACTTGCCTCATTTAATTAATTTTTTTTATTTGTTTATTTATTTGTTCACTTGCCTCATTTAATTAATTTTTTTTTGTTATGCATTTCAGTATTTAATTCATTAATTATTTATTTACTATTTATTTACTTTCATTTACTATGATTAATTTGGATTGGAAATTAACTAATTTATTTTAGGCTCATTACTCGTTGATTGATAGGCAGCTTGCTAGGAATTTCTTTTCATTTCTTTATGTATAAATATGTACGTTCTGATTGTGTGTTCATGATTATGCCTATATATATATATATATATATATATATATATATATATATATATATATATATATATATATATAAATTTTACTCAAAGAATTCCAAAATTTTAACAAGAATCTTTGTAAAATGTGTAGATCAAACCACTCAGCTAAATTACAACCCCCTAAAAATGATATACTTCTTTTTACGGTCATTCTAAATTATTAAGGCAGTTTACTCATATAATTTTGAACAGAAATCCCATGTTCGACTGGCAACGTTGTAAAACCACACGCAATCGCCCCAAAACAATAACGTACAGAATTCATCTCCAATGGCAAAAATGGTTAAATGCACTAATAATAGAATAATAATACTTGAATGGCTCGAAAATGGAGGATCATTTTACGTTAAATTTATTTGCGAAACTAATCCACCAGGCTAAATTCTAAAACATTTGTTGTTGTTTCTCTTTCCGCCAGATATTTTTTAGGGTATTAACACGTAATCGCCTAAAAAAGTACAATCTCATTTTATCGGGAGATGGGTGTTCATCTACAATAATTTCCAAATTTTAATATTTTTTATTTATACCATAAAAATGAGGTATTTAATAAGTTAGATAATTTTAAAGTTTTTTTATTAAATTTTAATGGGAAGGTAAACACAACTAAAATGAATTCCTTAAAATTAAAATTAAAATGGGACGTATAGTTAAAAAATGTATAAGATTTAAAAAAATAAATATAGGTAAATTTGAAGATTTATACCCTCTTATATACCCCCTCCCCGCAAAAAATGATATTCTGCTTTTTTAGGCAATTGCGTGTTAACACGGTGGAAAACAGAGATATAAAAAAACCAATATTTTAGAATTTAGCGAGGGATCAGTTGTATATATATATATATATATATATATATATATATATATATATATATATATATATATATATATATATATATATATATATATCAAAAGTACTATGTTACCAATTTCCAGGCAATTCTATCTATTTAGGGAAGTTTCCACACGTTTATACTACTAACCTTAAGTCCGAGTAGCAAGGTCACAAAATGACATGTAATCGCCTAAACAAGTAGCTACCCACTCCCCAGAAACGCAGCGGAGTTAACTCCATAGAAAAAAAAGGAATTTAAATAACCGCCCTAATAACTGGCTCGAAAAATGGGGATCATTTTATATTAAATTTAAATACAAAAAATTCCCCCCACTTTAAATTTAAAAAATAATACTTTTTTTCTTTTCTTCTTTCCGTGAAGTTTTTCAGGGTGTTCACACGTAATCGCCTGAAACAGTTAGAATATTCTTGGGGTAGATGGGGGGGCTAATTTCGCGGAGAATGTTAATCTTCAATCATACCAAAATACGAATCAATATTTTTTTTGTAATTCGGACAGTGCTACCAAACTATTGTTTTAATTTGTCAATCTGAATAGTGATAAGGTCTTTGTAAAAATAAAACAATAGTTTTGTTGTTAAACTTTACAATAAAGGCATTTACTTAACTCATAAAAAAGTTATTTCTTTATTTTTTAGTGAAAATGTAACAACTGAAAAAAGAGGGCGAAGAAAGGGATCAGAGAGAAAGCTAGCGAGACAGCCACATGTTCTCTCCCCTTCCTTTTCTATTCTCGCTTATGCCTCGTTCGACCTTCAAGGTCGTCAGCGAGCGGTGGTTGTTGAAACTGAAAGTGTTTTAGTAATTTTTCCGATTTATTTATTAAATAACATTAAGTAATTACTGTTAATATAGACGCGCTATTGCATATAAATAACGAACATAAGCAAATGCAATTCCAAGTCTATAATACTAAATGTTAATTAATTATGAACGGGTTAAAAAATAGTTATGCTAATTAGGCAGTCAAAAGGTTCTCTCTTAATCTTTTATCTTCAGTATATATACAGAATATTAACTGTTTTATTTGCAACGTTGATTAAAATAAGATTAGATTTTTTTTCAAGACATTTTAATCCAAGAACTTTTTACTCTTTGTGAATTTTTCTGATGATTTTGTAGGTTTGCGGAGACGATATTGACATAAAAATGTTGTTTGGCTTACGGTAAATAAAACGGACCGTAAAAAATGCATCATACAGAAATGCTATGTTTTTTAGAAAATGTGAAAAATAAAAATAAATTAAAAAAATAAAAACATGGTCAATGGAATATAAAATGAACCTGACACGCACACATAAATATATATATATATATATATATATATATATATATATATATATATATATATATATATATATATATATATATATATATATTGAATAATATGTAGGGTAATATATATATATATATATACATATATATACATATATATATATATAGATATATATATATATATAGATATATATATCTATATATATATGTATATATATGTATATATATATATATATATATGTATATGTATATATATATATATATATATATATATATATATATATATATATATATTACCCTACATATTATTCAATTATTAGTTCTTATTCTGTATTCCTGATAATGGATGTCTGTCTCTCTAGTCAAATACACAATACGTTTTGGGTTTGAGCCAATATATGTGTACCTAAGCGGATTATCATTTTCATGGTTGTAACTCTATGTATCCAAGTCCTGCAAGATACAGAGTTTGTCAGTTATTAGTATTGAAAATGTTCTAAATTTCGCTTATATTTGTCAAGAAGCCATGAATGTAGATTACCTAATCGGCGTTTCCAATTGAAGCATCGGATATGTCGTATTTCTGTTATCATTTCTCCTGGCGAGAATAGGAATATGTAAATCACATTCTAAACCTTGTATCGATTGTTATAAAATACATCATATCCGATGGTGGATATCATTTAAACATTGTTTACAAGATCATTTTTTCTATTTAGATAAATTACCTATATGTATATGTTTATATGTTTCTATGTATAGTATGTATTCACTCCTAATCTAATTAACTGATCATTATAAATGTTGGAACACAGTTGCTTGGAGTAAGGCGGAACAATCTGGGCTTTATTTACTTTCATGTAATTTCATGTAAAGGTGAGCTAAGAGGGGATGATAACCCTTCCTTACAATTCTGATACCTCCGATTTTTTTGAAAAGTTAACTGTAGGCATTATAGAAAAATTAAAAGATATTTCCCAATTTTCAGTTTTACTTTTTTTTTTTACATTTTTATAGGGGGCATAATTTGGATACAACATACATAGTCGTCAGACACTAATTAAGCTAAATTCCCTAAATTTTTCTTTTTTTCATAAGACGCTTTGGATTAGGAACGTTTTCTATAATTAAAAATCATGTAATAGCCTTGGATCAAAATTGAAACAAGGATTCTAGACATAAGTTTTAGTATCATATGTTGATTGTAATCATCGTAGTCAACATAACGTGGTGCAAAACTATTCTGACACGGGTATTTTTGTCGATTCTATATAAAATTACGTAACTATGGTTTAATTTATTTATGAATGAAATAAAACCAAGGATAAGCTACCCTAAAATTGTGAAAAATTGCGGTTTTCACATGTTTCGCTTTAAGACAACCGGAGAAATGTTTTAGATACATAATACGTATGCTTATTTTTATGACCGCAATCAGCCAGAACTTCATGTCAAAATTGGTGCAATTATAATTCATAATCGCACACACAATACGTGTTTATAATTAGGGTTAGACGAAGTAGGATTATCTTATTTTACCCCTGGGGCCTCACAAGTACGCCCCACGGAAAATGTATTCATCCGCAATAATATTGAAATATGTCAGTCCGTATTCCTATTAATTGTAGCACATGTACCAGCAGAAGCAAACGTTATAACAGTCTTTATGATTTCAGTAATCGCAGTTGTATTTATAGCAGTAGTTTTAAACGTATGTATAATATACCCCACCTGACACATTTATACTTCTCTAAAGACAGAAAGTGAATCTTTTCGTGGCTCTGGACAGCGAAAAAGCGTTGGTTTCACGACGAGTTGTTTTTTTAAATAAAAAAAACCCAACAACAAAACAGCGTAGAGACGTGTTTGAAAATTTCGTTCTACTTTGAAAACAAGGAAGTTAATATCTATCTTTCCAAATGTTAGTGTTGTGGCTTCAGGTTAGCGACCTGCCCCTGTAAAATATCCTTGCTATGAAAACAGTCAAAAGTACACGAAGTTCAAATTTTTATGAATGCGATCGATGACTTGTACTGCCTAATATGTCTCAGAACATGGCGATACCTAAGTCTAAGTCTAACCTGACACACACTGCATCGCAAGGTTGCTACATGCAACATTTGGTACAATCATATCTAGTAAGTTTGTAACCTATAACATACTAACTTACAGACAGACTGGCACGATTCGTTAATCCAAATATAGATACTAGTATACTATTATATTATTTATTAGCAATACCCTGTATGTAAAGAGATAGAGAGTGGTTTTTATGAACTAACTAGTAGTTTAATACTGTCAGCCTCAGAAGTCGAATGTGTTCACATCAGGAGTCATAAAATTACTAACGAATGTGTAACTTTATGGCTTCTTGCTGAACACTGGCAATTATAAAACCTCGTATGTATTCATAATATCCGGTCTATATTCATTTATATAACTACGTTGAACGCTTAGTTCGGCTGTGCTTGGAACAAAGTGTAGTATCTATCCTGATACTGCATTTCCGCTATTCTATTCTCGGTCAGTGAAGCAAAAATCTTGTAAGACTAAGGCAATTTGTATTTTTGTCCCAATCTTAAGTACCCCTTTTTGTGGACCTGAATTTTCCCTACATTAAACACGGATTTTGTGTCTATCTCTGCCTATTTCTCTATCTCTTCTCTCTTTATAGATATATCTAAATGAATGTTCCTATTCGTCACACCTATATTATAATCAAAACAGGTCAATCTCATTAAAATAAGTAATATACTATATTCTTTTGAAGCACTTCATAGTCAAGTAAAGTTGCAAACATCATCTTTTGTTTACCAAATTTAAATAATCATATTTCTAAATAATTCAAAATAAATTATTGTTTGTTGTTATTCGATTTTAATGTGAGTTTCCTATTGCTTAAATATATGGAATAGTTTTTTTGATATTACTGGTAATTAATTAAAGTAATAAAAAAATGACAAAAATTAGAAACAATGTTAATTACTTTTCCTAGGACGTGCGTCCTTTCCATCCTGCAAGGGGAATACATTATTTTGGCAAATTATGTATTTCTAATTCTACTCCGCCGCCTCCAAAACAATCGACAAGCAACACAAGTTTTTTTTCAACTAATTATTTTCATATACCTCATTTTTAAAGCGTAGTTTTACCTACCAAAGCAGCATTCATTATTCCTGATATAGAATTTTAAACATATAACTAAACGCTATAAAAAGGTGTTTTCATTTATTTCAGCATTTAATTTTCATAGTTTTTTTTTACATTTTTCGTGAAAAATAAATAAATAACAACACACTTATTGTTTAATGTTTTGTTTAAAAACCGCCTTTTTACTATTCTGTCTACATGACAACACAATAGATTCGTAGTATAATTGTTGATTAACATCCTGTGTTAAATCATCCCACCTTCCAGAAAAATAGATTCTTCTTTTTTAGGTGATTACGTATAAACCCCCTTAAAAACTTGGCGGAAAGAAGAAAACAACGCTTAGTTTAGAATTTAGAGTAGGAATCAGTCCCGTACATGCATTTAATTTAAAGCAATCTCTTATTTCCGGACAATTCTAGCGTTTTAAGACACTTAACCAAATTCTTTTTTTGCTATGAGAACTAAATCCGTAGCGTTTTCTGGGTGTATGTGTGTCTACCTTACATGTAGTTTTGTGATCTTTCCAATCGGACTTAAACTCTGTGGTTAAAAAACTGATTAATTCCCCTAACACGTTATAATCAGTCGGAGATGGAGGATCATTTTATGTTAACTATATATGAAATTGATCGCCTAACTTAAATTCTAAAATAATTTTGTTTCGTCTTTCCGTTTTCTACAGTGTTCACTCTTCACAAGTAATCGCCTAAAAAAGCAGAATTCCATTTGGGGAGGTTTAGCGAAAGATGTTAATATACACATTTACCCATACTTTATTTCTTTCATTTCATATTTTTAAATATACATTCCTTTTTATAATTCTTATTCTAAGCACATGAAAATTAAGTAAATAACTTTTTGAAAATGGGTTACTTAAATATTCTATTTTTAGACGTAAATAAAAAATATTAAAAGTTTGGGTGTTATTGTAAATTGACACTCTCAGCCCCCCCCAATGCGATTCTTCTTTTTTAGCAAATTACGTGTGAATAACCTAAAACATGATGATGCTGCTGCTGCTGCTGATGATGATGATGATGAACATTTGTTATGAAAAAGAAAAAAATACCTTCTCTAATCTTTCTAAATTACAACAATTAAAAAAATTACTATTCATTATTTTCTTGTTCTGTCTTTAATAATAAAGGCAAAATGCACAAAGTAAACAGTTTTAATAGTAATATAGAATTGTTTTATTTGATAAATCGATGTTTCACTCTTTCATTTGTTCATTTCATTATATAACCAGTTTTGTAATGGCGAATAATAATAATAATAATAATAATAATAATAATAATAATAATAATAATAATAATAATAACATTAGTAATAATAATAATAATAATAATAATAATAATAATAATAATAATAATAATAATAATAATAATAATAATAATAATAATAATAATAATAATAATAATAATAATAAAGATAATAATAAAGATAATAATAATAATCTACGACAAAATCCCCCAAACATGGATAATTGAATGCTTAAAAATATACAAAATACCAGACAGGATTATTAATCTCATCCAGAAAGCAATGGAGACATGGAGACTAAAACTGACAGCCGGAGGACAACACCTGTCTGAGATAAAAATACAGAGAGGCATTTTTCAAGGAGACTCTCTATCACAACTATTGTTTATAATAGCCATGATGCAACTCAACTACATACTCAGAAAGTGTGATGCCGGATACAGGTTTACGGATACAGAACAAAGAATAAACCACATGATGTACATGGATGACCTTAAACTGTTTGCAAAAAACAAAAAAGAACTAAAAAAAGCTGATAAATACAACCAGGATATTCAGCCAGGATACCCAAATGGAGTTTGGAATAGAAAAATGTGTACTGCTAGAGATTAAAAGAGGAAAACTGGAGACGACAGAAGGTATAGAACTCCCCAACCAAGAGGAAATGAGGGCGCTAGGAGAACAAGATAGTTATAAATACCTGGGAGTTCTGGAAGCAGACACAATCAAATATACAGAAATGAAAGAGAAGATTGGAAAAGAATATCTACGAAGAACAAGGAAACTCTTAGAAACTAAACTATATAGCAGAAACCTAGTAAAAGGGATAAACACATGGGCTGTATCACTAATAAGATACTCTGGACCATTCATAGGCTGGACCAAAGAAGAACTCAGGCACCTTGACCAAAGGACTAGAAAACTAATGACTATGCACAATGCATTGCACCCAAAAGACGATACGGACAGACTCTACATGAAAAGAAATGAAGGAGGTAGAGGACTAGTAAGTATAGAAGATTGTGTTGAAGACAAAAAAAAAGAGCTGGAGAAATATGTAACCCAGAACACGGAAAGACTGATCACCACAGCAAGACACACCAGCCCAACAAACAACCCCCGAAGCACTGAAATCAGAAACAAAAAGACAAGAAAGGAAAAGTGGGAAGAAAAACAACTACATGGAGGCTTTATAAGACTCACAAGCGATGAAGCCAATGAAAACAGCTGGGCATGGCTAAGAAATGGACACTTGAACAGAGAAACAGAATCTCTGCTGACGGCCGCACAGAACAATGCGATTAGGACAAACTTTATTAAAGCGAAGATAGATAAAACTCAGGAAAACAGTAAATGCCGATTGTGTGGACAAAGAGACGAAACGATAAATCATATAATAAGTGAATGCAGCAAGCTAGCCCAAAAGGAATACAAGAACAGACATGACAGCGTGGGGAAAGAAGTACACCGGGAAATGTGCAAACAACTGAATTTCGAATATGCAAAAAAACGGTACAAACACAAACCAAAAACTGTACTAGAAAACGAAAAGCACAAAATCCTATGGGATATGAATGTACAAACAGACAAACCCATAACAGCAAGGTATGATAATAATCAACAAGAAAGAACAATCCTGCAAAATCGTAGACTTTGCTGTTCCAGCAGGCCACAGAGTGAAGATCAAAGAGACGGAAAAGAGAAGCAAATATACTGAACTTGCCAGAGAATTGAAAGGAATATGGAACATGAAGAAAGTCAGTATAACACCAATAATCATAGGAGCACTAGGAACAGTCCCCAAAAACATGAAAAAAAAAGCCTAGGAGTAATAGGGGGGTCAAAGGGATAACTGAGACCATACAAAGGACAGTAATGATCAAAACAGCTACAATCCTGAGAAATGTCCTCGAATGCGGAAACCAACCCACATAAGCAACGAATGGAGAACAAACATATGGAAATACAAGAAAACAGAACCGAGGATAATACAACCGCACGAGAGGGGCGCAAGCATTGGCTGACACCACGAAAATTATGGACAGAGGGTCGAGGAGGGAAAGCGCAAACCAGACCTCCACTGGAAGAGCGCGGACAGCTCTGGGACCTTGGGGAGGCTTGTTGCCACCCGGGCCCCAGAAGGGACCAATGGCCCTTATCACCGTGAAATCGGTGGTAGGTGGCTGTTGCGATACCGCAAGGTCATGAGCGGTGTTGAACGAAAAGAGGTTGAGCATACTGGAAGTCTGAGGAGACTTGTTGTCACTCAGACTCCAGGGAATACAACAGGTTGTTGGCATTGGGCGATCACTGACGATGACCAGTGTGATAACTCCTAGTGAGCAAATAATAATTATAATAATAATAATAATAATAATAATAATAATAATAATAATAATAATTATAAGAATAGATCAGAAGTAAAATCAATACTTCTATTCATGCAAGAAAAATATCGTCACACATATGTTACAGTTTATGAATGTTCGAATGAAGTCAAGGTAGAATAAATAGTTGTAATGGTTGTGACTCAACATGACACAGGGACGTATCACATATTTTTAACTATCATGTTACTTCAGATATTTAGTCACAATTTTGGGGTTTCCCCGGGGATCCGTGACCACACAACCACTATTAACTTGATTCCTCACACTGGATAAACTGGCTTGTGTTTAAATGAATGAATGTATCAAATAGTCAAAGTAATCGTCAAACTCGTATAGATAGTAGGAGATAAGAGTGTGGCCCTGTTTTCACAACAAAGTCTTGAAATCACACTCCCGTACATCTGTGCAGCGGTCTCTTTATTTAATCTGACCATCACGCATGCACAACAGCGATCATTTTAAATATGTAGAACAACGATGATCTTTTGTTTGAATTAAAAATACTGACCTGAAAAGGGCAAGTAAAATATGTATCTATTGGTTCTAAAATCTATTAAATAGACTTTGATAAAATGCTGATAGTAGTACAATAAAGTTATGTGGCAGTCATTTCTTAAAAATACATAATTAATTCATGAAAAAGAAAATACAGAAGAAAGTATAAAATGATGAAAAACATTATGAATAAAATAACAATTGAAGAACTGAATTGGCGAAATAAATAATGAGCAACACGTATAAAGTAATAAAAAAGAAATGTGGGACTATAAAGAATATCAATTAAAATAGAATAACTAAACAAAATGGGCGAATAAAAACATGAAATTAAGAAACAAAAATTTGTCTAAATATTCATTCAGTGGAAAAAACGACAGAAGAGCATTTATATGTCTTGTATAGCCTCTTGCGATTTGTTTTTAGTTACGAAATCATGCGAGTTGATCGTCATTTTTGACAGCTCCATATCCATAACTGCCGTTGTTCAGTTATACTCGTGTTCATGCGAACTTGAAGCAAAAGAATCAGCATGGTGCACACATTTAAATAATTCTACTAAAAAAGTAACACCTTTTAAGTTCCATTTAAACAATCATATATCATAAATATCAATTTGGCTATTTAATTAAGATATATGATCTTTTTTTATTTAGTATATAAAATAAATTAAATAACGAAACACATGATGTGGTTTGTAATTTGCTTTTTTTAAAACTCATTGTGATAACTATATAGATTGGATAGCAAAGTATTATATCATCATGAACATAAAACAAAGACTGTTCAATTTTTAGAGGTGTCATCAGTTATTTTGATTTACTTTCGTTCATCTCAAACTAAGCATATTGCTAATAAAACCTATGGTGTAACATTTATAGCGGCAATCTAGATTGTGAGTGGGTCAGTAAGATGTGTGTATAACATCTTCTAGCATCTAGGGATCTCGCTAGAAAAGAGGTGCAATTTTGCTGCTAGTCGAGTTGTTAATAAGTGTCTTTTGTTTAGGGGCACAAGTGTAGTAAGTTCGTCGGAGCACATTCCGTGAAAGTACTTGTAAGACAAGCACAGGGATGCAAAAATGCGGGGATGCGACAAGGGATGGAACTTGGAAAACCGTGCAGACCTATTAAGTTAATACTTTTTATTGCACCCTGTCCAGGAAGCAGGGGCTAGTGGTTGGTGTACCAGACCAGATGTGCTAACAATTCGCCATGCACAGAAGGATGCTGGCCTTAAGTTTAACATAAATTGTTCTTACTTTTAGAAATCCTGAAAACGCAATTTTATACGATGTAT
Source organism: Sepiola atlantica (assembly GCA_963556195.1). Classification (NCBI taxonomy): domain Eukaryota; kingdom Metazoa; phylum Mollusca; class Cephalopoda; order Sepiida; family Sepiolidae; genus Sepiola; species Sepiola atlantica. The sequence continues at coordinate 150,405,286 of OY744526.1, forward strand.
TCCCACAAATCTAATATTTTTTTTTACTGTATTTTATTCGAATTCTTTCTTTATTGATTACGCAGAGAAATCTCAGAATTAAAGAAAATTGGAAATAATAACTTTTGCAATTGTCGCTGAGTGTTCGATATCCTATATACATTTACCCTAAAATCATCTACTATATTTGGTTTTGTCACCGATCTTTAAGCGAAACCAACCTTTTTACAAACCTTTTATTGAAATTTTGATTAGACGTTTTATTTTGCACATCAAACTGATCCGTAATCGAGAAATTGAACAGTATTTCAAAAATAAAATGATTACATGCTAAATGATGTTCTTATTTGCAGTCACCTTTCAAAGTATTTCCACATTTGTAGAAAAATTAAATTTACGGTCGCTTTAATTATTTTTGATTTTCAAAGCTCATGACAAATTTACGGAAATTTCGAATGTGGAAACAAAAGAATGCTTAAGGTGTTAGACTACGACCTTGATAGACGGTCTGTTCGATCGAAAATCAATTCATGCACTTTAGTTGGGTGAGCCAGACATGCTACAAAGTCAGGATTAATGATAGCTTTTTAAAAAAGTTTTAGAAAACTTTTAAAAAATGCATTAAAAAAGGTAAAAAAGGAACAAGATCAAATTTATACTAAAACTGAAAACAAGAATTAATTTTTTTTAAATAGTTAAGTCGGGTGTTGTTGCTACGTTAAAGTAAATAAACATAACGTTGTAAAATTTATTTAGTTTGATTGTAGAAAATTCTGAAAAATAATTCTTCATACAACTCATTAAAATAAACACATTTAAAGATAAGCAATGAAGATTATATATTTTTAACGTTACAATATAAACCTATTTTTAACGTTACAATATAAACCTATTTTTAACGTTACAATATAAACCTATTTTTTGTATAGAAAATATTGTTCGTTACTATGTGTTATTTGAACCTTTCAAACAGAATACAATCAGATATTCCAATTATGGATTTTAGGGAGCAAACAACTAATAATTAAATAAACAAACACATTCAAAACAAACGATACAATTTAAAAATGAAAACAAACGATGAATAATTGTAAAAAACTAAATACAAACGATAAGTAAGGTTTAAAGTTTATCTTGAAGGGGTTAGCTCCCAAACTGGCTGCCAAATTTTATCGACTAGTTTATTTGTTGTTTACCGAGACAGTATCTTCCTGATTTACCAAGATCAGGTAAATTAATCAACTGTATTAACTTGCTGTCTGATTTTTGCAGATTTCTTTTTAATTTTGAAATTATTAAGTTGTTTTCTCGTTTTTGCCGATTACATTATATATTAAAAGACAATTTCCTCGGCAATATTCTGTATTTGTCATGGCATTGTTATAATATTTAATTTAGAATAGATTTCAATTTCTATTTTTAATAAACATCGTTTGATTTAATTTTTTTACAAAGAATACACACCCTCCCTAAATCCTTTCAATTAAGCTAAGTCCGAGTGGCAAACTTTTTAATGAATAGTTTGATTTTATTATTTGGTTATTAATATTTGGAAAATAACAATTACAGCCAAAGATGAAATCCACAAAATTAATACACAGTAAAACGGTGGATTAATTTGCCCTGTCACCGCTTGGTAAATCAGATAAAACTAGTCTATAAACATCGGCAGCTATTTTGAAAGCTACACATTTCAATATAACCGTTTAATATGAAATCAAATGATGAATCAGTTAGTTCAAAATAAAATTACTTAGTTTTAAATGAAAAACGTCATAAGTTAGTTTAAAATAAAAGAAACGATAAATACGTTACTTTGAAACGAAAACAGACGTAACATTTAAAAAAAGCAACACAAATTCAAGCAAATAATTTCAACATAGACAAACAATAATTGTACAGAAATGAACTTAAAAATCTAAAACTTTTTAAAAATATGTTGGATTATTTAGTTGAATGTTTGAAAAATTTCTTTTACTGCAAAAATTGCTTAACAGAGAATTGAAAGTGCTCCAGAAGAAAATGATTCTATTATTTTTCAATACTATTAAATTATTTTTACCTACATACACTAGCGTTTCGAGCTTTCGCTCTCATCAGTGCATAGCTGATAATCTCGAATGGTCGCACAGTTCGAACCCTTCCACAGAGTCAAGCAAGCGCTGTAAGCATTATGCCACGGGGCATTACCACATTCAAGAAGGGAATTTAAGTTCTATTCATGCGAAGGCGGATATATATATATATATATATATATATATATATATATATATATATATGTTTGTGTGTTTTTGTCTCTGTGTGTATATGTACGAGGGGCGTTCAATAAGTAATGCCCCTGACCCATTTCCCATAGCATTAGATTAATGAAACTTGGCACAGTTATTTGTCTTTCTCTACATAAGAACAACCCAGAGTTATGCATTTCCCCCATCGTTTGATGCAGCTCTTGACACCGTTTTTGTAGAACACCCCAGGTTGGTCCTCCAACCACGTCGTTACTTCAGAAATCAAGGCTGCATCATCTGGGAAACTCTTTCCTTTCAAAAACAACTTCATGGCTGGGAAGAGATGAAAGACAGAGGATGCAAGGTCAGGAGAGTAAGGGGGATGGGGGAGGATTTCATAGCCACGCGCCCGTGCTTCTGATCTGGCGACATGCGAGTTGTGGACCGGAGCGTAGTTCTACAGGAGGAGGATATCTTTGCTGATCTTGCCTCGCCTCTTGATTTTGATAGCTTCTCTTAATTTCATCAAAAGTGAAGCGTAATAGGCTCCTGTAATTGTGGTACCATTTGCCAGGAAGTCTATCATCACTACTCAGTTGTGATCCCAGAAGTCGGTGAGCATGATTTTTCCAACGGAGGGTTCACTCTTGCCTTCTTTTGAGGTGGTGAGTTCAAGTGCTTCCACTGCATTGACTGGGCTTTGGTCTCTGGATCATAGTGACGGACCCAAGTTACATCCTGTGTAATCAGTTATTTGAAAAACTTTGACTCATCTTCTTGGCACATTTCCAAATTCATCCTCGAGCATTCGACGCGTTCCTGCTTCTGGAAAGGTGTGAGCAACCTGGAAATCCAACTGGCAGACACCTTATGCATATGTAAATGGTCATGAATGATAGTTTCTACAGACCCTGTACTAATCTTGACATCTTGGGCTATTTGGCGAATAGTAATGGGTCGATCTTCCAAAATGGCAGCCTCAAATTGACGGACAGATGCCTCATCAATGGCAGAAGAGGGACGACCAGGTCTTAGAGTTGTTTCCACAGACTTCCGGCCATGTTTGAATTCACGTTGCCAGCGTCTTACAAGGTCATATGATGGGGCATCATTACCATCAGTTTCTTTCATTTCATCAAAAGTCTCCTTTGTCGTGCGTCCTTTCAAATACAAAAACCAGATCACTGCGCGACACTCAACTGGCTCCATTTCACACCTGACTCAGTGCAAACACCTGTAAATCAGAAACCACTATTGGTTCAGAGCTATTATTTGCAACATAACCTATACATATATAACTCATTAGACATGCAAAATTTCATTTAGATCAGACAACTGAAAGTGGATCAAGGGCATCACTTATTGAACGCCCTCGTATGTGTGTGTAACGATTTTCTCATTTGTGAGTGTCAAAGAGAAAAAAATAGGGTTAGAAAAGAAAGGTAAAAACAATATTGGAATTAACCTAATTTGTTTGAAAATATTTAAGATGAAAAAAGAATATTTGAAATTTATTCCTAATCACGACTCAACAGGAAAACACATTAGTGAACCTCTATTCATCCCTGAAAATAGCTTTTTTTGGTTTTCCTAACTTTAATATTAAAAGAAAACATTCTTAATTCAAATGCATGGAAGAAAGATAAACATGCCTTTTAAAAAAAATAATCGATATCAAATTAAATCTTTATGAATGTCTTTACTTTGTTACTGCATCATAAATTACAATGTAATTTTAAAACTAAAACTAAAATAATCGTATAGAAAGATCGTTTTTTGAAGATCATTTAGAACCTTGAAAATTTGCAAAACATTAAAAAATAAATGATAAAAAACAACTGAATTTTTATTTGTAAATTAGTTGACAAATTTTAAACGTACAATAAGATCTTAATGAAGGTTTGTTCATCAGAAAATATATAAATATGCACAGTTTATTGTTGTACTATCAAAAAGATTGTTACGTCCCTTCTAAATTATTCAAAATATTTTAAGAAACGTTTTGATAATTTATTATAATATTATAAAATCACTTTAATTAATTACTGTTAATATCAAAGCAACGATTGCATATATAGAAAGAAAATAGCGGAATAAAATTAAAAATGAATAACACTTATCAGTAATTAACTATAAACTGTTAAAAATAATTTGGAAAGATAAGCGCACAGAAATATGTTGTGGATGTTTACCCTCTAGTATATATACGGTAAGAATATTTTCTATTGTCGACTTAAATAACATAGAGTCCTATTGATTGTTCAATAGGTTTAATAAATGGGAACATCTTTCGCATTTATTCATATATATATATATATATATATATATATATATATATATATATATATACATATATTAATTTCATATAAATGATATTAAATTATTTTTACCTACATACGCTAGCGTTTGGAGCTTTCGCTCTCATCAGTGTAGGGATGATAATCTTGGATGGTCGCACAGTTCGAACCCTGTCACAGAGTCAAGCAAGCGCTGTAATGATTAGGCCACGGGACATTACCACATTCAAGAAGGGAATTTAAGTTCTATTTATGCGAAGGGCGAATATATATATATATATATATATATATATATATATATATATATATATATATATATATATATATATGTGTGTATGTGTGTGTGTGTGTGTGTGTCTGTGTGTGTCTGTCTGTGTGTAGCGATTTTCTCATTTGTGCGTGGCAAAGAGGCAAATAGGGTTAGAGAAGAAAGCTAAACACAGTATTGGAATTCATTTTAAAATATTTAATATAAAAAGGAATATTTATAATTCATTTACGAAACACTCGATACATAGTAAAGTAATTGTAACCTCGGAATCATTAGCATCAATAAAAAGAGTTCTTAAAAGAGATTGAAAAGAGACTCAAGAGTAATGGTCGGACACATCTTTACTGATAACAGTGATATAAAAACACCGATTTCATTGTCACACAATGCAAAAAAAATACTTTCTTATATACTGATCATTTTCATTCGATAGAAGTCATATTTGTTATATTGTGGACAGAGTCGGGGCATTTAAAGTGAAATCACCCTTCACTCTCAATTAACTGTGATATGTAAAGAAGTAAGGCTGCCAACATTTGTAAAAACTTATCAGATTACCAACAAGTTGCTATTCAGTTAGACATTTTAAATGGCATACAAAGCCCTTTCCACCAGATCTCACACACACCGATACCAAGCAAGCAAAAGAGTGGATATCTATCCCCAAACAAATAACTCGGAGCAGGAGTTTCTTGGTTTTCTCAATTTTCACGAGAACCCCCGATAACGCTCCCTTTAGTTTAAAATACATTTCCTTTCAGTGGCAATTTGATTTGATTTTTGGATGGCTGTTACAGTCAGAAGTGTATTAATGTCTTCCGTGAATTTTCTTTTTCGGCCTTTGTAGGAACAACTAGAGTTGGTGGCTAATAAAAATGCATCTGCTCCTTGAAAACGTTTTGGAATTCGTAAATATTCACCCAGCACCACGTGGGTCCCACTCTTTACATAACACCAACATACATCGTTTTAATTTGCTGTTGTGAGTACTCTTTCGCCACACAATCCGTATCTATGTAACATATCACTCACTTTCAATGCCGACTTCATCCAACATATCGCCACTTCCTGGGGCGCGATTTAAAAGACCCGCTCATCACGATTCCCGTTGTCGCATGTCTTTATAGATTCCGTTGTCATATCACGGTGCTCAAAGGCGAGCCAGCAAAGTGTCTGCTGTCGAGTCTATCGACTTTTTATCACGTTTCTGTCTGATCCAAGCCTGCAATCTTGTCACTTGACAGAATGCGTTTTGTATGCCCTCCGGTAACGATCAGCTTAAGACAGCTCAATGAACAGATGGACGGCGGGGTGGATTGGTGCCGGTGCAGATCAAAGTGGATTATCAGAATAAGAAGACGGACTAGTAATCAGGCCAAACAGCCGCATCAACTGCGATTATAATTAAAGGGAATCAAATATTGTTCTAATGTGAAGATTATCATGCGATCGAAGATTAATTGTGTCGTATAGTAAGAGACACCTTGCTCGGGCTGATGTGAATCGTTATCGATAAATCCATACTTCAACCTCTCTCTCCTCCCTTTTCTCTCTCTATATATCCATCTTTATATTTATCATTATTATCAAAATATATACATAGAAAGTAAGCGACACACAAACATTCATGTTTCCTTCCCGTAATAAATCATCAGGCTAATTAGTCTGATGATTTTCTTCCAGGAATATAATATGAACGTTTCTCTATAGCTTTTTGCCATGAATATATTTTCATAATAATACTACAAAACTCTACTCACGCATTGAACACTGTTGAAGTAAATAATCTCTCTCTCTCTCTCTCTCTCTCTCTCTCTATATATATATATATATATATATATATATATATATATATATATATATATGAATGGTTTTTTATTCAAACATGTACAAAGTCTGCTACACTGGCATGTCGATGTTATCGATCTACAGCTATCAAGACATCAGACAGAAGGTTTTTTTGTGATCCAACCCTTTCGGTGGAGTCCAGGAAGAATGGAGCTAAGCAAAAGAAGAAGGAGGAATAATAGTAATGTGACCAATATTTAAAAAAAATTGGCCGTTGAAAATGTTTAATTTTATCATAATTCATATTTGTATTCAACGCTAAGCTGTTATTAATCCAAATCCATATATGACTTTTGCTAAACATAATTACCACTGTTCATTAATTCATTATTAAATATTATTCAGAATTAAAATATATTTATTTATCACTCAAAATAGTTAAAACTAAATATTACTATAATGATCTCATTTCAAAATATTATCTTCATATAAAAAATTCACCAACAAAAAAAAAAAACATAACCCGTTAACCAAAATTATAATCTAGAGAAATTTAAGTTTTATCGGCGAAACTTGCCGTCAATATTAAATAGGTCGAGATATCCTTATTCCTTGACACGCGACAAGACTTCACTTACAAAATATCTGTCTCGTGTCATAACGTTAAGTTAGTTCCAACCCCCCCATCCTCAACCATTTTTAAATGGCTATAGACACCCATTCCTAACATCCCCCTTTCTCTTTTTCTTTTTCTTCTCCTTCCCTTTTTTCCCCTTGTCTCCCATACAAATATAAATTATTATAAAATTAAACATTTTCAACGGCCAATTTAAAAAAAAATTGGTCACATGACTATTATTTCTCCTTCTTCTTTTGCTTAGTTTCATTCTTCGTGGACTTCACCGAAAGGGTTGGATCACAAAAAAAACCTTCTGCCTGATGCGACCTAAGGTCTTGATAGCTGTAGATCGATAACATCGACATGCCAGTGTAGCAGACTTTGTACATGTTTGAATAAAAAAGCATTCATAATAGAGCTCTTTATTCTTATTGGCAACTTTTTTATAAGCCCGGTTTGATTCCCTTTGGGGTTCTATCCTGTAGATTTTTAACCTACCTGGATTACTCATATATATATATATATATATATATATATATATATATATATATATTTATATATATATATGAACACATTTTTAGTGGTACATAATTTTATCAAGGTTTTAAATAGGATGACGGAGTCATAGCGAGTCGAGGACTATCTCACAAGAAAAAAAAGAGGAAATTTATAGTAATCTATTTAATCGTCGGAAGACATTCGATTAAAAACTTTTAAAAAGAATTAAAAAAAACTAAAATTAACAGACTAAATCCCAAGGTATTTTTCAACTGACACATTTTCAAGGGAAACGTCGACGAATATCGCTAAACAATCTTGTGATATTGTCCTCGACTCGCTATGACTCCGTTCACCCTATTTAAAATGTTGATATATATATATATATATATATATATATATATATATATATATATATATATATATATATATTTATTTATATATATTTATTAATAATGGAGATCATGTATATATCTGTCTGTCTGTCTGAAGCCGAAACTCCATCAGAGTAATATTACTATTTACTTAGTCCGCCCGCTACTTTATATACTACTACAAAAACCGCCGAAAACACTATGCGCATTTCTCAATTTACATAATGAATTGCTTTTAAACTTCTAATGAATTAGTATTCGCAAATATACACTCATGATTGTTTTCTTCAGATTTGCACATGTGTTTACGCTATTTTGCTCGCTAATAAACTTACTTATAAATTATAATTATTTCTTTTATTATTTATATATATATATATATATATATATATATATATGTATATATATATATATACATAATATGAAATGAGTTACGCAGTTAATCTATCTACTGCGTAAATGATTGAACAGCCGGTGTCACTCCATTGAATTGGGATCTGATTATTCAGTATAGACGCCAGACGGGCGCGTCATTTAAAATGTAAACAAAACGCTGGCATTTACCGTGTTACTTTTACTCTGATTTTTTATTAAAACGTTCTGAGTTAGTTTTTATTCTTAATCTTATTAGCCATGATGTTTTAAAACACAAATTTATTGAATCAAATTGTTTAATTAAAATAATAATTTATTTAAAAATTAATATTTAAAAACACACACACACATTGCAATGAATTTAGTTTATGTAAACTTTTTTTCCGAGAGCATTTTAAAAAACTATTCGTGTTTACTGTATTTGATGTTTTAACACTTTCATTTTAGGTACACCTTCTTTTCTGATTTGAAAAACTTCCAATATTACTATTTTTTCAACTGTGTTTATGATTTCGATTTTACCTTATACGCTGTAAAGCTTTTATTTACAAACTGTTTTTATTATTCCGTGTTCTATTTATTAACATAAAAGATGTGATTTGTTTTCTTTTCTGCCAACAAAAAATTAACACATTGTACTGGAAATCTATATAACTGATTACAGAATAAAATTGTTTAATTAAAAAAAAAGGTTATTTAACAAAACACACACATACACATTCAAATAAATTTAATTTACGTAAACTTTCTTTCCGATAGCACTTAAATAACTAATCGTGTTCACTGTATTTAATTTGTTGGTGCTTTTTTATTGTTGGACCCGCACTAACTATGACCCCGTCGTTATGGTTAAGGTCAGGGTCAAACTGGGGGTTAGGGTAAGGGGTTACAGTTAGGGTTAGGGTAATGGTCAAAGTTAGCGCGGGTCCTACAGTAAAATGGTACCGATACTTGTATTGTTTTATTTTAGGTACACTTTTGTTTCCGATTTGAAAAATACTGTTCGCTGCATTTAGATGTTTAAATTGTTGATTTTAACAAATTTTCTGAATCAAATTGTTTAATTAAAATAATAATTGATTTAAAAATTACTATTTACAAAAACACACACATTCTAATGAATTTAATTCAAGTAAAGTTTTCCTCGAGAGCATTTAAATAACTAATCGTGTTCGCTGTATTTGATATTTTTACTGTTTTATTTTAGGTACACCTTTTCTCCGATTTGAAAAACTTCCAATATTATCATTTTTTAACGACCTTAAGTGTGTTTAGGATTTCGGCTTTACCTTATACGCCGTAAAGCTTTCATTTACAAACTGTGTTTATTATCAATGTCAAACCACCCAAGAAATATGACTGCGACTCCATCGGTTTACGGGTGAGCATTCATTTCTGACGCGGCAGCGTAGCAAAAATCTGCGACCGGATGGAGCATATATTTGCTAGTACATGTATAAGAGTAAGGATACCAACATTTGTAAAAAGTTTTTTTCAACACTTATTTATTATTTTGTTATTTTATAATTTTATAATTTTATATAACGTATTTCAAGCGGTGGTCCAGTCTCATCAGATATGTAAATCCATTTGAAGAAATGTCTTTCGATTTTAAAGAGTGTTGTTTCATTTGAGGAAATGTGTAATTGTTTGGCGTTTTTGCGCATGTGTGAGTTTACGTGTGTGTGTGTATGCGTTTTTATATATTTATATTTTTTATTTATATTTTGTATTATTTTCTGCTTCTCTTGATCAAATTCGTGTGTGGTTATGAAGTACGTGTGAATTTTACCTTTATTTTATCAGTCAACCCCATTACTTGGAGTGCTTGGATTTTCTTTTGAAATTTATTATTTTTTGTTGCCCTGTCGCCGAATTGGCTGTTGTGCCCGTGTGTGTGTATGTGAGTGTGGTTAGTTCTGAATCTTGTACATAGGTGAGCGACAAACATACACACCCACACACACAGTACATACATGTGCGTACACACACACATAGGCGTATGGTTAGATAGATGGATAGAGAGAGGAAGAGAAAGGTTGATAGAAGTGCGGTCCGTATGGTGTGTAGTTTAAGTTACGATCTGTTCAATGCCTTTCATTGTGTTACCGTTCTTTTCCTTCTGTCAAATACCGGAAACATAAAACATGAAATGAAAATTTCAGACAAAATGGAATATTATTATATGGAATAGTGGATAGGTATAGCAATAGAGTAGTAAATATAAGAACACAAGTTCATCTCTAAAACAGAACTAATCTATTGTGGTCGAAACATCTTTTGAAGTCTCTTTTTTAATAGTGTTTATCTCCGCCGTCGTGTTAGATTCAGCAGGTGTTTGGAGAAGATGCGATGTGTAACACAAATTAAGGAGTGGTTCAACCGATTCAAAAATGGCCGCACTCAGCGGAGATTTACCAGCGTTCTGGCAGGCCCCAAACTGCTTATAGTGCAGCTGTTGTTTAGATTGTACGAAAAAAGAGATAATGCGAAACGCGACGGCGGAGATGAACATCGGATACTTTTAGGCAGGCCTCGTATGTAAGTGTTGAGTTTGCAAATGAACAGGCGATTGTGACAATTTCTTGTTGAGAGATGGTACCCCTCCTTCCAAAGGAATAAATAATGTCTTGGAGGATGGTCTCATGACAACAGAAAAGATATTACATTACCCTCTTCAATTAGTGCAAGAGGTTGATGTCTAATACCTATAGTTCAAATTCCATGCAACTCGTAAATATTTGAAGGTTTTAAATATGTGGGACAGTTATATCACCTCTATATTCCATGAACACCTTATAAAATACCAAAATAAAATGTAATTCTGGTTATTATTGCTAAACACCTCTGGTTTTAATTGGAAATATTAAATTTCCGAAGGTGGACGGGTGTTTTTGCTCTTTCTTCCCTTCTGACAACTATTTTTAATACTTCAAGGAACTCAAAATGATAATACATTTGACATTATATTTGATTTAAAAGTGAATTAGGAATCTGTTTTTATAGGAAAATGCATTGGATTTTTTTTTAATATGAAAATGCCAGAGGAATAATTGTACTATAATAATACATTGGAAATTATTTTTATATGAAAGGTCATTAGAAATTATTTTACTATGATGATACGTTGGAAATTGTTTCTCTAATTAAAATACATTACAATAAGTTTTCTCTGAAAATGCATTAGAAATTATTTTACTATGATTTTACATTGGAAATTATTTTTAATATGGATAGGTATTAGAAATAAGTTCAATATGATAATACGTTAGAAATAATTTTTGATAATGAAAGGCATTAGAAATAGTTTTCTATAAAGATGCATTGGGAATTATTTTTAATATAGAAATTGATTGGAAATTATTTTATATAGATAACACATTGAAAATTGTTTTTAATATAGAAAAGCATTTGAAATTATTTAATTATGATAATACGTTGGAAATTATTTTGATAGTAAAAGAAATTTGAAATATCGTTTTCTATGAAAATGTATTGAAAATTGTTTTAATATTGAAAAGCGTTAGCAGTGGGTTTACTCTGGATTTACATTTGAAATTATTCTTAATATAAAATACATAAAAATATGTTTTACCATGTAAAAACATCGGAAATAGGTTTAAATAAAAATAATGTCATCAGATATGTGAAAACACTATTTCATTTACTCCGGGATCATCGATATGTATCATGCGAACATCTTGAAAAACTAATTGTTACTTTCTTTGTGACAATAAAATTGAAATGACATGTTTCAAAACATTTTTAAGTTTATATCATTGTCGATCATCTTTTGGTCATTTATACGTTCTACCCTCCCTTTTTGAAATGTTATCTGAAGCGATCCGTGTAGCATTCGTTTATGCGCTAACTGATTTCGCTTGCTTTTAAATTTATATTGAAATTTAGCTGACATCTGTTTAATCTCTGGTCGTGTGACGTAACATCCGGTTATATGATGTCATATCTACGTTTTTCTAAGTTCGTGGAATCAACTTCTTTATAGTTACGATCTTCAAAAACGATTACAGTTCGATGTATTGGAAAGAAAGCAATTTAACGCATAGGTAAATTGTAAACTAATAAAAATTCAAACTGTGCACTAATACCCCCCCCCCAAAAAAAAAAAGACGGATAGAAAATGGCAGACAATTCGTGTGAAAATAGCAACAAAATATTCTTTAGAAATACATATACTTTTAATTTTAATGTATTTATCAAATATGTATCAAATTGAATGCGATAAACGATAACATTCAACCCGGAATTCACGAAGCGTTCCACCTTTTGTGAGTTACTTTTTTTCCGCACATCAGAGACGGACACCGAGTTCAGATATATAGCTTTTAAAACTATCAGCGTATCAACTAATATAATTAGACGCCTTCAAACGCGGGAATGTATTTCGTTATTGGCGCTTTCTTTGTCGTTAAATCGCAAATGTCAAGCTCACCGATACGCCATTTCAATTAATTTATATCAGAGAATATATTCGATTTCGTTTTGTTTTTCCTACAACTAAATTGATTTCTCATTCAGTAAATTTATTTTAATACCATTGATTGTTAGATACGCTCATACGAAGGTCGACGCGAATACCACATGTTACGTAGAGACCTTGCGATCTTACTCATAAATTACTTGTAGTAGTAGTAGTAGTAGTAGTAGTAGTAGTAGTAGTAACATATGAACAACGTTTTGAACCTCAAGGATTTTTTTTTATTCACCACTTATCAAGGCCAAAAGTAACTCGAGGTTAAAGGTGGATTGTCAGTTGAATAATAAATAATATTATGAGAAAATCTAAAACGATGAATAGAAATGAACAAAAGTTGATTTCCGATAAAAATGGTTTATGACAAGTTTTTGTTGACATTGGATTTGAAGATGACCATGTTGTAGTCTACAGATAATCAGTTCCGTGGTAATGTGTCCCACAGATGGAAATCTCTTAGGAAGAAACTGTGTTCATGAAAATTCCGGTTGACAATAGACACATTGAGGAAAAGGGAAACGTTTTTTTCAGTTGTGATAAAAAGATGAGTTCTTGCCGCGAATGTCTTACAAAAAAGAACCAGAGATTAAAGCTCAGTCGATCAGCTTCGATCGAAATAAAGATAGAGCAGAAAAAGACTAGCAACCTCCCTTGAAGGGGATGTGGAGAACAGAGGAGATCATTCCCCAGACGATGTTGAAGTAGATTTTGTAACCTGTCAAAACAAGAAAGTGTGCCCTGCGCAGCACCTCTCCAAATGTGGCAGCAGTATTCCATTTGAGAACGTATCTGACTCGTATATTAATATGGGGTGATCATCTGGTGCGGTGGAATGATGCAACCATTTTTCCATTAACTTTAGCAACAGTTTGGATATTCGTTTCCATTGTAGGTCTGGGGTGAAATTCGGTCCTAAGAACATACCAAAACAAGAGGCTTCCTCAAGTAGAGAACAATTCACTAGAGAAAAACAATAATTTAAGTGTTGCTATCAGTTTGGTTTTACAGGTGTTAAAAGTGACAAGACACTTTTCCTCATTACACCACACGTTACACATCGGAAGAGAGAAAATTAGCAAGAAGTGCTGCTACAGACAGTATTATCGTCTGAATAGATTTGAACAGACAATCTCAGATGATGGTTTGGAAGATGTTATGCCCAGAATAGATTATTGGGTGACGCCGGCGTTGATGCACTACACTTTAGACTTCTACTCGTCGACATTTACAAACGTATCAGAGAAAAAAGATTTAATTGTTTAAAATACACCATAGGATATCCAATAGCTAGCATATTTGTGTAGCAACCATCTGTGCCATACCTCATTAAATGTTTTTAATATATCGAGAACTGTTGCCCTAGAAACAACTCATCCTTCGAGAGATTCACTGTTTCCATGCGATATTACTGTCAGCACGTCGGCAGTTGATATTGCAAGGAGAAATTTATATTGATTGTCACTAAGTATACTGCTTTTGCGGAGGTAATTGACAAATTCTTGGTTTATCACATATGCAAATAAGTTAACCATGACGTACGGGATATTAATAGGGGTTTAATTAAATCCAGAAGAGTGATAACTATTTTATAAATACTAGACAGGCTAACGAATTATTTCATGGAGATGGAATAAACAATTATTCGGATGTTGTTGGGACCAGTTCCTTTGCTGGCATCAAGTTTTTTGATTAGCTTAGGAATGATACGAACAGATAGATGGATATCACTTCGAAACCCTTTAGTCATAGGGGGAAGTTCCGGAAGTAAGTGACCTGATCACAACTGCTGGAATTTGATGCGAAGTTTGTTGCAAAGATGTTGCCTTAAATAATAGGTGGAATAGAAGTCTTATGTCTGTTGAATATCCTGTTTGTTATTCTCCCAAACTCGAGAACCAATCCTCTTCTCAGCAACCCTAGATTTGATAAATTGTGCAATGGTACCTTTTTATGTATTTTATTTCTTTTTATTTGAAGGTGCCTTTTTACACAATGCCTGATTATTTATAGGTATTACGTTAAACGTGTTCTATATCGATTGGGCAGGTCTATGTCTTTCGTTGTGTTACTGTTCTTTTCATTCTTTCAAATAGTGAACGCATAGATAATGAAATGAAAATTTCATACAAAATGGAATATTATTATAAGGGATAGTGGATAAGTATAGCGACAGAGTAGTAAATATAAGAACACAAGCGCATCTCTAAAGCAGAACTAATATATTGTGGTCGATGTATACGACCATCTTCTTTTGATGTGAATACGCTTTGTTGAGCAGAACACAATGTGTTTATACAGTAAAGCGTGGAAAGTTATCAAGGGATGTGAAAGGATATAAGACAAAGACGGAGTGTGGTAAATGTGAGTGGGCGAATAAAGAGTGTGTCATAAGAAGCGAAGATGGAGAGAAGATGGAGAGAAGATGAAGAGAAGATGTAAGGCCAGTGTAGAGAAGGAGGTAGCTAGTAGGGAATGAGTCATATGTGTGAGTGATGAATGGAGGTCAGGTGAGCAAAGGAAACAAGAGGCGATGAGAAATGCTATGTAAAAAACACACCTGAAAAAATAAAAATGAATAAATAAACGCATTTGGGTGACAGTCAAATTCATCATTACCGATTTTTTAAATGTTAAATACGTTAAAAATCGTGAAATTAGGCAAGATTCAATGACGCGTTTTTATTTTATGAAATGGGCGTGTTTGTTACGGCTTTTTTTATTTTAACATAGTTCACCCCCAACAAGGCAGACGTAAGGGGCTACTGAGAAAAAAATGGAGAAGGTTTTGGGGGTCAACCTAAGTTGGGAGCTGCGCAGCGAGATGTCTGTTTACATTAGTTGTAAATTTCTGCATGTCAGTACCGTCGGAGAAACAGGGGACATGGAGGGAGTTTCAAAGGCCAGCAGCACGAGGAAAGAAGCTATTGGAGTAGAAAGCTCTCCGGCATCTGGGGACCTCCACAGTGAATGGATGGGATTTAGCTGATTGTCGAGTTGGTCTAGTGCATTTACGTAGACAGTTCTCCTACTCTTTCCTGGCGTTGAATCTTCTTGTTATTCCATCTCCTAAATAATTAACTTTCCACTCTCCCACATTCAACATAAACTAACTTGCCCCATTTCCTTGTTGTCTTACACCCTTTACCCTCATTGGATTTCTTTCTATGCTTTACTGTATAAAAAACGTCGTGTTCTGCTCAATAAAGCGTATTTACACCAAATGAGAAAGTCCATGTGTATCGACGAAAATATCTTCGTTCTGTTTTAAAGATATGTTAGTATTCTTATTTTTACTAGTCTGTTGCCACGCTTATCAACTATTCCATACACTAATATTCTATCTCAAGCAGTGCACACTCTTACACACAAAATGGCATTCATATATCCTGGATAACGATTCTAGTTATGCTTAAAAATGTTTCTAGCGCTTTTTAATTGTTTTCAAACAGTTTACGGACACCCATACATGTGAGGTTGTTTACTTATTCTTTTGTATCCGTCCAAGTGTATCTGGCATATCTAATTATATTGCTGAGTGGCATCAATGTTATGATAAACATCTGACAAAGCCCAACGTTTTTAAAATAAGTTTGCGATCAGGGCTGCTTACTTCCAGAATTTACCATTATGATTGAGCATATTCTACGTGATATATAAATATATTTATATATATATATATATATATATATATATATATATATATATATATATATATATATATATATATATATATATATCACGTGGAGTATGCTCAATATATATATATATATATATATATATATATATATGCTCGAGATTTTGCCAAACTTATAACGAAGCTTGATGTAAGAGAGGCAACTGTTTCTGACAATATTCTAGTTATTGTGCGTAAGAATCTGTTGCCGAAAGTGGCCCTTATGTTTACAAAGCTGTTCAATCTTTACATAATAATAATATTCCATTTTGTCTGAAATTTTCATTTCATGTTTTATGTTTCCACTATTTGACAGAAGGAAAAGAACGGTAACACAATGAAAGGCATTGAACAGATCGTAACCCAAACTGCGCACCATATGGACCGCACTTCTATCAACTTTTCTCTACCTCTCTCTATCCATCTATCTAACCATACGCCTATGTGCGTGTGTACACACATGTATGTATTTGTGTGTGCGTGTGTGTGTTTGTGTGTATGTATGTCGCTCACCTATGTACAAGATTCAGAACTAACCGCACGCACACACACACGGGCACAACAGCCAATTCGGCGACAGGGCAATAACAAATAATACATTTCAAAAGAAAATCCAAACACTTCAAGAAATGGAGATGGCCGATAAAATAAAGGTCAAAATAACACGTACTTCATAAAAACACACGACTTTGACCAAGAGAAGCAGAAAATAATGAAAACATTATTATATTTTATTGCTCTGTCGCCAAATTGGCTGTTGTGGCCAGCTGTGTGTGTGCGCGCGTGTGTGTTCGTTCGTGTGCGTGCGGTTTGTTCTGAATCTTATACATAGGTGAGTGACACACACAGACAAACACGCACACACACATATATGTGCATACATACACACACAGGCGTATGATTAGATAGATGGATAGAGAGAGGTAGAGTAAAGGTTGATAGAAGTGCGGTCTGTATGGTGTGTAGTTTGAGTTACGGTCTGTTCAATGCTGGATTGAATTTAAATATAATTTTTTTCTTGTGTTAGTAAGTATGTGTAATCTTGGCTTTGGAAAATTGGTATTATTTAACATTTTTAACCGCTGCATGAGTTCTCATGTTGGAAGACGAACCCAATTTCAATAAGCTACGAACGGTAACCAGTCACGGGAAGAACACCAACAGATAGACCAAAGGCACAGAAACTGCAAGACATTTCATAAACTGCCCACCCGCCAAAAAAGCGATGGGACCAGACTTGGCTGATACCATACAAAATAGTCGTGTAGGGGCAAGGAGGATGGGAAGACTTGGGTGTGGGAGAGCACTAACAAGACACCTGCTGGAAGAGTGCGGAGAGTACTGGGACCTTGGGAAGGCTTATTGCCACCCAAATGCCAGAGGAGACCAATGGTCGTTACTCGCGAAAAATCAATGTTTAACGGATGTTGCGATACCGCAAAGTCATTTGCAAAAAGGTGGAGAGTTCTGGAAATCTGGGGAGACATGCTGTCACTCAGACTGCAGGGAACCCTACCGGTTATTATCAGTGATCAATCACTGACAATGAATTGTGTGAGAACTTCTAGTTAGTACAAATAATAATAATGATAATAATAATAATAATAATAATAATAATAATAATAATAACATAATAACCTGTGAAAAACGTCTCTTTATTGAATTCTTATAGGAAATAAATAATTTGCGAAGTATTCCTGCCATAACACTATGTTAAATGCGGTCATGTTATTGCTAGTAATGTACAAACATATCCCAATGCATCGCTGTAATAAATTTATTTGCAAAACATTTTCATAAACACCTAGCTACCTGACACGCGTTTCATGATAACGCGTGCAATCGAAAATAATGAAAATAATGATAACATTCTCAAAATCGCTTGAAACAGTAAAAAAAAGCTAAAAATAAAAAAGAAAGAAGAAATTGCATTGACGAAAACAATTTTGTTGAAAAAAGGAGAGGTTTGTCTTACCAGGAGCCAGTTAACGAACGGTTGTCTTTGGCGAGTTAATTTGTTTACGTGAAACGAATTAGTGTCCGTATGTAGTGGGAGGGATGATTATACATACGACCACCCCCTTACATTTTTCAAACGACTTTATTGCTAAGTTAAACATCGACTTATTTATTATAATTGAAGTTCTTAAAAAAAAATTTTACAGCTTCTGTAGGAGGAAATATACACCCCTAAATCTATGTTAGCAGCGGCAGCGTCTAATCTTCTTAGCCAGAGCGTTCTCTTATTTGACCCTTGACATGTGTCGACGTAGCGAAAGACAGTATTTGAAGAGTCTGAATGCAAAACGCGATAAACGGCATTTTCAAAATTACGAAGCTATTACTATAAAACGTGTTGCATTTCAACGCTCAACCACACCATGGGATCTTGTTTTACAAAATATGATACCAGGATAATTTATTTTTGCTTTCCATTAAGATCTGCTTTTAGTCGAAGTCTAGATTTAATATATTTTACTATTTTGATGTTTAATGTTTCAATTTAAACGGATTGGATTTATCGCGTTTTGCATTCGAACTCTTCAGTTTCTCAAATTACTATCGAGGCCCAACCAGTCTGTTTTCCTGACTTGAACCCTACTTCCCCCGTCGAGACGAAGAAGGAAACTCATGACACATTGCAAAAATAGTGCTGGACCTATGTTGGGTTCTATATTGCAATACAACGACAGCATGGACGACACGTAAGAGAACCTCTTTAGCAGTTGCAGGTTCTTAAAAACGACAGTTTATGTAAACTTAAGACAACTAAGCTAATCGACATTGCAACACCTCAGACATTTGCAACGATTAATGGTTAACAAACTTGCGATGAAGTCACTAAGCAATATAAAAAGCAAGAGTTAAGAATTTTAGAGCCTTTTCCGGAAGGAATAAAAACCGAAAATAAAACACTCAGACCACGAGGAGGAACTTCAACAATAACATAATTTTATTCAAATGTCGATTATTACATTTGTCACACAGCAAAATAAGCGTTCGTTAAAAGAAAAACTGAATAAAACAGCAGAAGTTGAATACAAAGAATTCTCCATTTGCTTTCGATTCTTAATAATTTCAATCGGAATGGAAATGCTGCTGGAAACGCCATAAAGCTAACCCAGTTCTCAACCTGGGAAAACCATAATTTAAATTTGTTCCGATTTTGAATTACCAGAGGATAAAAGAGAAATGATCGCATGCACATCCAGTTACGTATGTGCAATTTGTGTCAGGGGTAATGAAGTGTAAAATGAGAAAGAAACAATGAAAGAAACGCAGATCCTCTTCCATAATTCTGATCTAAAAAACACATAAAGATAGACGAGAACGATATGGGTATAATGGGACCTTGAAAGTATTATGGCTGAAAGTCAATTCGTGGAAGAGATCGAGAGATGGGTTGAGAGACGTTACAGAGATAATGAGTAAACAGATTATCTTTGTAGACCATAAAAGAAAGAAAAGCCGTAGCTGTTACCACAAATATAGAATCGAAAGGCATCACCGAAAACTACTACATAGTACAGACTCCCTTCACCAAATGGTTATACATAATACGGGTATTATTCACCTGCTGCTTAGGAGTTACTCCAAGGTGTGAGTCGTTGGTCTATCAAGCGGATAACGTCAGCCATACTAAGACGTTTATCGCAATCACCCTTATTGGTAACATGGTAACAAAGATAGAGAAATAGAAAATGTACTCGTTATATCGAAATACGGTAATCAACCACATCATTTTCTTCCCTCTTTGTCATAAACATCGCTCATCGACAGACTAGAGAAATGCTGTCGACAGTACATTCACAGTGTATTTTCTACTCTCCATCAATGAAGTTATATGAATAAGTGGCAGTTTTGTACGCTTGTATGACAGATACGTTTACAAAGGATGCTTAAATATGACTGAATAGGCACAACGTAGAGCGCAGGTTTTAACTCAGAGTTTAATTCTCTTTGATGAATTATCTAACAAGATATACGAATCCATCACGGCGAGTGGGTGTAACTCCGCGCCTGTGTAACATGCCAGATATTTCTACGCTCGCAAGTTTTCACTTAAACAAAACAACATTAAGTTTCTACTTAGAATAATTCTTTGTATATTTACCCACCAAACAAATTTAAGATACCTTATCAATTTGCGGTTTTCTTGTACTTTCCCTTTTTAACCCTTTTGTATGTAAATAACAGTTCTGATCGCTTTGGTCTCCTGCATGGCCGGCAGTGATACATATCCCTATACTATCGAGTCTAATTGATTATCATACTTTATTTTGAACAACATTGATAATTGAAAGAGGGTGGTAGGGGAAAACTACGTTCAATCAATTTGCGAGTTTAGCGATGTAATCCCTATTTCCAACGTGACCGTGACAGACAAACATAACATACAGTTGTTTGTGTTAATCAACAGCGTGTTTTTTGCTGTTAACATGTGTTTTGTTTAGTTTTGATCTTTTCAGGAATTAAGAAAAGAAACAGACAAAAACAGTCGTATGTGTTTTATCTAACACAAACATTAGTACAGGTTGGCAATAAAGTCCAGGATAACTACATAAAAAAACTAACAGACATAACCGTTAAAAGTCAATTTATATACAAATTACCATTAAAAGTCAATTTCACCGAAAAGAACTTGATATTGTAAAAAGTAAGAAGCAATCACTTAAAAAAATGAGATTTGAATTCTTTTTGTTTTATAAATTATCATTTGGATAATTCAGACTGTTATTGTTATATTCACAACGTTTAGGTCGAAGAAAGAATTGCCAATGCATTACGGTAATAAACAAAATTGCAACGAATTCTTATAATGAAATAATTGTCAATAAACTTTTATTATGATATAAACATTAACGAATTTAATAGAAATAATAGAAAAAATCACGTTATATAACGGATATTCCGCTGTTTTAAAACATTCATTAAACTAACAAAACATATTTTAAGTCTTAATGGGGATTCGAGACCACTTCCATTGTCTTCCCCAGAAAATATTATACATATGATTTAAATTTAATAACAATAGGATAGATTATAAGTTTTAAGGTGTTATGTTCTCATTACCTGCTTAGGGGTGTATTTAGAGATTTGAGAACACTTCTATTAGATATTACATGAGAATACACTTTTAGATTTTATGTAGATTCTCGAACTTTTCTTTCTATAGAAAACACACAACCATCACACGAGCACATACGTAGATACATTGAGTCTTTTATGTATGAGATTATTGCCAAATTGTATATATATATATATATATATATATATATATATATATATATATATATATATAGGTATATATTTATATTGACTGTATCGTTTTCAAATCCCTGAAACAGTCGCTCTGATAGTCAACTGACAAGCCCTCACTATTCTAACTAATTAATACTACGAAAACTCTGAAACTATTTTTGTATACTTTTATATTTTTTATATTTTTTTATTCTTCCCCTTTTTAACCACTTTTGTAATCAATTTAGTTTTATGTTGTGTCTATGTCTACATTGTTTTGTGTTTTACAAAGATCTTGGCAAAATGGTTTTTGTCTATGCTATTATACATATTTTGTTTCTTCAGGTCCCATTATTGCCTCTTTTTAGAAAAAATTACTTGAACACCGCTCTTGCCTGTTATCCGTACCCCCTCCACAAACAATATGTATTTTTTATTCATTTATTTATTTTCTTTTTATGAATATATAACAGTGGAGTCAAATATAAAATATTCAGAAAAAAAGGAATTAAATAAATAAGTAATTCAAATTTAAAAACAAAACAAAAAAAAAACAATCAGTGATAGTTTTAGTTTTATTACATTTGCTGCGGATATTAATATTTACTGCGTTATAAACAATATTGCCAACCACACGTGTTTTTGAGATTTAAAAACCCACCATTTGACAAAGAGGTCTACCTCGAAATATATTATCGAACACGAACACGGTCACACACATTACATCACAGTGTTGAAGTCTTGCCTAATTAAGTAAGACTTTCTATATATGAAAACAATTAACATTTTTTGAAAAAATATATATTAAAAAAATCACTTGGTTTTGTCTTACTTCTCAACGCCGACACATTTCCATTTCTCGCATTGTGATAGCCTTCTAATACTTCCCTCTCTCTCTCTCTCTATATATATATATATATATATATATATATATATATGCAACTCAACCTTATGTATAGAATATGTATTTCAATTTTTATTGAATGGTTTTGCTGATAAACATCTACGACTTATGCTTATAAAGTCATAAAAAAGAAATTTAAATCCAAGATATTTCGTTTAATTGGTGTATGCATACTAATTATAGTTAAACTTTCATGCAAATCTGAAATATTTAAAATCTCAAAATGAGAGGTTTAGCCGTATTATGTCTCATAATAACCCATTAAATGCTGTAAAGAAAATCACAGTTTGTGAATATTTATTGATTGATGTCTAATAACTATGATAAAAATTTCATCAAAATTTGGAACTATTTTAATTTTAACGAACAGCTTCCAGTAACTCTTTACCTATTTTGCATGAAACAAAATTGTGTTAAATATATCTTAAATTACTCAACATTAAGAATCTCTATTGAAATATCCATGGTTTTCTTTGTAAGTTTACTCCACAAAAATGTGTATGAATATATAATAATATACACATATCTAATTTCAATTGAAAATAAAATGTGCCATCCATTTTAATAATTATATCATTTTAGTGATTTCTGATAATACATCCATGCACTTTGCTTTCATATAGTTATCTGTATTCTCTTATGATGGTAAAAATCAGCCTCAAGTGAAATTATATATCAAAGACTGAATAAGAAGTCGCTCATTTCATCGGAAGTTCTTGAAGTCTGTTACTGTTTTAAAGACTTGCATTTAACTTTTGTACTACTTTCATGACGACACTCGTCTGTTCGCTTAATCAGACTCAATTGGCGTTAATGACATCAGTGACCAGCGGGAATCCAATGGAATCCCCTGAGGAGGAACTTTAATTTTCCACAACAAAACTTTCTCTAGCTTCATGAATATTGCATAAAACCTTTTAAATACAAACAGCGTCAATGTAGACAGTTAAATACAGGTTCTATTTCAGTTGTCCATCTCTGTTTCTCTCTCTTTCTCTTCTCATATATATATATATATATATATATATATATATATATATATATATACCTATACATACATATATATATACATATACATACACACACACACACACATATATATATATATATATATATATATATATATATATATATATATATATGAAGTTAATACAACAAAAGATATAAGAGACAACTAATATCTTTAATTATTAAACATCCGGATGTAGCTGAAGCTCAATATACTGGATAGAGCATTAATAGCACTAGATAAATTGAAAGAATATAATAAGGTGCGAATCAAATGTTATTAACATTCAATGTTAAGGCAAAGTACTTTAAAGTCCTTAACTCATAAGTTTTCAAAGAAAATCTTCTCCTCAGAGGACCATTACCGCAATGACATTACTGCAGGTAATAAAATTAAACCTTGAAAATATATTAAAAAAAAATACATAAAAATACATAAAAGTATATAAAACATCTAATATATTGGCCCAAAACATACTTTTTTTGCTAAACTTATACAGTTCATCCAAGTCATAAAGATTAAAACAGTTTCAAGAAAGATACGAAAGAGGTTGATTAAAATATAATCCAGGTGGTGAATGGTATTCTAAAAACGAAAACTTTATCCAGGTGGGAAATTTGTTTGCTATCGATGCAGTATATGACAGTGAAAAGCGTATCCAAGGTGTATGCAAATTAATAAAACGATAGAAACAAACAAATTATATGAAAAGTTCTGAGGAGAAGATTTTCTTTGAAAACTCATGAGTTAAGGACTTTAAAGTACTTTGCTTGAACATTGAATGCTAATAAAATTTGATTCCCCCTTTATGTTATTCTTTCACTTTATTTCGTGCTATATATATATATATATATATATATATATATATATATATATATATATATATATATATATAAAGGGAGTTAATAGGGAAATAGGGAATTAA
Organism: Sepiola atlantica; assembly: GCA_963556195.1. Lineage (NCBI taxonomy): Eukaryota > Metazoa > Mollusca > Cephalopoda > Sepiida > Sepiolidae > Sepiola > Sepiola atlantica. The sequence goes on from OY744526.1 coordinate 150,429,962, forward strand.
AATTTCAGACGAGGTGATAGAAAATTATTTCATGGAATAGTTTATACACTAGGTAACATGCTAGTAGAATTAAGCAGTTTTGTACGACTTTTATGTCCGTTTACGGATATTAAAAACAAGATATAGTTCTACTAAAGTATAATGAATTTTGATCGAAATCCATTACATGAGTTGGATTTTCAAAAATATCTGACATTTATGACTTAAATTAAAGGGCATTAATAAGAAATTAAAATTCATCGGTGTCCCATGACTATGAGTTCAATTTAATGCTAAACTGACATACTTGAATTTTCAAATGTGCGATTGTGTTCATATTATGACCACAACAATTTGAAATATGGGATAACAATTCATTTGTGTCTCATGTATATTGTTAAAATTTCACAAAAATCCTGAATATCTGGATTTTCACAAAGGCATTCTACTTTTCCTTGCCAGCTTTGCAGGAAAGTAAATGAAACTGAATATAGGCCGTCAAGCAGCTGTATTCGAAAACACATGATGGTCGGTTAATAAGTTTAGGAAATAAATCTTATACATGCAATTTTAAAAACGTATACACATACTTTACTTTATATGAATACAGATATTATTATTAATTGTTTACAGATACCTATAAAAACACTCTTTTAGATTACTACTACTGTAAATACATTTTTCGTAGCAAATTGTTCAACACTTCAAGAAATAGTAACTTACTGCCCATCATACAGAATATAGAGCTTAATATGGATTAACATGTTTTTTGACTAATTCACAAGTATTAATTGCGAACCATATTTTACAATTGTTAATTTATGTTTTTGTCAATTAGAGAGTTCCGATGATTAAAGGTTATTTATTGTACATATATTATATATTTTATATATATTATTTAATTTATTTATCGTTTATATTTTATACGCTATTAAATTATCAGCCCTATTTAATTAATAAAAATATTAATAAACAAAGCTTTCGAAAAAAAAACACTTTAACTGCATGCCAACAATTTATCATGAGAAATTAGTGAGACGCTCTTGAATGATATTAATGGAGCTAAAATGTGACAATTATTTTACATGAAATTTCTGATGAGAGTATTTTCAATTTTTTTGTATTTTATACTTTCGATCTTTCACTGAAAGAAAGAAGCTATACATCAGAATCGTTATAATATCGTTGTAATATAAGTTCAAAAGTATATAGGCTGCGAACCAATTATAAAGGGACGTTTTCTGTTAATGTCTTTAGAATAAGCTTAAATATCTATCGTAATATATGAGCTGTGATAAAGCGAAACTGCCTGTCTGTGGATTACTATATATACAACCGCTTTTCGGGCTGAGCACTGCCGTCAATGGTATCGGCCGCTTCTATTTATCGTAATTCAAAGCTATTTGCAAATAAACACGTAGAGCACTGTCACGTCGCGGTCAATGTTTATATAATAAAAAAAACACATTACTATCGACTAGATAGTTATAAATCCAATTTCTGGCTTGTGATGTGCACTAGCTTATTCGCACTGAAGCGATATGATACAGCGAAACAGTCTGCCTATATATATATATATATATATATATATATATATATATATATATATATATATATATATATATATATAATCAATTTTGTTATAATTTTAAACAATTTTATTTAATTAATTAATTCATCAAACGATACCCTAATAATTACATTAAATTTTAAAATCTTATTTTAAAGATAAGTAGAAATGATATCGTACCAGCTTACAGTATGTACCAAACTAACATATTTTGTTCATCGCAACATCGGTACTTCCTGATATTTACAAGCTGTGTAAATAAAATTAATAAGATTTATTTATTTTTTTAAATTGCATTGATCCCTAACAAGACACATTACCACTAAGGCGTGAGAAACTATTGTGAATTAGGGCCCAGATTTATAAGGGGCATTCTAAGCGGAGAGTTTGGAAGCATGATGTTTGTTCACATTACATTTAAATATTTGCATGTTGGTACAGTCGAGAAACAGGGGAAAAAAGGCAAGCGGTCCGAGGAAAGAAGCTGTTTGAGTAGAAAGTGTTTCGCATTGTAATAAGCTCGACAGTGAAAGTGGAAAGTGGTGTTAGTTGGTCAATCCAAAGTACTCAATATCCCGGATAGAGCGGATATGTATAAAAGCCGAGTTGCCCGGGAAAAATACCATAAATATTTTTGTTATACTATTTAATACAAGAAAATCTATTTGGCGTTGGAGTCATAACAGTAAAATAAATGTTATTTATATGGGAAGTGATATATAGTAATAAAAAAGTGGTCAATATCCTCGTAGGGCAGGTGTGTTTATACGCAGCATTGCTCGGTCTAAATAACTTCTTTGTCTTTTGTTATCATGTTGTATACTAGACTAAGTCATCAAAGTAATAATACATTATGAAATCTGATGAATCCAAAATGCTCTAGAGAGAGAGTAGGTTGTTCAATCGCTACATCATCTCTTCTGAAAATAAGTCTGTAGTGAAGAAAGGGTTTCTAAATCCCGAACTGCATCTTTTCTAGATTATGAATGTGTAGTGAAGCAAGAGTTGCACAATACCAGCCGAACCTTTTTTTACCATGAGTTTGTAGTGAAGCAAGGGTTGATCAATCGACAACTGTACCTCTTCTGAAAATGAGTTTGTAGTGAAGCAAGCATTGTTCAATCGGCAGTCGCCCGTTCCTCTGCAAATGAGTTCGTAGTGAAGGAGTCAGAGTCGGAGGTTTTCGAAGGAGGATTGACAAGGGGTCAGAGTCATAGATTTGAGATGGAAACATTTTTGTTCATTCAATTTTATTTCATTCATATTTTCATTCTTTTTTTTAGTGTTTCATAAGTTTTTAATGCATTGTTCATTTATTATTTTCATTCATTTTTTCATTTACAAATTGTCATTTATTTTTCTATCAATTTTTTATTCATTGTTTTTCATTCATTATTTTCTATTCAATTTAGATTTTTTTCATTCATTTTTTCATCAATTTTTTCATTCATCTCCCCATTAACTTTTTTTATTCATTTTTTTTTCATTTATCTCTTCATTCATTTCTTTATGAATTATGTTTGATTTATTTTTCATTGATTGTTTTTCATTCATTATTTTTCACTCATATATTTTAATTAATTTATTTTCATCCATTGTTTAATTCATTTTTTAAATTCAATTTTCAGTTTTCTTTTCATTTATTTTTGCATACATTTTCTTTATTGAATTTTGATTCATTATTTTATACATTTTTTCATTTATTTCTACTCCCTTCAATATTTTATTTATTTTTTCACTTAACTCTTTTTTCTTCAAATTATTTTCATTGATTTTTGTTCACAATTTTATCCACTTATTTTCATTCATTGTTTATTGATTTTTAATCAATATTTTACATTCATTATTTTATATTGACATTTTAATTCATTTTTAATTCCTTTTTACATTAAATTCATTTTTAATTCCTTTTTACATTAATTTTTAATCTTATTTTCATTTATTATTCCATTCAAATTTTTGCATTCTTTTTTCATTCAACTTTTTTTTATTCATATCTTCATTTATTTTATTGTATTATTTCATGTTTATACATTTTTTATTCATATTTTTATTCACTTTCCATCAATTTGTTCTCTCATTTTTTGCATTGAAATTCTTTTTTCAATTTTCGCTCATTTTCTTCATTAATTTATTTTCACTCATTTTTTTCCTGAACTCTTTTTCCCTGAACTTTTTTTCTTCACGTATTTTCATTCATTTTTCTATTCAATTTTTTCACTTATTTTCCATTTGTTATTTACATTTACTTTGGTCATTCATTTTTTTTATTAATTTTCTTAAATTCATTATTTGTTATTCATTTTATTTCATGAATTGTTTTTCATTCATTATTTTCATTCACTTGGAATTCTTGTTTTTATTAATTTTTTCATTCACCTTTAGTTCGTTTTTATTTACTTTTTTATTCATATTTCATTCATGTTTTTTATTAATTTTTTCATTCATTTATTTTCATTTATTTTCTTATTAATTTTACATTCATTTTGTAAATTCATGTTTTCTATTCATTTCGCTTTCAATTTTTTATTGATTTTTTTCAATAAACATTTTAATTCATTTTTTTCCATCTTTTTGTATTAATTTTTTCTTATTCATTTATTTCATTCATTTTATTCATTCCTAGCAGTATATACCATAGAGAAGGTATTCCCACAAATGTGCCCATATCGTTCTCAATATCCTAGATAGAGCAGATGTGTTTAAACGCAGTGATGCTCGGAATAAAGAACTTAAGCGGCTCATTTTTATAATGTTGTATAACCAAGATCCATAATCTAAAGTCCTCAATATCCTGAATAAAGCAGGCGGTGACCCAAAAGTGCTCATAACAGTGCTCACTATCATAGATAGAACAGACGTGTTTAAACGCAGTGTTTCCTGGTATAAAGAAGTTTTCCGTCTTTTTTATAATGATGTACCCCCAGGAGCCATAAGGGGTACATAATTAAACTGCTTTAAATCATTTATTATCATATTATTGTGAAGTGGGTGTGAAAACAAGAAATTAGTAATTTACTGGGCCTATTTGTTCTACTAGGTGTTGTCCTTGATCTAAAATTGTAAGATTACTGTATTACATTTGGTAAGTAATTGCAGTAATTCTCTTCGGACTATTGAATTCATCAACACCATGCACATTCTTGATGTGTTAGAATGGAGGGGGGGCGGAAGAAATTAGGAAATGTACAATGCCCATTTGTTCTTCTAGTCGTTGTCCGGGATGAATAATTGTAAGATTTCAGTATGCCTTTTATTATCTGGTATATATTAACTTCATCAACACTATCCATCTTCTTAATATGTTGAAATAGAAAAGAGACAAGTAATCAGGAATTGACTGAGACTATTAGTTATACTCGGCGTTGTCCAGGATCAATAAGATTTGCCAACATCATTTCTCTTCATACTTAGATTTTAACGTCACTTTACTAACATTACAGTTTTATATTTATTAAATGAGTGGGTTTACAGAAACTTTTGTTCCACTCTGCGTTGTTCGGAAGCAAATACATTGTCATTATCAACACTATTCTTCCTCATACTTTGATTTTATCTTTTGGCAGGGATGTGAAAGTCTCTTTAAAAACGTTACAATATTATATTTGGTAAGTGAGGCGGGGGGAGTAACATACGCTTTAGTTTACTCGCAGTTGTCCGGGAGCAATAAAATTGTCATTATGAACATTACTGTATTATATTCATGGGAGCGGGTAACATAATCTTTTTTTTTTAGTCAAAATTGTCCAGGAGAAATAAATGTAAATTACAGTATTATATTAAAATGTATTTAGACTATTTTCATTATCAAGGCCATTTCTCTTCATATTATTGTAAAATTAGGTATGGAAACATTATTATCTCGCATCAATAATTTCATTGTGTTTTCTTCCAGGAGCAATAAATGTAATATTATGGTCTTACATTAAAAAGGGATAGCTCCGGTTAATGAATTGCATTATTCTTGTTTGAATACATGAAAACAGGAGAGGGGAATGGGCGGGGTAGAACGAGGGGAACAGAAAGATGGCGGAGAGGAAAATAGAGAAAAATAAAGAGACGGTTAGATAGAGAGGGAGAGAAATAGAAGTTTTAATATAGAAATTTTACACACGCCATTTAATTTTTTCTATTTTGTATTTTATGGTCCCGGGCAACGCCAGATAGCTCTGCTAGTCAGATATATAAGTCAATCTTAAGATTGTAATTAACAAAAACAATTTTGTATAGAATGTTTCAAGTTTTTTGTCGCAATTTACTGGATCTTATTTAATCAATATCAGCTGAGTCGCCTGGTTCAAAAGGGTCCGATGTTGCAGTATTAAAAATCATTATGGATTTGACACTTATATGACAAGTAATTAAACTGGAAACTTTCAAAAGCAAATTTTCTGTGGTGTTTCTACGGAAAATACTACTTATCCTAACAATTATTCTAAAATACTAATATATATTTTATAACCCAAATTAAAGTCAAACATACTCTAAAATGCATGAATATTTGATTTTCCTCTAAAATGCACGACTATTTGATTTTCCTCTAAAATGCATGAATATTTGATTTTCCTCTAAAATGCACGAACATCTAATGTTCCACTGAAATGCACGAATATTTGATTTTCCTCTAATATGCATGAATATTTGATTTTCCTCTAAAATGCAGGAATATTTGATTTTCCTCTAAAATGCATGAATATTTGATTTTCCTTTAAGACGCACGAACATTTTATTTTCCTCTAAAATGCACGAATATTTGATTTTCCTCTAAAATGCATGAATATTTGATTTTCCTATAAAATGCACAAATATTTTATTTTCCTCTAAAATGCACGAATATTTGATTTTCCTCTAAAATGCATTAATATTTAATTTTCCTCTAAAATGCATGAATATTTGATTTTCCTCTAAAATGCATGAATATTTAATTTTCCTCTAAAATGCACGAATATTTGATTTTCCTCTAAAATGCATGAATATTTGATTTTCCTCTAAAATGCAGGAATATTTGATTTTCCTTTAAAACGCACGAACATTTTATTTTCCTCTAAAATGCAGGAATATTTGATTTTCCTCTAAAATGCATGAATATTTGATTTTACTCTAAAATGCACGAACATCTAATGTTCCACTGAAATGCACGAATATTTTATTTTCCTCTAATATGCATGAATATTTGATTTTCCTCTAAAATGCAGGAATATTTGATTTTCCTCTAAAATACATGAATATTTGATTTTCCTTTAAAACGCACGAATATTTTATTTTCCTCTAATATGCACGAATATTTGATTTTCCTCTAATATGCATGAATATTTGATTTTCCTCTAAAATGCATGAATATTTGATTTTCCTCTAAAATGCATGAATATTTGATTTTACTCTAAAATGCACGAACATCTAATGTTCCACTGAAATGCACGAATATTTGATTTTCCTCTAATATGCATGAATATTTGATTTTCCTCTCAAATGCATGAATATTTGATTTTCCTCTCAAATGCACGACTATTTTGTTTTTCTTCTAAAATACATGCGAACGGAATCTTAAATTTAAACCTAAGAAAAATAACGTGACTTAACTTTCTCCTTCAAAAGTAAAAATTGAATTTTATTATTTGGGTTAAAAAATATGAGACACCGCGTTTTCTGTTTCTATTGCATGCGTTATAATGGAATATTTTTACTGTTATAGAAGCACGCAAGTTATATTTAAAGACACGCGAAACGCACTACTATTATTATATATTCAGCTTGTTGCGATTCAATCACGGACCTTAGGTTACAGATACTTCGTTATGACGCAATTTAGTGTGAATATTGACAGTGCCCCTTTTAGCTTATGTGCTGCGTAGGTAATTTGCGTTTCATCTATTGCTCGCCTTAATTCTTCTCAATCTTCTTTCTTCTTCTTCTTCTTCCTCTTCTTCTGCTTCTTCTTCTTATCATTATCATTTAGTTTTACAGGTCTCTATCTGGCAGTACCACCTTTGTTGCTATATGTTTCCATTTCAGTTGCATTAATAACACTTCTCTAAGTAGATGAGTAGTTCTACATAATGCTATATTCTGGATTTCATATATGCTGCCGTGACCAGGAATTTTCATAATGCATTTATCTTTGCATTTTCTGATAATCCACGAGATCCGATACTATTATTAGCATGTTGTTTTTTTTTTCAAATTCCATATCAAGAGTTATGTATTTACTGATTACATCGGGATCTTAATACTATTATGCCCGAAGTGATCTAAAATGTTTCTCTCTCTCTTTCTCTCTCCCCCCCTCTCTCTCTCTCTCTCTCTCTCTCTCTCTCTCTCTCTCTATATATATATATATATATATATATATTCATTGTTCAAGTTCAAATGTTTAAATAAAGTGAACATAGAACCAAGTTTTTCAAGAGTGGTCAATACCAAGTATAGCATTTCTAAAATTACATTAACAATATTACCGCATCTTGTCAAAGGCAGAACTATAACAAATTCAAAATTAATTTGATTTTGAATCTATTTTTGCTCTGCCTTTGACAAGATGCGGTAATACGCATTGAAACGTTGCTTGATAGACGTAAGGTTATCATATTGTTTATGTAATTTATATGTATATATATATATATATCTATATATCATCGTATTGTTAATAAATTTTGAACGAATAGACACTTTACTATCAAAGTAAGCGAATTAAAAAAATAATTTCATAGTATTGATAACTGTTGTGAAGTTGTTCCACCGTAAATAATCAATAACGGAAGTCAAGTCGAGGGTTGGTTTAACAAGTGTATTAACAAAGTAAGAAACTGACTAGCTGTTGGCTAGACAGTTACAAGACTGTGCTTTGTCTACCGTGTCTCTGGTGACTCGCACTATTTATAGTGACAACCGGTGTAGTTTCTCCTGTGTAAGAACGGCCGGTGTAACAATAACTATACTCGTATATATTCTTAAAACGATATTTCATGCGTTGAATATATAAAAAGACAATGCATAGTTTTACATTTTATGGAGAGAGACATCTATAATTATATATACATTACGAAACTAAATTAGCTACGATACTTCGATTCTAATATTTCATTTCATCAAAGATGGAACAAACATAACGTTGGGTATGCGTATATAAATATATATATATATATATATATATATATATATATATATATATGTTTGGCCTTTATGATTTTTTCATAATAACAAACACTGCCCATAACAGATGTAAAACCTCTATCCAAACCATCATTAATGAACCAGAGGTGATAAACTGAGCATCTGATAAAGCCAATATTTTTGCAAAGTACTTTGAAGAAAATTCCACCTTTGTAGACTAGTCAAAACCACTCCTTAATTCACCACTTCCCTATGACTGGAATAACTTTAAACGACACCTGATTAGCTGTCAGTGATGTAGCCAACCTTATAAAAAACCTCAATGCTTACAGGGAAACTGGCGCCGACAACATCCCAGTCGCAGTACTCAAAAAATTGGAACCATACATATCTATTTACAGAGCTGTTCTATCGTTACTTACAAGAGAAATGCGTTCCATCACATTTGAAGACTTCGTTGGTCTTTCCGGTATTAAAAAATACCAGAGATCGGTGCTCCCTACTTCAGTAAAGACGAATCTATCTCCTGTGCGTAATGAATTGTATGAATCTGTAATAGTATCAAGAAGTTATCAACAACTTCAGCGCAAACAATCTTCTTTAGTAACAAGGAATGAATTTCGTCTTCAAAGATCAACAGTTGACGTGCTGTCTGTGATATTTCTCTCAAAATAAGATTTGATATCCTCAAGTTTTTTTATTCTAGACTTTTACTTTTGGAGCACATATTTAAACTTGGTAAGATGTCTTCTTTGCTTCGATATTCTACTTCAAGCCAAGTTTCCCATCTGTGATAGCCTTTAGCTCTTCCAAGATATCTTTTAGTTGCAACTTTAGCAGTAGCAGCTCTGGAACTATTAGTTCACTCTCTTTAACCTCTAAATGGTTATCTAAGAAAATTACTTCATTTATTTCAGTTTATTGTTAGCTATTCTGCAGCGTGAATTTTGTGTTCTGATATGCTTGAATTTCTGCCGACAATTTAGCTAAAGTCCATTTCATACGAGTTTTAATGGTTAAAACGCATCCTTTCTTTAGTTTTTCTGATTCAGTTTGGCCCATTTCTTTATTTTCTGATCTAAAATGTTGGCTGGTAACCCTAACCATAGGTAAAAGCGCTGCATCCATTCTGTGTCAAAGAAGTTGTTGGGATTTTTTAATACGAACATTTGTACTTTTCGTTCTTCTTAAAGTAATGCAAACAATTCACCCTGAAATTTTATTTTTCACCAGTCAGTGTTTTGACTATTTTGTTGGTTATTAGCATGGTCGATTTATTCATCATTCTCCAAATATGCGCGTTGATCATCGACACGTCTGAACCTGATTCTTATTGTAATTTTACATTTTTATTCTGGATTCTTACCTGAACATATTTTATGATAATTCTGCCGCCATGTTCGTTCGTTTTTTTGTGGTTTTATTTCCTCTATTCCTTCTGCAATGTGAACTCTTGTGTCCAACTTTATAACAAGTTAAACATGTCTTAAAATGTATGGCAATTCGATGACCCAATGAAGGGATCCACAACGGAAACAGGGGTGGCGGTTATTTATCCTGTTAATTATTGGGTTGGCTTGTTTTTGTAGGAACATGAAAATAATCTTTATTTTTGTTTTGTAATTGTTTTTAAAGAGAGTTGAATTGTGATGTCTGACGTACTTTTCTTATGTGTGAAATGTCCGACTCTTTAATGTATGTAGCATTTTGTTTAACACTTACAAATCTCTGGCTAACACGTATAAATCTTGGCTAATTTTTGTAATGTTACATTTGGTTCATTTTCTAACTAGTTTAGAACCATGCGTCTAATTTCTGCCTCTTTTCCTGATAGAAGTCCTTGCACGAAAATTATCCATTTTAAGTTCATCTAATTTGAAATCATCCAAGTGTTTATTAACGATTAACGAGAAAGTTGTGTGGTCTTCGCAATCTTCTTTGACTAAATTCAAATACTTCCACATTTGTGGACCAGAGAAGTCTTACGGCCAAATAATTTTGTTAGAGATTAAAAGATTCAGGAAAAGTCAAGTCGCTCGTTTTTCTGGGTAAAATAAAGTCCACATAATCAATATGCCCGGTTGTCCCTTATTTTCGGAGCAGTACGCGAACTTTTTTAGAGTGTGCCCGATTTTCAGAATCTATTTTACATTAATTCGTAAATATATGAAGCGAAAGTTTTATCTTCGTCTCGGAATTAAGTGAAATGTTGTATTGCACTCCAAACGGCATTCTGAGAAAAAGCATTTTCATTCTCAATATTTTAGCCCCTACGCGATATTTTTTGCATTAATACTTGAATCCTTTGAAATGTTTTTCATTTTTGTTCCAGTAGTCTCTCTTCGGCTTCTTTGTTTTGTTCCAGAAGTCCTTCTTCTGTTGTTGTAGCCTGTCGATTTGTTTTGTTCCTGTAGTTTTTGTCTTTGTTCTAATAGAAGCTTTTGAAATTTTTCTGCATTTTTTAGTTGTCTTTCCTTCGTTTTTTGTAAGCTTCTGTCGGCTTCTTTTTGTTCACTGAGTCTTACTTTAGCTTCTTTTATTAATATAGTTGCTTTAAAATCCTCCATGTTAAATATGTATCTATATAGAATACGGCTTTTTAAATTATTGCTTTTATAATACGCTGCTCACGTAATCTCAGTCATAAAAAGAAATAGAGTTTATAAAACACTTTTCTGTTTTTCGATAAAAAAATATCTTTTTAGTATGCTTTCCCGTAACCGTAGAATTTACAGACAACAACTTAGTCAACAGAAAAAACAAGGTTTTACTTTTTTCTTTCGGTGCCATGTTTTTTTTCTCTTTTAGAGAGAAAAAGAAAATATAATTTATTCCCTTGTAAAAAATTAACACAGTAACAGAATATCAATAAAGAAACCACTGACCGTTTTTCTTTAAGATAGAATAAGAGTATTTCTTCGTAACAAAAAAATAACACTTACGAGATTTTTTCCTTTTCGGTCCGGTGAAGCCAGTTTTTAGAATAAACACGTTGTCGGGTAAGTTTGCCGTTGATTTCTTTATGTTGGTCCTATTTGAAGGTTCTAAAAAACTTAATATACTTCGTCACCAGTTGTGGCGTCCTTTTTAAGGTTCTCAAATATCCTTTACTGTACCTCCTCGCCAGTTGTTGTTGCGTGTTTTTTATGGTTCTCAATAATCCCTCACGGCACTCGTCGCCAGTTGTTGTGGAAGTGTAAAGCGGTGGGTGGATCACACACTGAAAGGCAAGTGCTCCCTGTATTCATGGTGAGTGGAAAAGTTCAAATAGTCGATATATGTAAGTGTACCTAACACTTAATATAGCAGCTGTGTTCCAGAATTCATAATTATCGGTTCATTTGTTTAAAACGAAATATATACATGTATCAACCTACAGACATATATATATATATATATATATATATATATATATATATATATCAAGGGAGGCTCGAGAGCGCTCTACCCTTTACTAGACTTCAAGAATGGCCTATGCTGGAAATCTCATTTCTTTGATCAATCATAACTCAAAAACCAATAAACCAAATTAGTTAAAACTTTGCACAACATTTTTATTTGATAGGTTCTATAAATGTGTAGACTTTCAGCATCATTAGTCAAGGCAACCCAGAGATCCAGAAAGTACAATCACGAACTCATGTCATCTGTGTGTACGTACGTATGTGCCACCCTGTATCGCATCAACTATTTGATTGATTCAGCTGATTTTTGTCAGAGATAGAGGTTCTATTGTCTAGTTGATAGCATTTTAATTTCAGTTTACCATATACCTTAGTTTTCTAGACAATTCCAAAATACCTTAAAAATGACCATTGTATTGAGGCATAGCCTTCACAAAAGTAGTGATATTCCATGTTAAATGTTAGTATACGGAAATAATATGCCCTTAATAGGATTAAGATGAAAATTCATATACACTCAATGTATAAAAGCAAGGAAATTCCCAAATGTTTACACTTTTATTGTCATTAAGAGTATGTGAGCACAACAAGGCTATGTATTTTACTGGTAGGAATTTTTCCTCAGTGCACCTCACACACTTCATCCACTCATGCATAGAGATTTATACTGTAGTGATGTGATAATGAAATGGTTTGGTTGATATGTAGTCATACCCTTAATGACAATAAAAGTGTAAAAATCTGGGAATTTCCTTGCTTTTGTACATTTAGTGTATATGAATTTTCATCTCAACCCTATTAAGGGCATATGCTTTCAGTATACTGGCATTTATCATGGAATATATATATATATATATATATATATATATATATATATATATATATATATATATATATATATATGTATGTACATCGTTAATCTTAAAATTTACAATAAAACAAATTTTAGTCCTCTGTTACGCACCTATCGCTTCGGATATATATATATATATATATATATATATATATATATATATATATATATATATATATATATATATATTCCAAAAGTAATAATGATCCGTTCATTTTTTTAAGATATAGGCAAATGCCCTATACAAATATATATATATATATATATATATATATATATATATGTAAGTAAATTACGTGTACAACAGAATGGTAGGATTAATTTTAGAGGTAGCATTATTAAAATCAATAAACAGACGAGTGGGAAAAAAAAAAAAAAAAGGAAAATTGTTAAAATTACCTTAAGGCCTTGTCGTCTGACCCTCTGAGAGGAAACGTCAGAATGGTAAATTAAAAACTAAAAGTCGAATGAGAAATGAAGGGGGGAGAAAAAAAAAATAATAAAACTTATTTCAGTTGGAGAAAACGAATGAGAAAGGGGGAAAAAAAAAAAAAAAAAAAAAAAAAAAATTAAATCTCTCAACGTTATGGTGGCTTTGAATCGTTAAAAATCTCCAACTGATGTTTCAAAATCTTTTGTCTACACAGGCTAGGTCGATAGTTGTTAATGACTAGCGCCTCAAGAATATTGAGATGGTAGTTCGACCTGGCACTGTGTAAAACAGAAAACCACCCATCGGAATACCTGTCAGAACAACTATTTGTACTAACGAGGTGATTACCGATGGCTGATTCCTGTGCCTGGAAGTTCCCGGATGATCTCGAAACCTTGTGTAGGCGAATATCACGTGGTATGTGTTGGGATATTCTAAATTCTAATCTTTGGGATGTCTTGCCAACGTAGTCAGCTCCACACTGACACATGAATTTATAAACTACAGAATTCTTTTGAATGGCTGGCAAAACATCCTTACGAAAAGAAGAGAAAAAGGTTCGAGTCGTGTAAACTACCCTCAACATGGTTGCCGGAAAACAACGTTGAGTAGAAGAAGAAATCCTTTCAACAATGTCAAGGCCGTCAGAACCCAACCAAGGGAGTTTCAAATAAATAGGGCAACGTGACGGGCCAATAAATTTACCACCATTAAATAAAGCAACTTTACGTGCAATGGTGCCTTTTATAGTATTGATGGGATATCCATTGGCAAGAAAAATATTAGTAATCTCACCAAGTTCTGCATCGAGTCGTGTTGGTGAACAAATCATAAGAGCTCGATGAGTGAGAGTACCAATAATAAGTAAATATCTTATACTTTGGGCTATGGTTTGGAAGGAATTTTCTTTCTTTGACAAACTTCGCTTTTCAAAGTTTCTGTCTAATGGCGATATTTTCACCCTCAACAAAACCAATTCTTCATATAATAAATATTTGCAGAATTTGATTACTAAAAAGTTCGGCACTAGAGCATATTCGGATAAACATATATTTAATTATTCGTCTTATGCTCTATCAATTACTGAAAAATTTGTCTTGTCTGCCGGCTTAGAATTTTGCATTCCTCCCCTCCGCGTTGATAAAATCAACATATTTAGTGAGATTGAACTATTATATTCTAAACTAAAAAGACATTCGCCTATTTCCACTGATGAATTAACTAGCGTTAAAATCCAGTTGGGTGAATTAGGTCGGAGGTTTTCTGCTATACGTACTAAATCTAGCGATTGTATTTGGCAGAAAAATCATTTTGAAACTGCGAAATTACTTAAGTCAAACTCTGATATTTATATCACTCGTCCAGACAAAGGTTCAGGCGTTGTAATCCTGAACCAAGTAGATTATATCTCCAAAATGTGTAACATTTTGGACGATAAAAATAAATTTTTCAAGATGGGTGGTTTAAGCCACGATGACACTTTTCGTATGGAAATAAAAATCCAGAAAAGGCTTCTTCAACTTTATAAAAGCAAGTTTATTTCTAAAGAGATATATGAAGGAATACGACCTATCGGCTCTCAAAGGCCTAGAATGTACGGCTTACCCAAGGTTCATAAACCTAACGTTCCTTTACGGCCTATTCTATCAAT
The DNA here is from genome assembly GCA_963556195.1 of Sepiola atlantica. Classification (NCBI taxonomy): domain Eukaryota; kingdom Metazoa; phylum Mollusca; class Cephalopoda; order Sepiida; family Sepiolidae; genus Sepiola; species Sepiola atlantica. The sequence goes on from OY744526.1 coordinate 150,444,962, forward strand.
GTTGGGTTCTGCACAACATGCACTTGGTAAATGGTTAGTTGATATTCTTAAGCCCGTACTTACTTTTTATTCGGACTATTGTATCTCTGATTCCTTCCAATTTGTGTCTTCTATACACAAATTATCTCTCTCAAAGGACACCGAGTTCTTGGCTTCCTTTGACATTAGTAGGCTGTTTACCAATGTACCTTTGGATGAAACCATTGGTATATGTGCAGATTATCTTTACCGCGGCCCCTTAAAGTCTCCACAGTTTCCTGAACGAATTTTTGTTGAACTGATGGAACTTGCTACTAAATCAGTTTCCTTCAGTTTCAATAATATAATGTATCGGCAAATTGATGGTATATCCATGGGTAGCCCTCTTGGTCCATCGTTAGCCAACATTTTCGTTGGATTCTTGGAAAGCCAATTATTTTCCAAAGTGACCAAGCCGGCTTTCTACACACGTTACGTTGATGACACTTTTGCTTGTTTTCCCTCTCGGAGTGATGCTGAACAGTTTCTCCTTCTTCTTTGTGACTTGCATCCATCGTTGCAATTCACTATGGAAGTCGAGGATTGTGGTTCCTTACCATTCCTCGATGTTTTGGTGTCTAAATCTGGTTTATCATTTGAAACCTGTGTGTATAGAAAACCAACATTTACAGGCCTTTATCTAAATTGGTTTTCCTTCGCCCCAAGAGCAAGAAAAATAAATCTTATTGGTACTCTCACTCATCGAGCTCTTATGATTTGTTCACCAACACGACTCGATGCAGAACTTGGTGAGATTACTAATATTTTTCTTGCCAATGGATATCCCATCAATACTATAAAAGGCACCATTGCACGTAAAGTTGCTTTATTTAATGGTGGTAAATTTATTGGCCCGTCACGTTGCCCTATTTATTTGAAACTCCCTTGGTTGGGTTCTGACGGCCTTGACATTGTTGAAAGGATTTCTTCTTCTACTCAACGTTGTTTTCCGGCAACCATGTTGAGGGTAGTTTACACGACTCGAACCTTTTTCTCTTCTTTTCGTAAGGATGTTTTGCCAGCCATTCAAAAGAATTCTGTAGTTTATAAATTCATGTGTCAGTGTGGAGCTGACTACGTTGGCAAGACATCCCAAAGATTAGAATTTAGAATATCCCAACACATACCACGTGATATTCGCCTACACAAGGTTTCGAGATCATCCGGGAACTTCCAGGCACAGGAATCAGCCATCGGTAATCACCTCGTTAGTACAAATAGTTGTTCTGACAGGTATTCCGATGGGTGGTTTTCTGTTTTACACAGTGCCAGGTCGAACTACCATCTCAATATTCTTGAGGCGCTAGTCATTAACAACTATCGACCTAGCCTGTGTAGACAAAAGATTTTGAAACATCAGTTGGAGATTTTTAACGATTCAAAGCCACCATAACGTTGAGAGATTTAATTTTTTTTTTTTTTTTTTTTTTTTTTTTTTTCCCCTTTCTCATTCGTTTCCTCCAACTGAAATAAGTTTTATTATTTTTTTTTTCTCCCCCCTTCATTTCTCATTCGACTTTTAGTTTTTAATTTACCATTCTGACGTTTCCTCTCAGAGGGTCAGACGACAAGGCCTTAAGGTAATTTTAACAATTTTCCTTTTTTTTTTTTTTTTTCCCACTCGTCTGTTTATTGATTTTAATAATGCTACCTCTAAAATATATATATATATATATATATATATATATATATCCTTGTTTTGTATCATTGGTATCAGATGGGAACACGAAAAGACAAATGTGAGGGACTTGAAATAACTGGTCTCAAATCCATGTACACACTGCTGGGGCAACGCTGACTGAGATATCTTGGTCACGGTCACAGGGTAGTCGCTTGCAGAATTCCCAAAAATCATTTTTATGAAGAGTTCAAAGAAGGGGAGAGATACTGTTGGCGCCCCCTTCTAAAATACAGACATGTCTGCAAGATGTCTGCAAGAAAGACATGAAGACCCTTGACACTGTCCCGCAATCTTGATAAAGAATAAAAACACCTCAAACAACAGCTTGACATCGGGGAAGCGCCAGCCACTAATTAAAAAGGAAATATAACATTTTAATCGAAACATTTTTATACGATGGTGGAAGAAAAAATCTAGCGGGAGGAAACTGGAAAGAGACAACGGTAATGTGTGTAGTAAGTATATGAGAGGAGGAGAAGCTGATGAATGAGAAGAGAAGTAAGGAGAGATGAGGTAAAAGTCAATGTGAACGGCAGAATAAAAATAAATGAAAGCACGTGAAAAAATAAAGTAATTAAACATATCTGGTGGACAGAGTAAATTAGGAAAACATGACGAAAGGACACACGTAAGATAATAATAAAACAATAAATTAAATTAGAATTAAAATAAAATCATGTGGTAGAAATTAAAAGAAATAAGGAAAGGAAAAGGAAAGAAAAGAGAACAAATAAACGAAAAGAAATAAAATAAACAATTAAAAGGAGGATAAAAAAGTAGTGGGGTATTGATTATACATTATCGTGCTTTTTAAAATTGTATTCACGAAGTATAATTTTAGCTATGATGTTGTAAATACACAGTCCTTGTGGCATGCTGTTATTGCATTGTGGAATCAGACTTGATTTGATCAGGCGCTATGATATTTGATAGTTTTTACATTTGGCGTGTCTACATGATTATTATTGGCAACCATATGGATAACAAATGAGTTTAAAGTATCCCCATGCTTGACTGCCCTATTATGTTTTATATACTTTTTTTTAAAGGACTTTGAGTGCCACCGAAATATATTTTATCACAGTCATGACAGGGTAGAGTATATATTCTTGCATGTGTGGGGGATGTGTGTTTCTTTTCTTTTGTTTCCTTTTAATATATAAAAACTAATTTTAAGAAATGCTTATTCAGAGACGTGTCCAGGTTCACCCTCACACCTCAAAGGTCAGCAAAACATGGTGACTATAAAATGGAGTTAGAAAAAAACGTACATGGTGTAGCCACTAAATATGTGTGACTTAAGCCCAAGTGAGAACCTGTTGAGTACCCTCAAGAGTGATATATATTCGAATGATAGACAGTTTGACCGCAAGCATAAACTCTGGCAAGGAGTTTTAAATGCTGCAATGACCTATCACTTACTACGATAGAAAATCTAACATGGTGCCCCCTGGAGTCTGAGCGACTACAATCTATACATATTTCTAGCACTCCCCGTCTCTTTCAATAATCGTTGCAAATTATTTTTCCTTATCGCAACAGCCGTTTACCTCTGATTTCCCATTGACAACGACTATCAGTCTCCTATAAGTTCGAGTGACAATAAGCTTCTCCGAGGTTTCAGTGCTCTCTACATGCTTAGAGTGGAGGTCTGGTAAGTGCTTTTCTTTCCTCGCCTTGTCCATCTTCTTTGATCCTTCATTACTATTTTGTGCTGTACTAGCAGAAGATTGTATCTTCACTTGTTTATTCTTTATTTGAGGGTTGAATCATGAAACTACCGTGGATCGAGGGTGTATATTTAGGTAGTTGCCCCAACAGAAATATTCTGGAGCGGGATTTTTTCATCCTGGCATGGCGCCAAAATATTCTGGAGTACGATAGTCACATCTTAGTTTGAAGTAGCGGTTGATACTTCGTTGGCTTTAAATCTTCAAAAGCGTGTGTTCTGTGGTCTCATTGCTTGTATGAGTCTATCTGTTTGCACCTCCATGTCCCAGAGGATTTTGCCATTTTCGTTTTCCAGTACTGTTTCTAGTTTATGTTTGTACTATTTGTTTGCGTGTCTAAAAGGCAGTCGTTAGCATAGTTTCTAGTGTACTGCTTTGCCCACGCAGTCATGCCTGTTTTTGTATACTTTTTGGGCTAGTTTGCTGCATTCACTTATTATATGAGTTACTGTTTCGTTGCTTCCTCCACACAATCTGCATTTACTGTTTTACTGGGTTTTATCTATTTAAGTTTCAATGTAGATGGTTTGTGCTGTCCCTCCTCGGTCTTCTCATCCTCCTTGATCCTCTAAAAATATTTTGTCTGGTGTTAGCCTAGGCAGGCACCATTTAAAAAAAAAAGGTTTAAACATTTTTTAAATTTTTTCCTTTTTTTTTCTCTTTCAATTCCTTAATTTTTTCCTTATTTAAAAAAAAACCCATCATTTTTAATTCTTTTTAATTAAAAAACAATTGGGGTGTGGGTGGAGAGAGAGGGAGGAGCTTATAGTGTTTCTTTGGTTAATTTTTGTATAGTGATAGCTGAGGCCGGTGTAATTTATTGGGGGGGGATTATCAAGTGCTGTTTCTTGCAGTTTCTGTTCCTTGGTTCTTGTTGTGGTGTGCTTCGTGTGATTTTGTTTTCTCCCTGTTGTAAATTCCTTGTGCCTGGTCAGCCTTTGTAGCTTATGTCTGTTGGTTTCCGCATTCGAGGATTTTCCTTAAGATTGCAGCTGTTTTGATCATTGCCGTCCTTTGTATGGTTTCAATGGTCTCTTTGATTCCAATTTCTCCCAGTCTTTTCTCCAGGTTTTTTGGGATTGTTCGTAGTGCTCATACGATTATTGGTATTATACTAACTTTCTTCATGCTCCATATTCCTTTCAGTTCTCTGGCTAGTTCTGTGTATTTACTTCGTTTTTCCGTGTCTTTGATCTTCACTCTTTGTCTACTGGAACGGTGAAGTCTACGATTTTACAAGATTTTTCCTTTTTGTATATTATAATAACATCAGGTCTCCTTGCTTGTATGAGTTAATCTGTTTGTATATCCAAATCCCAGATGATTTAGTGTTTTTCGTTTTCCAGTACTGTTTCTGGTTTATGTTTTTACCATTTGTCTGCATATTCGAAATTCAATTGTTTGCACAGTACCCAGTGTATTACTCCTCCAACACAGTCATGTCTGTTCTTGTATTCTTTTGGGGCAAGTCTGCTACATTCACCCATTATATGATTTATTGTTTCGTCTTGTTGCTCACACAGTCTGCATTTATTGTTTTCCTGGGTTTTATCTATTTTAGCTTTAATGTAATTTGCCCTAATTGCAGCCGTCAGTAAAGATTCCGTTTCTCTGTTAAAGTTTCCATTTCTTAGCTATGTCCAGCTATTTGCGTTGGTTTCTTCTCTTGTGAGTCTTATGAAGCGTCCATGTAGTTGTTTTTCTTCCCATTATTCTTTTATTGTCTGTTTGTGTCCAGTTTCGATTCTTCCTGCTTCCAATATTCTCTTTACTTTCTGTTGATTTGATTGTGTCTGCTTCCAAAACTAAATATTTATAGCTGTCTTGTTCATCTAACGCCCTCATCTGCTGTTGGTTGGGTAGTTCCATGCCCTCAGTCGTCTCCAGCTTTCCTTTTTTAATCTCTAGCAAGGCGCACTTTTCCATTCCGAATTCCATTTGAATGTCCTGACTGAAGATTCTGGTCGTATTTATTAGCTTTTCCAGTTCCGTTTTTCATTTTGCAAATAGCTCCAGGTCGTCTATGTACATGAAATGGTTTATTCGTTGTTCTCTGCCTGTGAAGTTGTATACGGCATCACATTTCCTGAGTATGTAGTTGAGTGCAATCAGTGCTATGACAAACAGTAGTGGTGATAGGGAGTCTCCTTGGAAAATGCGTCTCTGTATTTTTATCTCTGTCAAGTATTGTCCTCCAGCTGTCAGTTCCAATCTCCATTGGTTTCTTGATGAGATTAATAATCCGGTCGAATATCTTGTACTTTTTATAACATTCAATTATCCATGCTTGAGGGATTCTTTCGTACGCTTTCTTGTAGTCAATCCATGCCATAGATATGTTCTTTTACTTGCTTTTAACTTCTTTCAGGATCATTTGATCTATGTATAACAGATCATGCGTCCATCTTTTCCCTTTCTGGTATCCTTTTTGTTCCTCGGGAAGTAGTCCACGACTGTTCAGGGAATGGATAATTTGCTCTCTCAGCTGTGCCGTTAGGAGTTTCCACATTGTCGGTAAACAGGTTATTGGTCTGTAATTGCTTGGGGTCGTTCCCTTCTTGAGCGTTGTCCTACTTTTGGTGATCCACTCTGGTACGTCTGTTTTATGGATACATCCTCTCAGTTTATGTATGGTCGTCAATTTTTTGAACCAGTAGGCATGTATTCCATCGTCACCTGCTGCTTTTACAGTTTGCCATTTTCTTTAGTGTTGTCTTAATAGTTTCTTCATTAATTTCTGTTTCCGTTCCTTCTTCAATTTCTAGAAGTTTATATTTCATGTCTTTCAGTCATTTAGCATTTTTGTTGTGATCTTCAGCCTTTTCCCATATCTTGCTCCAGAAATGTTTTGTTTGTATCGGGTCCGGTTGTTCTGTTGTTGTTCTTTCTCCGTTTACGTTATTGTAAAACTGGCTTTCATTGTTTTCAAAGGTAGTGTTCTTTTTGTACCGTTCCGATTTGTATCTGTATCGTCTGAATCTTCCTTCTTTTGCTACTATCTTTTGTTTTAGTTCATCATGTTTCTTATTTAGTCTTTCCTTATTATTATTATTATTATTATTATTATTATTATTATTATTATTATTATTATTATTATTATTATTATTATTATTATTATTATTATTATTATTATTATTATTATAAGTAGTAGTAGTAGTAGTAGATGTATTCATAGGGAGGTCTCACACAGATAACCATAAAATAATAACTGGTAGTGTTTCCTGAAATCTGGGTAACAACAATGTTAATGACTGCATTATCGCCACAGTCGTGTATATTGATTTCACGGTGGAAACAACCATCGGTCTTCACTAAGATTTGGGTGTCAATAAGCCTCCCCATGGTCTCAGTACTCTCTGCACTCTTCTAGTGGAGGTCTGGTTAGTGCTCTCCCTCCTCAGTCTTCTCATCTTCCTTGACCTTTCACGACTAGTTTGTGTGGTATCAGCCGAGGCTAATAATTTTTGTTGCTTAATATTATTGGATATGGCTAGTGTTCAGGGCAGATGGGAAATAATTACATGATCTCATTTATCCGTAACTTAAACAGCGAAAATACATAGTTTACATGTAACCCATGAATAACCTTGGACTCCGAAAACAAGACCGCGTGAATCTGACACCACGTATGAGAAATACGAACGTTATTTTTATCGGTGTGTCGCCTGGCGTAGTTGTTTATAGCATATTTCGGGGTTTTACCTGAAAAAGGCATGTTTACGAGTGAACTGAAGCCCTTAGTAACGGCACTAATTTCCTAATTAGTATCAGCTATAAATTAAATTCCGTTATCGACCTTGTTCTACTAATATTCTTATAGTAAAATAGACCCCGCCGTGTAGAAATTCATCGGGAACTCGCTGCATTACAGCGTACTAACGCTAAATCCTAACCCTATGATATTAGATGTAAGAAAAGTAAGCCTCAACAGAACAAGATGCAAGGCATGGATTTTCTCTAACCATTTTCCACTTATTAACGAGTGGGATAAGCCCTTATATATATCAGGACCAATCATCCTCGTCTGCGCCCGGATTTCATGAACTAGCGGAAATAAAATAGGTGAAAATTCCAAATCTTATCATGTATATTTCTTTCTTGAAGAACAAGCGATCCACTGCGTGAAACAAAAGATGGTTTATGACACCGGTCGAAAATGCAACACAAGGTCGATTATTAGAAACTAATACAACCCAGTTATAAACCACATCGAAGTTCGATGATTATTCCTATATATGACATATTGACTGAATTGAACGTAGATTAAACACTGAAATGGATAGAGGATTATTGCCATTTCTTGATCAAAATGGTAAAAAATTCTCACTCATAAGATCTATAAAAAAAAATATATATATCGTTTTATTAGATTGAATTGTTATCGGGAATATTACTTAAACAACCAAATGCGCTAAATTGAAAAAGCAAAGAAAGAAAATATAGATTGCGTATAAATGATCTCTTGGCAGCGTTATAGTATTTGTGTTTTTATATGAAAGAACTGTAAATAATACCGTCTCATTTTCTTTGTTGATAGGACTCTCGAGGATTTTAACTTACGTGTTTATTTATGAAATAATAATGCTCAAACGTTGGTATTGGGTCGCATTCATAATTTAGTAAACATAAATGATGACCTGAAATATGGGCATAATATTATTCACTAGACAAAATACATACGTTATGCCGCCCAAACAATTAAATATATATTAGCTAGGTTAATTTATATATATATATATATATATATATATATATATATATATATATATATATTTATATATATATATGAGTCCCGATTATAAAAAAAACGAAACCTATACGTACATAGATAATATACAAAACAAATATTTATAATTTGTAGCAACTAGAAAACACGTCTAGAAGGGCACTGTAAGTGTAGTATTAACACAGCATGACGTCGCTAGCTATATGTGCATCGTTCCTTTCATTAAGTAGAACGCTCTTATGACGTCAAACCGCCAGATAAAGTGTTAAAATTATCACTGTTTATTCGCTGTTCAACTGGGCCGAGTGGTTCAGTTGCAAAATACTCGTAATCGTGTAGTGAATAGTCATATCTCTATGCTGATGAGTCCCGATTATAAAGGACGAAACGTATAGGTACATAGATAATAAACAAAACAAATATTTATGATATATATTAGTGAGTTGATTATATTATTTTGAAAAATCGCCTTGACAGAATTACAATCTCCAAGGATCTAGCATCTACAGATGATCGTGAAACAAAAATATATCGTTTACGTTACGTGCAAATATGCTACCTTCGGTCCACGTAGGCTCGTTGTCCACATAGTCTAAGTCGACGTTAGCTAAAGACAGCCCATTTTTATGTGGATACGCTCGAATACTATACAGATCTCATTTTTCTTCTTTGTGAAGTTCCTATGCTACCAATTCCGCAGAATAAATGACCGTCTATTGAATAACAGATTTACCTACGCAAAGAAACGAGTATCGACATCATGATACGACAAATATGTATATACAGGGTGTTTCAAAAGTCTTGGGAACATAACGATTTTTAATAACTCAAAAACTATTAGGAGTTGAAAATGAAATAGGTACCGTTGGAAAGGTTAAAGTTTCAAGTTTTGTGGGGAATCTTCAAAGTTGCTCAATATGAGCACCATTCGTCACACGGCAGACATCTAGTCGATAGTCCATTTCCTGCCAAACGCGTTCCAGCATCTTGACGTCAATGGTTCCCACAACTGCCGTTACTCGAGCCTTTAGTTCGTCAATATCTCTTGGAAGGGGCGGCACATAGACTTGTTGCTTGACAAAGCCCCAAAGGAAAAAGTCACACGGGGTAAGATCTGGAGACCTAGGAGGCCAGGGCATGAGAACGTCATCACCTCGCCCAGATCTCCCAATCCATCTACCAGGCAGCCTTGTGTTAAGAAACTGCCTTACTCTAAGACTCCAGTGTGGTGGTGCACCATCTTGTTGAAAAATGAAGTCATCAGATTCTGCTTGTTCCAACTGAGCCATTAACCAGTCTTCCAGCATGTTGAGATAGGATTCACCAGTGACAGTTGCCTCTTCAAAGAAGAACGGTCCATAGACACCTTTCTTGGAAATTGCACAAAACACGTTCACTTTTGGTGAATCTCGCTCGTGCTCAAGAAGTTCATGAGGATTCTCAGTACCCCATATGCGAGTGTTATGCTTGTTAACTTTGCCATTCAGATGGAAGGTCGCCTCATCGCTAAAAACAAGCCGGTCATCAAAGCCGTTATATTCCAACTTCTCTTGCATTGCAATGCAAAAGTCACGGCGAAGTGGCTTATCAGTGTCCTTCAACTTTTGGACCAACTTGAGCTTGTAAGGTACCATTTGCAGTCGTTTCCTTAAGACACGCCAGACAGTTGCTGGAGCAAGCTGAAGTTCCCTGCTGGCTCTTCTCACTGATTTACGGGGCTCCGCTGAAAGGCTGTCCGAACTTGCTCAACTGCATCTTCTGAAGTTGAAGGGCGACCTGTTCGCTTACTTGGGCACAAACACCCATCTTTCACAAATTTAGCATGCCATCTGACAATGGATTTCCTTTCAGGGGCTTCTTTTTTAAATTTCCTGCGAAATGCACGCCGAACACATGTCCACGATTCAGTCTTTGCAAATTGGAGGACGCAAAATGCCTTGTCTTATTTAGAGAACGCCATTACTGCACCTGGAAAGATAACACGAAAATAATTAGTATGACCAAAATCTTGATTAAGCAAGCTTTAAAATGACACCAGTTTCATTTTTCTACCTGGAATAGTTCATGAGATATACGCATTTGTAATATTCCCAAGACTTTTGAAACACCCTGTATTTTATATATAAAGTAAAATAAGTATTCCACATATACTAAACATTTAGAGAATAGGGAACTAATTTTTTCAGCGTTGACAAATAATGTATACACCTCTCTCTACACATCACAATCACATATGTAATTAGATGACAAAATCATGAGAGCCTTTTCTTTAATATTAGTGAAATAAATAATAATCATACTTTCATATAAGAATACTAATACTAATGATTATATACAAGTAAATATATTATTATTAGTAGTAGTAATAGAAGTACACTGTCTTAACTGATATAAGTTTATAAATGTTTGAATGGAATCAGAAAAGAATAACAATTAGTTGTAGTTTTATATATATTTCAAAATTAGAATATTGATTTCAAATATGGAAATACTGACCTCAAGAAAACACAATGTTACGGTACCTTAGGTGAAGGCTTTGTGGATGTTTCGGACGATCTGTGTTGTTTTCTAACAAAATTAAACTCATAGTTACATATTAGATCGAACACAGCGTATAAGGATTACACATATGTTGATTCAATATGGCGCTCATCACAACTAAAAACAATTGAAGCAACCCCTACAGTCTTAGTGATGCATTTAACCATAAACAATATGCTCCCTCCATTGAGACCACTAATCACTAGCTCGTTACGAACATGGCATACCCGGAACTTTCACACTGTCGTCACTCTTCCCTACTTATTTAAATAAGCTGAATTTACAACGTTGGATAAATGTGATACTACATTGATGTCGGAGACGTTTGCGATTTAAAGTAGTGGATATCGCTAACACGTATATATATCAGGTCTTAAAGGAACCTTTTATAATTGTATGCAATTTTATGATTGTAATTTTCTTTAACGAAATAAAATCGCTAACACGTTTATATGATTATTTATTTGCAAAGTTTACTAATAATATAGCCAAAAAAGCTAAAAATCAGATGAATATTTCCACGCATTTCTCCTTTATACTTCTGCTACGTTTGATCGATTGTGTTATTCCTTATGTTTATATTTAGTAGTGCGGAACAAATAGAGTAATACAACATAGATGATTATTTTTTATACATAGGAAGAAACAAAACTGGAAGTATCTGAATCTTTTGGATGAGGATTAATAATTTGGATTATTTGGATTATTCGACTACTCTGCTCATCTTTAGAGTTATTCTTACAACGTTTCGCCCGATGTAACCTGTGACCTACTTCAAGTGTACTTGTCGAACTCAGGAATTTTCTTTGTCGAACTTGGGAATTAGTACGGAATTTAAAACTGAAACTCTTTATTTAATCCAGAGGCTAGCATGCTCTAGTTCCGTCAACTATTACCAGGTAGAAGTTTCGCAATTGTATTGTTAGTATCTCCCGCAATGAGGATTGGAGCTTCAATATTCAGAAGAGATATCCCAACAGAGTGTGAGTCTAGATGTACGTTAGCCAGTGTGTGGTTGTCTGGCTGATTTTCTCTTCTCCTATCTCTATAAGCCTGGCCACGTACAAGTGAATAAAGACCCAATTAGTAATTCAAAACCATCCAAGTAAATTAGATATTGTCGTCAACCACGAGTCACCACAGCCAAAACGTTCCTGCTAAATATCACAATATTATCGGCTGCGCGAGAAATCAAATCCAATATAATTAATTCTCGTGAATGATAATAAAAGCATACATTGTTCAAGACCCATTTATTCCTGAAATATAAACTCAGTTTATTCCTAAAGTTACTAAAAAACATACGCAACTCTTCTTGCATTTATAATGTGAGTTTTGTGAAAGAATGAGCGAAAATCGATCCCATTTAGTTTTCTGATTCAAAGTCTAGCATCAAATAATAAAGCCATTGTCATATTTTAAGCCATATTTTTTCCACAGATTTGTAGACACGAATTCCTGACTATAATGATTCCAAAGCGTTTGATTTCAATATTCTCAGCCAATGAACGGTCAAAAGAACCAATGCAAAAAAGGTTGTTTTATATTTCGATAATCTTTTTTTTTAAATGGAACCAGGGCTGAATCACGTTCACAGACAATGCCAATCGATTCGCTTCAACCGATATTGTTATATAAAAATTTTTTCATTCTATTTCCCATAGATCTTTGCATTTCATTATTCTATTGATATTCGTCTAGCTAAGTAGGACATCTGTATGTATGAATATCTAAAAGATATATTCATATACGTATATAAATATATGCATATTTTTATATTTATACATATGTGTATACATATGCATATATACATATATATTAATATACATATGTATTTATATATACATTTGTATATATGTATGTATATATATATATATATATGAAATTCTATACATGTGTATATATATATTTATGCTTATATATATACACATCTGTATGTCTCTACCTGTATGAAGTAAAATACAATTTTATTTCATATATATATATATATATATATATATATATATATATATATATATATATATATATATATCAAGTCAACTTGACCTCATTGTCCGCGGCTTGTGTGGCGAATGGGTATAGCCCGTTCCGGAACGCTGATCACGTTGTGGTAATGATTGGTATCACTCTAAAATCTCGCTCCAAAGCTGATGAGCTGTTGCTGAAAACGACGCAGGCTGATTTGGAATCCATCAGAGATAACATCAGTGATGCCTCATGGAGTGAAATGTTTTCTCAACCTGCTGATCAGTGCGCAAATGAGGTAAGTAAATAGGTCAAACCAACCATTGAAGCATATGTCAACATGCGGAAATTCTATAGTAAGTCCAAGAATCCATAATATTGCACCTCGAAATGGGCAGCTGCTATTGCTCAGAGGCAGCAAGCATTCCGACAATTCAGCCGCCATAAGTCAACTACGAATACACAGAAATTTATAGTGTCAATAAACGATTGGAATAGTGTGATAAGTGAAGCAAATATAAGATATACAGAGATAACCAGTAACCGCATTCAATCGCAGAAACTAGGTACTTGTGATTTCTGGAAAAATCTACAATAGTGTGGTGAACAATGAAAATAAACAATTCCCTCGCTATCAAACCGCAATAATGTCGTATGCACGGAAACTGATAAGGCTGAACTACTTGCCCAGCACTTCGCCTTAAACTCCACTTAGGACTCTGCAAACAATTCCCTCCCAAAATTTCCATTGCAGACTGAAGCCTCACGTGATGACCTAGTCATCACTCCATCTCATGTCAGGGACATCCTTAAAAACCTTGACACCTACAAAGCATGTTGATCTAATCTTTCACTAGTAATAGTAATTAGAAAATGCTCTGTTGAACAGGCACCTGTCCTCACCAAACTCTACAACAAATGCCTTGCCAAATCTTGCTTCACTGATAACTGGAAAAATTCCTTTGTGGTAACAGTCTTCAAGAATTCTGGAGATAGAACTGCCCCGCAGAAATATCGCCCCATCAGTCTATTCCCGCTCTTTTGCAAACATCTTTGAATCCTTGATTAATCTAGCGGTAGCCCCTTACGTCTATAGTTGCAGCATGCTTTGTTTGGGGGTGAACACACAAAAACGACGAGATTATCGTAAAAATGAGATTTAGAATAGACGCCCCTTGGCAAGCGTCAAAGGGATGGCCGAATTAAATGTGATTTGATAGCGTACTAAACACTTTAAGATGATCGGACTTCATTTGGACACAGATTTTCACTGCATATGGTGTAGAAAGAAACCTAGTGTGGATCTCGCTCCACAGAAGAAAATGGCTATCAATTTTTTTAAACTTTAAACATTTATGAATCAGGTTTCGGTGGCGAATCTATTTAATTATGTCATGGCTGCGTATATATTCGTCTTGAGTGCAGGTTAATACTTTTCCCAACAATGTTAGTCTCAGTGCGGAATTGGATTTCAAAATATCAGATAGGATTTACACTCAGCATGCTGGTTTAAATAGTCAACGGCGCGATCGACTACACCATTTGGTTGACTAGAAGCAATAGGTAATGCCCCTTCTGATACTACACTTACTCTTTTATGTGACAGAAATACCCCTTCTATACTGATGCCACTTTTATTTGTGTTCCAATACAAAGTGCCCTTTTGGGGGAGCTTCTATGTCCCTACATCACAAATTGTCCTTGTATCTAACTCTCTCATCGTGGAGAGGTAAGTAAAGAACTACACAACTCATGTTCTTGGCGTTAATACATGCTTATGTACGCGTGCGTATATGTTTTCACATATGCACAATTATTATCTAAACTAAGAGAATGACAACCGACATAACCCAGAAACATCATGTGATGCGCGAGTTATCTCCCTTGCTGTCTCAAGGCGCTCTTTTAAACTCGTAATGATCTTCAACGAGATTCCAGTCACGTTTCCCAAAATTGTCCTAATTTCAGATTAACGATTGCCTTTGGGAGTAACGCATCTTTAATAATAAATGTGCTTCGTCTGTTGTTTTTGTTTTTTCTACAACGTGTTGATCACAGGAAAATGGATGACAACTTTCTTTCCTTTTTAAATATGAATTAATGATGGAATTTTCGATCTGAAATTATATTTAAATCAGATGTTCTTTATCGACAGGTTGAAAAGGGAATTTGTCAGTTTAATAAATTTTACTTAAATTTAGGGCAAAAAACGGACTGAAATTTCGACAATTATTTGAGCCTAAGAAAAGTAAGTAAATGTGCATTTCGATATATTAGAATATCACGATACAACTGTCAGCATTTACTTATTCAAGTATTGGCTTAGAAACCTAATAAGCAACAGTAGATTTGTTGATGTTCCTATAACCATCAACTTATAATCATGGAAAAAATCATATTACTACTACTAATAATAATATGAATTTGAGAGGAACACATACACATGTAGTATAACCAGCCTCGACTGATATAACACAAACTATTCGTGATGGGTCAATAAAGAATGAAAAGAGTTAGGAGTTAAAGCACACTCGCAAGTCGACTAGACGAGTGCGAAAATTTCGGAACCTTGAGGAAATTGTAGTCGCTCAAATTCCGGAATTATAAGCCAAAGCAAATAAACTGTGAACGAAATCACGTAGACATTACAACGAAACACCCTTTATCAGCGAAACGGACTCGTTACTGAGAGCCGCACATGACAACACGATACGGACTAACTATATACAAACAAAGATAGACAAGACCCAGGTAAAGGTTAAATCCGGACACAATAAAAAATGTCGAAACTGTAAACCAATTCATATGTAAATGGAGCAAGCTAGTCCCAGAGGAAGTTAAAACAGCGTGGGTGGTTGGAACAGTTGTTTAATCAAAACTGTGCAAACGAATGTATTTTGAACATGCAGACAGAGTGTACATACACCGGATACCGTATTGTAATAGAAAAGGCATATAACCCTCGGGATCATGTAAATACAAAAAGAAAACATTCATCCACGTAAAAAAAATCAGTCATGCTAATAATCAACAAAAAAGTGAAGTATTGCAAAATAGTAAATTCCCAGCCGAAGGGGCTCACTAAGCGAAGCTTAAATACGCAAATAACTAATACGTGGAGCTTACCAGAGAGATGGAGTTCATGTGGAACACGAAAATTCTACCATGAAATCAATAATTGCAGAATCACTAAGAGCAGTTCCGAACAAACGGGAAACATGACGTGGTGGAATTTCAAGGATTGGAGAGGTGACACCATACAAAAAACAGCATTCCTGAAAACAGCTGACATATTAATAAAATATCGTAGAGTGCCGAAACCAACCCATATAACCAGGCGATGCCTATCAATCACTGGAAACTTGAAATAGTATAATACTACGTAAACAAAACTAGAAATATTAATAGTTCATAGTAAGTTTTGATCTTGTTAGCTCCTTACATTAAGTAGTTGCATGACTTGTTTGAAGCGATTTCCATAAAAAAGACGAAACCAAAGGAACAGCATCTACCAGCCCAGTTATATAATAATAATAATAATAATAATAATAATAATAATAATAATAATAATAATAATAATAATAATAATAATAATAATAAAGAACAAACACGTTACTTCAAAATCGTTTAGTAGCATAGAACGCGCTAATGAAGGTTCGGTAAAAACAGAAACATCCAGGACTTCTGGAAATGCACAGAAAATAGTAGGATCCTGAGGAGGTTGATTATTACTAAACTTCCACCAGAATGAAGCGGTTTTTATTTAATGGGAAACGGCTGTTTTGAAAATGCAAAATTACTTGGAATGGTGATTGGGAAAAACGGGCAGTACAATAAATCTACGGAGACATCTAACACCACCTAATTTTGTCAGTGAGCGCTCAATGCTAATGCCTTGTTAGGATACTTCTAGTGAGTAAAAAGTGAAAATAATAATAAAGTACAACGTCACCTGAGGTCATGGATTTCCTGAAAAATAGCATGAGAATGTGTAAAACAAGGTAATGTCTTAATCACAGCAAGGCTCTGCTACTTCTAAGCCGAAGATTACATTTTCAGAAGATATTATGAAACCTCTATTGATTGACTATCTCTTCTCGTAGTTTTATGTGAACTGAACATTTATGCGTTTGAATTTTAAATTAACGAAGTCGGTAATCACTTATGCTGCATCGAAAATTGTGTTTCAATAATGTAAATGAATTGTGAAATCTCCGTAAAATGGTAAAGTGCTTCTGTTATGACATCAGTATCATCTTCCGATTAGATAAGTGTAGAAAGATACCATTCCAGCAAGGAAGACATTCAATAAACAACGATTTTGACAAATAGTTACAGAACTGCACAAGTAGATTAATAAAGTAATACTCAATTTATGGATGAAGTAAAACAGGAAAGTTATATACGTGTATTAAGGTATTCAACACCGAGATGAAATCGCAATACAGAATGTGAGACATAAACCACCTGGCGATCCATGTGGTTAAATACAGTTTTATCATCATTTCCGGGACTCTAGCTGACATAACGCGAATACATCTCAACAGAAGAGAGATACATACTTACCATTGCATGCAGCGTCCTACGGCTGTAGTTGATCTTCTGTACGTAACCAGATCAGATTGAGGCATAGCGTTGTCTTAGTAAGATTGTTTTATGAAATTAGAAAACCTTTAAAGATAACTCGAATTTATGGAAGACTGGATGATGTTGTGTAAGATTACACGAGAGTAATACGAGAATATTCTGCGATAAAGAAATCCAACCAATTCAGTGGAGAATTTCAAATGTACGAAGTAAAAGTGAAAGTAAATTCTAATTCGCATGCGATAGCGAGAAAGAGACAAAATTGTATAGCAAAAGACAATGCAAAAACGATAGCAAAACGAACCTCGTCATGTTCAATTCAGTACGTGCATGTGGCGCGAGAAATCCGTCTACTTATCAGTGTTATCGCAGAGCAGTATTAAAGCCTGACAAAGATTATTATAAACAGGAGAAGAGAAACAATGAAGCATCCATGCTACACAAAAGTGTTGGCCATAAATGCTAACTAATAGATGTAAATAGACAATTGATCGTCTTATATGACGTTGACCGATATTAGTATCAACCTAATATAAAACCAGTCAGGATAGCAATGGTCGATATCTGCATTAGGAAATGTGAAATTTTGTATAGGAGATAGACTGCAACGGGTACAAACACCAGTAAGAGCCGCTTACAATCCTCATATACAAACTAATCAAATATAATTTCTCAGCTATAGTACAGTTGGTGCAGTTGGTTTTATTAGAATAGGCTGAAATAAGCTAATTGTAAAATATTCCTGGCGGTTTCTCTATTAGAAATATAGAAAATAATTGTACTGATAAGAATAAGTCGCACTATATAAAGGGCTCTCTTTATGTAGAAAACACGTGTGTATAATGTGCACAATTGTGCAGCGTAAATCATATTGAGCATGTGGAAACAACATTATCTCTCGATCACAGTGAGCGTATTACCACTACTAATGCGCATAGGTTTATTTAAGGGAGACTGCCACTTCAATTGTTACTTTTTGTCAAGGGGCATTAACTTATCTTACCAGTGAGCGATCACTTATACTTTGTCGTGTGAGAACTCCTAGTGAAAAAGAAAGAATAATTGATATCTGCCGTATAAAACTCTGCAATCGTTCTAATGTTAGTACATTTATACAAATAGACAAAGATTGAAAATAATAATATTTTCAAATTTTGCCGAATCAAATATTTGTATTAATTAGAAACGGTGTGAATTATTTCTTATTAAAGATGAATTCTCACATCAGCTGTAACGAGTAACTTGTTTGAAACTACAGGTGATTTTCCATGGCGATATAGGTATAGAAACTCTCCAGATATTTCCAGTACTCCTCGTGACTCATAGTCATCATTGTAACTCATTTGGTGTTTTCGCTGTTACCGTTTACCTTTGAATTCTAGTAGAGATCATACGACTTGTCGATCCTCTTCGCTTTCTTTCTTTCTTTCGTTGTACTTTTATGTTGTTTTTCTTCGAACATAAGTTAGTTCATAGTATATTTTTAAAAATATTTACCTACCTAATCTCGACTTACTTGCGTGTATCTTAATCCGCTCTATTTATATTTTAGTTGTGTGTTTTCCCTGATTGTATTTTATTACAATTCATTTCTGGTTGTTCAGGATCACGAGGTTATGTAGGCAGCTTTACGCACTCTCACATTTTTTTTAATATATCAATTGTCATATGCAATATGTTTTCAATATTTTCAATATTTCCATTATCGTCTTGCCATTTCCTTGGATTTTCGGAACTGTTCCAAGTGCTTTTCCAAGTATTCATATAAATTTTTTTTTTGTGTTCCATAGTCCCTGGAACTGTATAATAAATTAAAGGCGTTTACTTCAATTTTCCACCATCAGTCATTTCGCAGGTTTGTTCCTTCTTATTGAATATCATCATGACTGGTAATACAGAGTGTATCAGTTTGTCCGCATGAATTCCAATCTCTCACTAGATTTGATGCCTTTCATTTTCAAATACTGGTTCTAGTTTACTTTTGAACAATGTGAACAAAGTGTTCTCTCTCTTATTCCCCTTAGTACTATTTGTTTTAGAAATGATCACACACGCAATCTTCTGTGATGGCTTACTGACACAAACAAGTTTTGTTAGGATTGATAACTAGTTTGTCCCAGTATTCAAGCATTTACCGTGTCATTGTAGGGAAGGTCTGGTGAGTACCTTGCTCCCTCTGTTTTCCACACGCTCAAACTCCGCATAACAATAATTACTAAAACCAAGCAATAGTCGCGCAACAACGTTTTTTTTTCACATCATTATATCACATTTCCGGCAGGTTCCGTTACTTTGCGTCCCCCTTTTCTTCTTGTTTTTGTTCTTGATCTTGTTCCTCTTCTTCTACTTCTTCTTCTTCTTTTTCCTTTATTTCTTCTTCTTTCTCTATTTCTTCTTCTATTTCATTTTCTTTTTCTTCTGCTTCTTCTTCTTCTTGTTCCTCTTATTATTATTATTATTTACTCAGTAAGTGTTATCACACCAGTCAACATCAGTGATTGCTTACTGATAATAACCGGTGGTGTTCCCTGGAGTCTGAGTGATAACAAACCTTCCAAGATGTTCAGTACTCTTCACCTCTCATGATAACCATTGCAAAGGACTTTGCGTTATCACAACAGCAATTCCCCAGTGATTTCACGCTGGCAACCACCATAGGTCTTCTTTGGGATGTGGAGGCAATAAGCCTCTCCAATGTTCCAGCATTCGAGGTCTGGTTAGTACTCTTCCATCTCGGTCTTTGCATCATCTTTGACCCTTCAGGGCAATTTGGTGTGATATCAGCGAAAGTTGGTCCCATCACTGTTTTTTGTTGAGGGATGGGGGTAGTAAATCAAATTTCTTACACTTTTTCTTCCTTGGGTTCATGTGGTGGTGTTCTTTTTGTGTTCTTTTTGTGTTTTTTTGGTGTTTTTTTGTGTTTTTTTTGTGTTTTTTGTGTGTTTTTTTGTTCTTCCTATTACACCTTCCGTGTGACTGGTTTGTATTCATAACTCATGCGGGTTACTTTCTGCATTTGAACATTTTCCTTATGAGTTTGGTTATTTTCATCATTAGCGTCCGTTGTATGGTTTAAGCAATTCTTTGATTCCAATTTCTCCCAACCGTTTTCCAGGTTTTTCGATACTGTTCCGAGTGCGCCTACATTTATTGATATTATTATGCCTGTCTTCATACTTTATTCCCCTTTTAATTCTCTGTAGTTGCTTTGTTTTTCTGTCTCCTTGCTTTTCATCCTGTGGTCTGCTGAGACGGCAACATCTATGATCTGGCAAGATGTTTCCTTCTTGCTGACTATAATAATATGTGGTCCCCTTGCTTGTACGAGTTTATCTGTTTGCACCTCCACATCCCAGAGGATTTTGTACTTTCGGTTTCCAGTACTGTACCTGGTTTATGTTTGTACAATGTGACCGCGTGTTCGAAATGCCGTCATGTGCATAGTTCCTAGCGTACTGCTTTCCCCACGCAGTTATGTATACTTTTCGGGCTAGGTTCTTGCATTCACTGTTATTTACTTTTTCGTTTCGTTGTCCACAAAATCTGCATTTACTGTTTTCCTGGATTTTATCGATTTTATCTTTAATGTACTTTGTCTTAATGGCATTATTCTGTGCAGTCGTTAGTAGAGATTCGGTTCCTCTGTTCAAGTGTCCTTTTCTTCGCCATACCCAGGTATTTTTGTGATTATCTTTCTTGTCATTCTCATGTAACGCCCATGTAGTTGTTCTTCTTCACACTGTTCTAGGTTGAAAACAACTAAAATTATTATTATTATACTTATAAATATCATTGTTATCATTATTACTATCATTATGTTCTATTATTATTTATCAATTAGAGGTTTTATACAATTTATCATCAGTGATTGCTCACTGACAATAACTCGCGTTGTTCCCTGGAGTCTGAGTTACAAGAAGTATATCCTAATTCCCAGCACTCTCTACCTCTTACGATAAGCATTGCAAATTATTTTGCCTTATCGCAACAGCCGCTTACAATCAATTTCACGTTATCAACGATCATTTTCTTCACTCGGTGTTAGATTGAAATAATCTCCCTCCAAGGTCACAGTACTCTTCGCACCCTTCCAGTGGAGGACTGATTAATACTCTCCCTCCACGGTCATTCATTGCCGTCTATTGTATAATTTAATCCCAAGCTTCGGTTCTAATTTCTTCAAGTTATTCAAAAGTTTTTTCGGGACTGTTTCTCAGTGCTCCTACTATTATTGTTATTATATTGACGTTCTTCATGTTCCATATTTTTCTTAGTTTTCCCGCAGTTCCGTGTATTTACTTCGTTTTTCTATCACCTAGATCTTCTCCCCGTGAACTGCTGGGACGACAACATCTACGATTTAGTCGTTTCTGTTCTTCTTTTCATAACATTCAGTCTATTTGCTTGGAGAAGTTTAGCTGTTTGTCCATCCATGTCCCAGTTGGTTTTATGATTTTCGTTTTTCCGTGCTTTTGCCGGTTTGTGAATGCACCATTTGTGGGCATGTTCAAGATTCACTCGTTTGTAAATTTCCCAGTGTACTGCCTTACTCACGCAGTCGTGTCTGTTTTGTAGCTAGTTTGCTGCATTCACTTATTATGTGATTTACTGTTTCGTCCCTTTGTTCAAAAAGTTTCACAATTACTGTTTTCCTCGATTGTGTAAATTGTAGCTTTGATGTGGTTAGTTCTAATCGTATTCTTATGTGAGTCTGTAACAATTCCGTTTATCCGTTCCATTGTCATTGTTGTAGCAATGGCCAGCTTTTTGTGAGTTTCTTCTCCTGTCAATCATACGACTCGCCCATGTAGCCGTTTATCTATCAACATTTTATTACTAATAATAATCATAATAATAATAACTTTAAGTGTATATAAAGTATTTAAGGATATGGGAAAACCCTCAGAAAGAAAACCTATTACACACGTGCATTTATGACTTGATTACATATTTATTTGCGATGATAGATTCGAGACTATAATGTTTGACATAGCCTTAATACATGGTTTGTATTGATATTATATATTACTCAGGTCATACGTTTTGTAAGCAACCAGTCGTATTGTTATAAGATTGGAAATATCTCGCTCAACAACACAATGCCGGGTTTGGTAGCGATACATTTGTTACTATTTTGTAATGCAGGTTGTCCACCAATCAATCGTGCGTCATGAGACATTTGTGAAATAAGCTTCCATTGTAAATACAGCCGACCCCGGTTTACCAGTACGTCGGTATAGCTAGCAACACTAGACTGAAGTATTTGTTGAAATGCGTAAAGTAGAATAACATGTCATTCGCTATCAACTCTGTAACACCAGAACAGAAGCGGGACAACTTGTATGTATATCATAGATTACATCATGAAGATCCGAGCAGAGCCAGTTAAAATTTTTCCAATTCACATTTTTATTATGCAATGACCGCCGTTTTAATTTCTGAATTTGCATTCCTATGGCACAATGCGTGAGCTTTTGGGGAGCTAAGTACTCCCCGTTATATTCGTAATCTTCATGCCAGACTTATTTCAAAAACAGTAATTCTCTGCGTTTTGAGATCACTGAGTGTACATGTGCCTCAGTCGTATTTTGGAAGACTGAAGGTCGGTGTCAAACTAATTCAATGACAGGTGCATGTGATAGGTTCAGAGATCAGACTGTCGTTTTTCGAGAAAATCAGTTATGAAGGCGTACACTGATGACACCAGTATTCCCCCTTTCTATCTTTCTCTCTCCCTCTCATCATCTCTCCTTCTCTCTCATTCCCCCTCTCTCTCTCTTTAGTAAATAGATTGAGAATGAGAGACTGGTTTTGAATTCTGACAGAGACGCACGCGTTTTGTTGCGTTCTCTGCAAAGTTATACAAATGTGCTTCGGAAGAAAAAAAAAATGTTTTATATTTAAACGTAAAATGGTTTGTTCCATTATTACATAAGGTTCTTTTGCAGCACGATGGTCCCCAACCAGCCAGCCAGACCCAGAAGCAGACGACAGTGACTATCGTCAGACGATGATTGCTCACCGGCCATAACAAGACGAGACATTGCACATACGTGCACATGTGGACACATATCGTCCCGTCGTCACTTAAGTCCTCAAAGATCGCCCAGCCGTCCAAATCAAACGATGTTGCCACATTGGTGCCGGTTCCAAGAGATAACCCTTCGGCCAAAGAAAGTAATATTACTACATTGGTTCCGCGACCAAGATTTCCACAACGGTAAAAATAATATTGCAACAATTCCTAGTGTCTATTTCTTCTCACCTCGTGCATCTGACTCTTGTAAAAGTTACCGAGTCGTTTTTTTTACGACGTCATACTCCGAAATGAACTCGTCGACCTTACACACCTGGACTCATGCAAAGGTCATCGATTCATTTCCATTGTTCTTATAGCTTAATTGACAATCTATCTAGTCTTCGGCTTTTCTTCATTATTGCGGAGTCATGCCCTTAGCCTCCCCGTGACGTCTTATGCGTTATTACTCAACATGTCTGCATCATTATTTTACACTAACAGAAAGGAAATGAATAAGAAACAGAATATTTACGAAAATAATTAAAAGATTCTAGGCGAGGTCACCATATTAAGCCAGGGGAAAAAGTAATAAGTGAAAAGAGATTTGTTTCGTAACTACAAAAACAATGCAAATTAGGTGTGTCGTTAAGTGGTGCGACTAAAACATTCGCGGAACCTTTAAACGGCTGGGCGTGTATCTGGCGACGGAAATGGAAAGAGTCTTTCACAGTTTAGTCGAAAGACGATATACCGAGTTTTGCTATTAGCCTTAACCCCGACGACTGCTCTGACATCTGATTATTTATCAAGCAAGACAAAAATTAGCAGAATATTTAGCGTCAACTAAGATGGAGCTCTTTGTTTTCGTACTCACAGTGTTCAAGACGATATTTTCTTTCAATATTTTTCTACAAGTTACATCAAAGTTCCATAGATATACCAGTCAACTGTTACCTGATAAATATGTTGCTAATTCCTATTTTTTTATAACTGTTGTGTGCTGAACGACTAGCCTGCATCGGCGCATCGTTTGAAGACTATCTGCCTTCCAAGATCTAGGAATACACCGTAGAATAGAAGTATTCACGTCGTGTAAATCGCACGAAACTCGAACGGAAAACAATTGAAGAAGTGTGTCTAGTTAATGTCCATCGTAGAAATGCATTTCGTCGGAACAGACACTCTTCTCGGACCATAACATATTTCGTCGGAACATAAACTATTAATCAAGGGGTGTTTAATTTGTAATCGTCTTTCTCAAAGCCACACGTGTCTATGTGTGTGTGGTGACATGAACTAGCCATTAACCATCACGTTGGTCCGAATGTGCACATTTTTAATAGGACACACGGAGATAATTGCAATAGTCTTTATGGACTTCCAATCAATAATTGTCAGCATTCATTGTAAGAATGTTGTTGTCCAAATACTGTCTGAAAACTAGGAATGTTTGTTTGTGCTTCGCTACAGGCGGGAAATACTTGTTTTAAATACATTCCGATATTATGCACAAACAAATCTGGCCGCTTTCCAAAAACGTGCAATCTCAACATCGCTGTCCTATTCGTGTTTCGGTACAATTCAACCCATGAGTAAACTGGTAGTTCGCCATTGCAACGCACACTTAGAACATCAGCTGCAATTTATTCTTTCTCTCTCATATATATATATATATATATATATATATATATATATATATATATATATATATATATATATATATATATATATATATATTAATGATCGTATATATATGATTTGATTTGAGATTCCATTCATATGTCCTCTTCTCATTTATTTTTGTTCATCCGTTCCACCTTCCGGTACCTACCTCACATTGCTCTTGCCTCGGATTACGAACTTACATTTCTATTTACCAGCAATGCTTCAACCAAACTACAATCTCCTTATATATATATATATATATATATATATATATTAATTAGAGTATATCCATCGACAATTTTCGGCATTTTTAAGTTATTTCCTTTCTTTGTAACGTAATATTGGTGTCTTTGAAAAATAAATCTTTGGTAATTTACCAAATTTGATTTTCACCAGATTAATTTAGTTCTTTTATCCTAATCATTCTCGTTTTTAATTTAAAAAAATAGTGTTATTTTAATTAATTTGATAACCCTTGAATAGACTTCATTAAACTTTGATATTTTCATCGGTAATTAAAAGCACCATCAATTATTTCCCTATTTAAACTGATTTTTGGACTGTTAATTTCATATAAAAGCTTTTGACTTTATAAGTAAAAATCTACTATGAAAATGATTTCTTTTTCCTTCAACTGAGTAAGACTGTTTCATTTTAGATATTGAATCTGACTTTTAATGTTAACGATTTGGAATCTCTGATTGGCCATGTGTTATTTTTCTTAGTTGTTTTTATTTATCGGATTGCCTTTTAATATGTTTTCTTTTCGACTTTTTGCTGAATAGTGTGTTAGAGTAAGAAACGTCGATTACCTTCGTTCATTATTTGTTTTAATCGAAATACATATAAAAGTTATTTAGTTTCGAAATTGTTATTAAATACGGGAATTTTATCTAGAATATAATTATTTTAATTTATTTTCTATACACTGTCTTTAATATTTTAAGCATTAAATATTTATTCTTTTTGTAAATTAATTCCTACTTTAATCGCTCTGAACAATATAAATTTTATTCTATATAATTGCCGATATATATACCAAGTTATGAAAATATATTATGGTAATTATGCTGCACAGAGGCTTCCGCGTTTCATCCCCGTATGGAATCGTCAGACTAAAATGAATTTTAGCCTAACGATTAATTACGGGGATAAAACGCGGAAGCCTCTGTATAGCTCAATTGTCATAAATATATTTGCATAACTTACTACCTAGCTATACTCACTTATGTAGCACTATAAGTAAATACTAAAAATTGATAAATAAAATATATCTCTTTATAACATTTTATGTGGATACATGAAATAATAATGTATATATATATGTATATAAGTAACAATATAAAAGTTTATTTATATATATATATATATATATATATATATATGATCTATTCTAGAAGGATCCATTTTCAAAGCAAATCTGACGCTCTATAATAAATACTTTAATTATTTTTTAACAGTGATTTACATAAATAAATAATTAAAGCAATACATTCAATGTTATATCATTCTACAATGTAATGGCAAATCAATTTACTTAATCTGTAACAATAGTATTTCACTATATAATACACTTTTCATACATTTATACTTTAATTAACTATTAATTATTTTGTTATTCGATAACACAATTGATAATCTATTACTCATGGAGATTTGGTATCTGTCTGCCTGTCTGAAGCTGAAACTATACTATAACTTCTATTAAATGTTCTATTGTACTATCTTTTAATCCTCAATTCAGGTTACTATACTATTTCAAACTAATTTACTATCTTTCAATGCTCAATCTACGAGGGAAGTGTAGTATCTGTTCTTCCATTATGATGCCATCCTCCCAGAATTTATCTTCTTTTCTTTTTATTTCGGGGTGAGGTAGTATCTTTTCTCTTATGAGACCATCCTCCCCAGCATTACTACCTTCTTTGGGAGATAGTATAGTATATGTTCTATTGTCATGATACCATTCTCCCATGCATTACCTCCTTCTTTGAGGAGCAGTGTGGTATATGTTCGTTTGTAATTATACAATCCTCCAGGCTAGCAGAAATATGAGACCGCAGGGAGCATATATTTGATTCTACTTCCTAATGGAGGCTATATATTCTGTTCACCTCTCGGGTTGATGATGCTCTCTGGATTTTTCACTCTCAGACTTTAACTGCAACATATTAATGCAGCCAGAAGAAAATGACAGTCTCTCTCTCTATCTCTCTTTCTCTATATATCTATCTATCTGTGTGTCTCTCACACACACATATACAATGTGTTCTGTTCCTGTTCTTTGAATAAACCCGTACAAACCAAACAACACGTGTCAGCTTGGTTTGTATCAGAGCAGTGGTGATGGTGGCATAGAGCGATTACAGTGGCTACGAGATTACCAACCTGGGTTCACAGCGACAACTCGCATGCATAAATTATATTTTATACGCCCATCAGTAACGGGTATATAATGGGCCAACTCTCTCCAAATTCCACTCTGTACGGTCTTGTCTAATCACTTGCTTCAAAATGTTCCATGGCCGACCAACCTTCCTGTGATTCAAAAAATCCATGCCTCTTCGACAGTTTATCCAAGAGGGTAAGTACTCCACATGACCACACCAATATAACTGATTCGTTCTTAGGATAATCCCTATGCTGGGGAAATGTCATACTTTAAGAAAATCAACGACCCTAATGTGTTGGGTTTGATCAGATCTTATGTTGTGGATCCAGCTCATCATGAATCTGTCATTGCGCTGAGTAGGGTGAGAGAGCAGACAAGTTGAGGGCTCAGTATTCACTGCCATATAACATGACACTCCTGAAACAGCTGGTATACAACTTACCCGGATGTAAAAAGAGACAACTCACGATGTCCAGAGACAACAGATCACAAAATATCGCCCATGCTGCCTTCATCCTTGTGGTTCTACTGAGTTCACATCCACCACCTACACTGAGCATATCTCCTCGGTAGCAGAAAAGAGTCTATTATCTCCAGGGTGTTGTCATTTAGTACCATCTTTTTGTGAGGACCACCATCAATAGGGGTGTGCTAGTCCCAAGCATCTCCTACACTTAAGTTGTTTTTTGGAGATAACTTACCCTTCAGATCTCTCTACTTTTTGTAGACCCACAATAGGAACAAGTTACACTGTATCACAATGCATTCAAAACCATTCTGGAACACATAACATAGATACCGACCAGAGCCCCTTAATGATTGTAGCCCAGAGCCACACATCATCACTTTGGTTCTAGGCAAGTTTACCTTTAAACATTTGACTTCTATGAATTATTCAATTAATTAATTCAACCAATGATCTGAGAAGGTGAATGATTTATTCATCATGCTCGTCCAGTAAGTTGCAAGGTCAACAAGGGAAGGAGAGAAAGAAAGAGAAAGAGAGAGTTATTTAAGTTCATTTTAATAATTTTACGTACGCCAATCCTAAAAGCGCATGTTGTCTCAATCAAGCTTCCATCGAGACTTCCGTACATGTGGCAACCGCCACTCTCTCTATCATATGTCTGACGTGACTTTCACTTAATTTTTATGGACTTTCTTTTTTACGACTCCTAGCTTATTTTTCTCCGTGACCTCTTTGTGATCTTTGTCTAGAACACACCCTGTTTACAACATGATGACAAATTTATCTGAGCAAATATATTTAGTTAATATTTTTACTAGCAAACGTACCCAGCAATATTATTAAACACAATCTAAGTAACCTTTTGTATAAGACGATTATTCTTCCCTTAACTGACAAGTAATATGTACCAATTTAATTTCAAGTGAAATGTACGGATACTTCTCAAGGTAATTTTTTATCCTAGATGTTGATGAGGGATTAGCCTGGGATGAGCCAGGACCCCATATGTATAGTATACGGTCGTTTTTGTGTTTTTTTTTGCTTAACCATGTGACGTAGGAAAGAGTTGAATATTGAAATTAAATTTAGTTGCTGCCAGAAGTTCAGCTAGAAACACATCTCATATAAGGTCCTGAGAAACAGAAGGCGTTAAGACCCCACATTCTGCCTATGCACATAGTTAGGTAAAAGAGAAACAGCTTACTTGATGATAGCATCCGGTTTTGAAACAGGAAATCGACAAGCAGTGTTTACCAAAAAACATTTCCTCATCATTTTAATCACTTAGATTTGGGCTGAATTTTCAATATAAACTATTGAAAAAGTATTTTCAAACACAATAAAAACATTCTAGTATAATTAATAATCGTACTATTTAGTTAACTTACTATTTGTTTATAATTTAGACAATTGATAATGGAATTTATCTAATTTTCTGCAAGAGTTGATTCCTCTGTTGACTGTCATGTAAGAAAATTGATCTTATTTGATTTATCGCCCCTTATTTAGAAAATATCTGATGTCTATGATTATTTTACAAAAAATAGAAGCGAGAGTTTTGTATGTTAATGTGTATATTGCTTGTATATGATTTTCGAATTTGTATCTCCTCTGTTGTTATACTTTATATTAATTGTAATATATTCAAAATATAATTTGCTTTAAATAAAGAGTGTCTGTTTGTGGCTAAATTTATCATTTTGTTCTGCTTGCTTTTTAACAAACTCTGGTCGCATGTTTGCAATTTTCTCCTGATTTCTTCTGGCTTATCCTCGGATTTGTCGCCTCGTTTTTATATTTTTATAACATCCTGAATAACTAGTGAGATCCCCCATCTCCTCCAGAAACATGTGTAATAACATCAAATAATATGACTTTACTTTAATACTTATATATATATATATATATATATATATATATATATATATATATATACATATATATATACATACATATATATATACATACATACATATAAATATATATATATATATATATTGTGTGTATTTAGGCAGCATTTTTCATTCAAACAAACATTGTTAAAATAACAAAAATCGTCTGCTTAATAATTAGTTTTTATTTTCGATTGTTCGAATTATTTTTTTGTGGTAAAATAAAAAATATATAATGTATGTTTAATGTGTATCACATACGGTTTTGATTTTTCGTCGTTCATCTTGAGGTTACAAAAGAAAATGAACAAGAAAGGTATGTAAAAAGATAGCCGAGAAACGCGCACATGAAGTCAGTTTGACACCAAAAGAACGCTTACGCACTTTTCCAGGAAAAACATTAACAGTTTAAATTCCGCGACGTCAGAATTAGAGTCAAAGTATGTAATTGTACCACGTTAAGTATTTCAAAATGTTCTTACCGGTTGTATACTTGATGTTATTAATTTCCTGGAACAGTGCGAGACCGTTCTTTTGGCGTCTAACTTATTTCATGTGCGTGTTTCTCGGCTATCTTTTAAAATTATTTTCTTGAAAAAAAATACTGAAGTAAACACTAGGTATTTACATGAATTATTTAGGAAAGCGAGAGGTCCTCCTACCAGGAAGGCATTACAATAATTCTTAAAGGTCTATCCTTTAAAATTATTTTCTTGAAAAAAAAATACTGAAGTAAACACTAGGTATTTACATGAATTATTTAGGAAAGCGAGAGGTGCTCCTACCAGGAAGGCATTACAATAATTCTTAAAGGTCTATCCTTTAAAATTATTTTCTTGAAAAAAAAATACTGAAGTAAACACTAGGTATTTACATGAATTATTTAGGAAAGCGAGAGGTGCTCCTACAAGGAAGGCATTACAATAATTCTTAAAGGTCTATCCTTTAAAAATATTTTCTTGAAAAAAAAATACTGAAGTAAACACTAGGTATTTACATGAATTATTTAGGAAAGCGAGAGGTCCTCCTACCAGGAAGGCATTACAATAATTCTTAAAGGTCTATCCTTTAAAATTATTTTCTTGAAAAAGAAAAACTGAAGTAAACACTAGGTATTTACATGAATTATTTAGGAAAGCGAGAGGTCCTCCTACCAGGAAGGCATTACAATAACTCTTAAAGGTCTATCCTTTAAAATTATTTTCTTGAAAAAAAATACTGAAGTAAACACTAGGTATTTACATGAATTATTTAGGAAAGCGAGAAGTCCTCCTACAAGAAGGCATTACAATAATTCTTAAAGGTCTATCCTTTAAAAATATTTTCTTGAAAAAAAAATACTGAAGTAAACACTAGGTATTTACATGAATTATTTAGGAAAGCGAGAGGTGCTCCTACCAGGAAGGCATTACAATAATTCTTAAAGGTCTATACTTTAAAATTATTTTCTTGAAAAAAAATACTGAAGTAAACACTAAGTATTTACATGAATTATTTAGGAAAGCGAGAGGTGCTCCTACCAGGAAGGCATTACAATAATTCTTAAAGGTCTATCCTTTAAAATTATTTTCTTGAAAAAAAATACTGAAGTAAACACTAGGTATATACATGAATTATTTAGGAAAGCGAGAGGTCCTCCTACCAGGAAGGCATTACAATCATTCTTAAAGGTCTATCCTTTAAAATTATTTTCTTGAAAAAAAAATACTGAAGTAAACACTAGGTATTTACATGAATTATTTAGGAAAGCGAGAGGTCCTCCTACCCGGAAGGCATTACAATAATTCTTAAAGGTCTATCCTTTAAAATTATTTTCTTGAAAAAAAAATACTGAAGTAAACACTAGGTATTTACATGAATTATTTAGGAAAGCGAGAGGTCCTCCTACCAGGAAGGCATTACAATAATTCTTAAAGGTCTCTCCTTTAAAATTATTTTCTTGAAAAAAAATACTGAAGTAAACACTAGGTATTTACATGAATTATTTAGGAAAGCGAGAGGTCCTCGTACCAGGAAGGCATTACAATAATTCTTAAAGGTCTATCCTTTAAAATTATTTTCTTGAAAAAAAAAACTGAAGTAAACACTAGGTATATACATGAATTATTTAGGAAAGCGAGAGGTCCTCCTACCAGGAAGGCATTACAATAATTCTTAAATGTCTATCCTTTAAAATTATTTTCTTGAAAAAAAAATACTGAAGTAAACACTAGGTATTTACATGAATGATTTAGGAAAGCGAGAGGTGCTCCTACCAGGAAGGCATTACAATAATTCTTAAAGGTCTATCCTTTAAAATTATTTTCTTGAAAAAAAAATACTGAAGTAAACACTAAGTATTTACATGAATTATTAAGGAAAGCGAGAGGTGCTCCTACCAGGAAGGCATTACAATAATTCTTAAAGGTCTATCCTTTAAAATTATTTTCTTGAAAAAAAATACTGAAGTAAACACTAGGTATATACATGAATTATTTAGGAAAGCGAGAGGTGCTCCTACCAGGAAGGCATTACAATAATTCCTAAAGGTCTATCCTTTAAAATTATTATCTTGAAAAAAAAATACTGAAGTAAACACTAGGTATTTACATGAATTATTTAGGAAAGCGAGAAGTCCTCCTACAAGAAGGCATTACAATAATTCTTAAAGGTCTATCCTTTAAAAATATTTTCTTGAAAAAAAAATACTGAAGTAAACACTAGGTATTTACATGAATTATTTAGGAAAGCGAGAGGTGCTCCTACCAGGAAGGCATTACAATAATTCTTAAAGGTCTATCCTTTAAAATTATTTTCTTGAAAAAAAAAAACTGAAGTAAACACTAAGTATTTACATGAATTATTAAGGAAAGCGAGAGGTGCTCCTACCAGGAAGGCATTACAATAATTCTTAAAGGTCTATCCTTTAAAATTATTTTCTTGAAAAAAAATACTGAAGTAAACACTAGGTATATACATGAATTATTTAGGAAAGCGAGAGGTCCTCCTACCAGGAAGGCATTACAATCATTCTTAAAGGTCTATCCTTTAAAATTATTTTCTTGAAAAAAAAATACTGAAGTAAACACTAGGTATTTACATGAATTATTTAGGAAAGCGAGAGGTGCTCCTACCAGGAAGGCATTACAATAATTCTTAAAGGTCTATCCTTTAAAATTATTTTTTTGAAAAAAAAATACTGAAGTAAACACTAGGTATTTACATGAATTATTTAGGAAAGCGAGAGGTCCTCCTACCAGGAAGGCATTACAATAATTCTTAAAGGTCTATCCTTTAAAATTATTTTCTTGAAAAAAAATACTGAAGTAAACACTAGGTATTTACATGAATTATTTAGGAAAGCGAGAGGTCCTCCTACCAGGAAGGCATTACAATAATTCTTAAAGGTCTATCCTTTAAAATTATTTTCTTGAAAAAAAAAACTGAAGTAAACACTAGGTATTTACATGAATTATTTAGGAAAGCGAGAGGTCCTCCTACCAGGAAGGCATTACAATAATTCTTAAATGTCTATCCTTTAAAATTATTTTCTTGAAAAAAAAATACTGAAGTAAACACTAGGTATTTACATGAATTATTTAGGAAAGCGAGAGGTGCTCCTACCAGGAAGGCATTACAATAATTCTTAAAGGTCTATCCTTTAAAATTATTTTCTTGAAAAAAAAATACTGAAGTAAACACTAAGTATTTACATGAATTATTACGGAACGCGAGAGGTGCTCCTACCAGGAAGGCATTACAATAATTCTTAAAGGTCTATCCTTTAAAATTATTTTCTTGAAAAAAAATACTGAAGTAAACACTAGGTATATACATGAATTATTTAGGAAAGCGAGAGGTGCTCCTACCAGGAAGGCATTACAATAATTCTTAAAGGTCTATCCTTTAAAATTATTATCTTGAAAAAAAAAATACTGAAGTAAACACTAGGTATTTACATGAATTATTTAGGAAAGCGAGAGGTCCTCCTACCAGGAAGGCATTACAATAATTCTTAAAGGTCTATCCTTTAAAATTATTTTCTTGAAAAACAATACTGAAGTAAACACTAGGTTTTTACATGAATTATTTAGAAAAGCGAGAGGTCCTCCTACCAGGAAGGCATTACAATAATTCTTAAATGTCTATCCTTTAAAATTATTTTCTTGAAAAAAAATACTGAAGTAAACACAAGGTTTTTACATGAATTATTTAGGAAAGCGAGAGGTCCTCCTACCAGGAAGGCATTACAATAATTCTTAAAGGGCTATACTTTAAAATTATTTTCTTGAAAAAAAAATACTGAAGTAAACACTAGGTATTCACATGAATGATTTAGGACAGCGAGAGGTGCTCCTACCAGGAAGGCATTACAATAATTCTTAAATGTCTATCCTTTAAAATTATTTTCTTGAAAAACAATACTGAAGTAAACACTAGGTTTTTACATGAATTATTTAGAAAAGCGAGAGGTCCTCCTACCCGGAAGGCATTACAATAATTCTTAAATGTCTATCCTTTAAAATTATTTTCTTGAAAAAAAAAACTGAAGTAAACACTAGGTATTTACATGAATTATTTAGGAAAGCGAGAGGTCCTCCTACCAGGAAGGCATTACAATAATTCTTAAATGTCTATCCTTTAAAATTATTTTCTTGAAAAAAAAATACTGAAGTAAACACTAGGTATTTACATGAATTATTTAGGAAAGCGAGAGGTGCTCCTACCAGGAAGGCATTACAATAATTCTTAAAGGTCTATCCTTTAAAATTATTTTCTTGAAAAAAAAATACTGAAGTAAACACTAAGTATTTACATGAATTATTAAGGAACGCGAGAGGTGCTCCTACCAGGAAGGCATTACAATAATTCTTAAAGGTCTATCCTTTAAAATTATTTTCTTGAAAAAAAATACTGAAGTAAACACTAGGTATATACATGAATTATTTAGGAAAGCGAGAGGTGCTCCTACCAGGAAGGCATTACTATAATTCTTAAAGGTCTATCCTTTAAAATTATTATCTTGAAAAAAAAAATACTGAAGTAAACACTAGGTATTTACATGAATTATTTAGGAAAGCGAGAGGTCCTCCTACCAGGAAGGCATTACAATAATTCTTAAAAGTCTATCCTTTAAAATTATTTTCTTGAAAAAAAATACTGAAGTAAACACTAGGTATTTACATGAATTATTTAGGAAAGCGAGAGGTGCTCCTACCAGGAAGGCATTACAATAATTCTTAAAGGTCTATCCTTTAAAATTATTTTCTTGAAAAAAAAATACTGAAGTAAACACTAGGTATTTACATGAATTATTTAGGAAAGCGAGAGGTCCTCCTACCAGGAAGGCATTACAATAATTCTTAAATGTCTATCCTTTAAAATTATTTTCTTGAAAAAAAATACTGAAGTAAACACAAGGTTTTTACATGAATTATTTAGGAAAGCGAGAGGTCCTCCTACCAGGAAGGCATTACAATAATTCTTAAAGGGCTATACTTTAAAATTATTTTCTTGAAAAAAAATACTGAAGTAAACACTAGGTATTCACATGAATGATTTAGGACAGCGAGAGGTGCTCCTACCAGGAAGGCATTACAATAATTCTTAAAGGTCTATCCTTAAAAATTATTTTCTTGAAAAAAAATACTGAAGTAAACACTAGGTATTTACATGAATTATTTAGGAAAGCGAGAGGTGCTCCTACCAGGAAGGCATTACAATAATTCTTAAAGGTCTATCCTTTAAAATTATTTTCTTGAAAAAAAAATACTGAAGTAAACACTAGGTATTTACATGAATTATTTAGGAAAGCGAGAGGTCCTCCTACCAGGAAGGCATTACAATAATTCTTAAAGGTCTATCCTTTAAAATTATTCTCTTGAAAAATAATACTGAAGTAAACACTAGGTATTTACATGAATTATTTAGGAAAGCGAGAGGTCCTCCTTCCAGGAAGGCATTACAATAATTCTTAAAGGTCTATCCTTTAAAATTATTTTCTTGAAAAAAAATACTGAAGTAAACAGTAGGTATTTACATGAATTATTTAGGAAAGCGAGAGGTCTACCTACCAGGAAGGCATTACAATAATTCTTAAAGGTCTATCCTTTACAATTATTTTCTTGAAAAAAAAATACTGAAGTAAACACTAGGTATTTACATGAATTATTTAGGAAAGCGAGAGGTGCTCCTACCAGGAAGGCATTACAATAATTCTTTAAGGTCTATCCTTTAATATTATTTTCTTGAAAAAAATACTGAAGTAAACACTAGGTTTTTACATGAATTATTTAGAAAAGCGAGAGGTCCTCCTACCAGGAAGGCATTACAATAATTCTTTAATGTCTATCCTTTAAAATTATTTTCTTGAAAAAAAAATACTGAAGTAAACACTAGGTATATACATGAATTATTTAGGAAAGCGAGAGGTCCTCCTACCAGGAAGGCATTACAATAATTCTTAAAGGTCTATCCTTTAAAATTATTTTCTTGAAAAAAAAATACTGAAGTAAACACTAGGTATTTACATGAATTATTTAGGAAAGCGAGAGGTGCTCCTACCAGGAAGGCATTACAATAATTCTTAAAGGTCTATCCTTTAAAATTATTTTCTTGAAAAAAAAAAACTGAAGTAAACACTAAGTATTTACATGAATTATTAAGGAAAGCGAGAGGTGCTCCTACCAGGAAGGCATTACAATAATTCTTAAAGGTCTATCCTTTAAAATTATTTTCTTGAAAAAAAATACTGAAGTAAACACTAGGTATATACATGAATTATTTAGGAAAGCGAGAGGTCCTCCTACCAGGAAGGCATTACAATAATTCTAAAAGGTCTATCCTTTAAAATTATTTTCTTGAAAAAAAAATACTGAAGTAAACACTAGGTATTTACATGAATTATTTAGGAAAGCGAGAGGTGCTCCTACCAGGAAAGCATTACAATAATTCTTAAAGGTCTATCCTTTAAAATTATTATCTTGAAAAAAAAATACTGAAGTAAACACTAGGTATTTACATGAATTATTTAGGAAAGCGAGAGGTGCTCCTACCAGGAAGGCATTACAATAATTCTTAAAGGTCTATCCTTTAAAATTATTTTCTTGAAAAAAAAATACTGAAGTAAACACTAGGTATTTACATGAATTATTTAGGAAAGCGAGAGGTCTACCTACCAGGAAGGCATTACAATCTATATACTACTAAAAGTCTATGGGTCTTGTATGTTTGCAATCAGCTTTCAGCTTTCCGGTTTTCAACATCCGGTTGCGCATGCGTAAATAGCATCGTCTTCCAATCTGTTATTCCAATTCCGTTGAACTCCTTTTATTAACGAACGCATGAAATTTTTCATACTGGAAATGTTTATATCGCTTTAAATATAAAACAATTACATTTAATTTCATCAAATAGTTTTTTTGTTTTCTCCACGGCTAAAAACATTCAACGGCAGGACTTTGTAAAGTCTGTCGCAGTTTCAAAAAAGCTCCACCCTTTTAAAAAACAAACAAACAAAACAACAACAATCATTATTAATATCAATAGCGGCGGTGACGAAACCACCTCCCACTTTTCCTCTCACAGATTTCACCACTCCTACTCCCTCTGTTTTCGTTACGTACGCGAGACAGCCGGTTGTACCCCCTTCCTTTCTCACCTGTTCAGTGCATATTTACCTATAAGTATGGCCAACCACTTATAATTCAGTAACTATAATTAAAAAAACAAACAATTATAATAAACAGAACGACGCATAGAAATCTATCTTTTTTAAACAATTACATTTAATTTCATCAAATAGTTTTTTTGTTTTCTCCACAAGTGTCACGCACATACATGACTTCCATAGCTAATATAACAAACTGACCCAACGGGTCACGGGTGGTCTAGTAATTCTTAAAGGTCTATCCTTTAAAATTATTTTCTTGAAAAAAAAATACTGAAGTAAACACTAGGTATTTACATGAATTATTTAGGAAAGCGAGAGGTGCTCCTACCAGGAAGGCATTACAATAATTCTTAAAGGTCTATCCTTTAAAATTATTTTCTTGAAAAAGAAAAACTGAAGTAAACACTAGGTATTTACATGAATTATTTAGGAAAGCGAGAGGTCCTCCTACCAGGAAGGCATTACAATAATTCTTAAAGGTCAATCCTTTAAAATTATTTTCTTGAAAAAAATACTGAAGTAAACACTAGGTTTTTACATGAATTATTTAGAAAAGCGAGAGGTCCTCCTACCAGGAAGGCATTACAATAATTCTTAAATGTCTATCCTTTAAAATTATTTTCTTGAAAAAAAAATACTGAAGTAAACACAAGGTTTTTACATGAATTATTTAGGAAAGCGAGAGGTCCTCCTACCAGGAAGGCATTACAATAATTCTTAAATGGCTATACTTTAAAATCATTTTCTTGAAAAAAAAATACTGAAGTAAACACTAGGTATTTACATGAATGATTTAGGAAAGCGAGAGGTCCTCCACCCAGGAAGGCATTACAATAATTCTTAAAGGTCTATCCTTTAAAATTATTTACTTGAAAAAAAAAACTGAAGTAAACACTAGGTATTTACATGAATTATTTAGGAAAGCGAGAAGTGCTCCTACCAGGAAGGCATTACAATAATTCTTAAAGGTCTATCCTTTAAAATTATTTTCTTGAAAAAAAAAATACTGAAGTAAACACTAGGTATTTACATGAATTATTTAGGAAAGCGAGAGGTCCTCCTACCAGGAAGGCATTACAATAATTCTTAAAATTCTATCCTTTAAAATTATTTTCTTAAAAAAAAAATACTGAAGTAAACACTAGGTATTTACATGAATTATTTAGGAAAGCGAGATGGTCCTCCTACCAGGAAGGCATTACAATAATTCTTAAAGGTCTATCCTTTAAAATTATTTTCTTGAAAAAAAATACTGAAGTAAACACTAGGTTTTTACATGAATTATTTAGAAAAGCGAGAGGTCCTCCTACCAGGAAGGCATTACAATAATTCTTAAAGGTCTATCCTTTAAAATTATTTTCTTGAAAAAAAAATACTGAAGTAAACACTAGGTATTTACATGAATTATTTAGGAAAGCGAGAGGTCCTCCTACCAGGAAGGCATTACAATAATTCTTAAAGGTCTATCCTTTAAAATTATTTTCTTGAAAAAAAAATACTGAAGTAAACACTAGGTTTTTACATGAAATATTTAGAAAAGCGAGAGGTCCTCCTACCAGGAAGGCATTACAATAATTCTTAAATGTCTATCCTTTAAAATTATTTTCTTGAAAAAAGAAATACTGAAGTAAACACTAGGTTTTTACATGAATTATTTAGGAAAGCGAGAGGTTCTCCTACCAGGGAGGCATTACAATAATTCTTAAAGGTCTATCCTTAAAAATTATTTTCTTGAAACAAAAAATACTGAAGTAAAGACAAGGTTTTTACATAAATTATTTAGGAAAGCGAGAGGTCCTCCTACCAGAATAGCATTACAATAATTCTTAAAGGTCTATCCTTTAAAATTATTTTCTTGAAAAAAAAATACTGAAGTAAACACTAGGTTTTTACATGAATTATTTAGAAAAGCGAGAGGTCCTCCTACCAGGAAGGCATTACAATAATTCTTAAAGGTCTATCCTTTAAAATTATTTTCTTGAAAAATAAATACTGAAGTAAACACTAGGTTTTTACATGAATTATTTAGGAAAGCGAGAGGTCCTCCTACCAGGAAGGCATTACAATAATTCATAAAGGTCTATCCTTTAAAATTATTTTCTTGAAAAAAGAAATACTGAAGTAAACACTAGGTTTTTACATGAATTATTTAGGAAAGCGAGAGGTCCTCCTACCAGGAAGGCATTACAATAATTCTTAAAGGTCTATCCTTTAAAATTATTTTCTTGAAAAAAGAAATACTGCAGTAAACACTAGGTTTTTACATGAATTATTTAGG
This sequence comes from Sepiola atlantica, assembly GCA_963556195.1. Classification (NCBI taxonomy): domain Eukaryota; kingdom Metazoa; phylum Mollusca; class Cephalopoda; order Sepiida; family Sepiolidae; genus Sepiola; species Sepiola atlantica. Next base: position 150,484,576 of record OY744526.1, read on the forward strand.
AAAGCGAGAGGTCCTCCTACCAGGAAGGCATTACAATAATTCTTAAAGGTCTATCCTTTAAAATTATTTTCTTGAAAAAAAAATACTGAAGTAAACACTAGGTTTTTACATGAATTATTTAGAAAAGCGAGAGGTCCTCCTACCAGGAAGGCATTACAATAATTTTTAAATGTCCATCCTTTAAAATTATTTTCTTGAAAAAAAAATACTGAAGTAAACACTAGGTATTTACATGAATTATTTAGGAAAGCGAGAGGTCCTCCTACCAGAAAGGCATTACAATAATTCTTAAAGGTCTATCCTTTAAAATTATTTTCTTGAAAAAAAAATACTGAAGTAAACACAAGGTTTTTACATGAATTATTTAGGAAAGCGAGAGGTCCTCCTATCAGGAAGGCATTACAATAATTCATAAATGTCTATCCTTTAAAATTATTTTCTTGAAAAAAGAAATACTGAAGTAAACACTAGGTATTTACATGAATTATTTAGGAAAGCGAGAGGTCCTCCTACCAGGAAGGCATTACAATAATTCTTAAAGGTCTATCCTTTAAAATTATTTTCTTGAAAAAAAAATACTGAAGTAAACACTAGGTATTTACATGAATTATTTAGGAAAGCGAGAGGTGCTCCTACAAGGAAGGCATTACAATAATTCTTAAAGGTCTATCCTTTAAAAATTATTTTCTTGAAAAAAAAAACTGAAGTAAACACTAGGTATTTACATGAATTATTTAGGAAAGCGAGAGGTCCTCCTACCAGGAAGGCATTACAATAACTCTTAAAGGTCTATCCTTTAAAATTATTTTCTTGAAAAAAAATACTGAAGTAAACACTAGGTATTTACATGAATTATTTAGGAAAGCGAGAAGTCCTCCTACAAGAAGGCATTACAATAATTCTTAAAGGTCTATCCTTTAAAAATATTTTCTTGAAAAAAAAATACTGAAGTAAACACTAGGTATTTACATGAATTATTTAGGAAAGCGAGAGGTGCTCCTACCAGGAAGGCATTACAATAATTCTTAAAGGTCTATCCTTTAAAATTATTTTCTTGAAAAAGAAAAACTGAAGTAAACACTAGGTATTTACATGAATTATTTAGGAAAGCGAGAGGTCCTCCTACCAGGAAGGCATTACAATAATTCTTAAAGGTCAATCCTTTAAAATTATTTTCTTGAAAAAAATACTGAAGTAAACACTAGGTTTTTACATGAATTATTTAGAAAAGCGAGAGGTCCTCCTACCAGGAAGGCATTACAATAATTCTTAAATGTCTATCCTTTAAAATTATTTTCTTGAAAAAAAAATACTGAAGTAAACACAAGGTTTTTACATGAATTATTTAGGAAAGCGAGAGGTCCTCCTACCAGGAAGGCATTACAATAATTCTTAAATGGCTATACTTTAAAATCATTTTCTTGAAAAAAAAATACTGAAGTAAACACTAGGTATTTACATGAATGATTTAGGAAAGCGAGAGGTCCTCCACCCAGGAAGGCATTACAATAATTCTTAAAGGTCTATCCTTTAAAATTATTTACTTGAAAAAAAAAACTGAAGTAAACACTAGGTATTTACATGAATTATTTAGGAAAGCGAGAAGTGCTCCTACCAGGAAGGCATTACAATAATTCTTAAAGGTCTATCCTTTAAAATTATTTTCTTGAAAAAAAAAATACTGAAGTAAACACTAGGTATTTACATGAATTATTTAGGAAAGCGAGAGGTCCTCCTACCAGGAAGGCATTACAATAATTCTTAAAATTCTATCCTTTAAAATTATTTTCTTAAAAAAAAAATACTGAAGTAAACACTAGGTATTTACATGAATTATTTAGGAAAGCGAGATGGTCCTCCTACCAGGAAGGCATTACAATAATTCTTAAAGGTCTATCCTTTAAAATTATTTTCTTGAAAAAAAATACTGAAGTAAACACTAGGTTTTTACATGAATTATTTAGAAAAGCGAGAGGTCCTCCTACCAGGAAGGCATTACAATAATTCTTAAAGGTCTATCCTTTAAAATTATTTTCTTGAAAAAAAAATACTGAAGTAAACACTAGGTATTTACATGAATTATTTAGGAAAGCGAGAGGTCCTCCTACCAGGAAGGCATTACAATAATTCTTAAAGGTCTATCCTTTAAAATTATTTTCTTGAAAAAAAAATACTGAAGTAAACACTAGGTTTTTACATGAAATATTTAGAAAAGCGAGAGGTCCTCCTACCAGGAAGGCATTACAATAATTCTTAAATGTCTATCCTTTAAAATTATTTTCTTGAAAAAAGAAATACTGAAGTAAACACTAGGTTTTTACATGAATTATTTAGGAAAGCGAGAGGTTCTCCTACCAGGGAGGCATTACAATAATTCTTAAAGGTCTATCCTTAAAAATTATTTTCTTGAAACAAAAAATACTGAAGTAAAGACAAGGTTTTTACATAAATTATTTAGGAAAGCGAGAGGTCCTCCTACCAGAATAGCATTACAATAATTCTTAAAGGTCTATCCTTTAAAATTATTTTCTTGAAAAAAAAATACTGAAGTAAACACTAGGTTTTTACATGAATTATTTAGAAAAGCGAGAGGTCCTCCTACCAGGAAGGCATTACAATAATTCTTAAAGGTCTATCCTTTAAAATTATTTTCTTGAAAAATAAATACTGAAGTAAACACTAGGTTTTTACATGAATTATTTAGGAAAGCGAGAGGTCCTCCTACCAGGAAGGCATTACAATAATTCATAAAGGTCTATCCTTTAAAATTATTTTCTTGAAAAAAGAAATACTGAAGTAAACACTAGGTTTTTACATGAATTATTTAGGAAAGCGAGAGGTCCTCCTACCAGGAAGGCATTACAATAATTCTTAAAGGTCTATCCTTTAAAATTATTTTCTTGAAAAAAGAAATACTGCAGTAAACACTAGGTTTTTACATGAATTATTTAGGAAAGCGAGAGGTCCTCCTACCAGGAAGGCATTACAATAATTCTTAAAGGTCTATCCTTTAAAATTATTTTCTTGAAAAAAAAATACTGAAGTAAACACTAGGTTTTTACATGAATTATTTAGAAAAGCGAGAGGTCCTCCTACCAGGAAGGCATTACAATAATTTTTAAATGTCCATCCTTTAAAATTATTTTCTTGAAAAAAAAATACTGAAGTAAACACTAGGTATTTACATGAATTATTTAGGAAAGCGAGAGGTCCTCCTACCAGAAAGGCATTACAATAATTCTTAAAGGTCTATCCTTTAAAATTATTTTCTTGAAAAAAAAATACTGAAGTAAACACAAGGTTTTTACATGAATTATTTAGGAAAGCGAGAGGTCCTCCTATCAGGAAGGCATTACAATAATTCATAAATGTCTATCCTTTAAAATTATTTTCTTGAAAAAAGAAATACTGAAGTAAACACTAGGTATTTACATGAATTATTTAGGAAAGCGAGAGGTCCTCCTACCAGGAAGGCATTACAATAATTCTTAAAGGTCTATCCTTTAAAATTATTTTCTTGAAAAAAAAATACTGAAGTAAACACTAGGTATTTACATGAATTATTTAGGAAAGCGAGAGGTGCTCCTACAAGGAAGGCATTACAATAATTCTTAAAGGTCTATCCTTTAAAAATTATTTTCTTGAAAAAAAAAACTGAAGTAAACACTAGGTATTTACATGAATTATTTAGGAAAGCGAGAGGTCCTCCTACCAGGAAGGCATTACAATAACTCTTAAAGGTCTATCCTTTAAAATTATTTTCTTGAAAAAAAATACTGAAGTAAACACTAGGTATTTACATGAATTATTTAGGAAAGCGAGAAGTCCTCCTACAAGAAGGCATTACAATAATTCTTAAAGGTCTATCCTTTAAAAATATTTTCTTGAAAAAAAAATACTGAAGTAAACACTAGGTATTTACATGAATTATTTAGGAAAGCGAGAGGTGCTCCTACCAGGAAGGCATTACAATAATTCTTAAAGGTCTATCCTTTAAAATTATTTTCTTGAAAAAAAATACTGAAGTAAACACTAAGTATTTACATGAATTATTTAGGAAAGCGAGAAGTGCTCCTACCAGGAAGGCATTACAATAATTCTTAAAGGTCTATCCTTTAAAATTATTTTCTTGAAAAAAAATACTGAAGTAAACACTAGGTATATACATGAATTATTTAGGAAAGCGAGAGGTCCTCTTACCAGGAAGGCATTACAATCATTCTTAAAGGTCTATCCTTTAAAATTATTTTCTTGAAAAAAAAATACTGAAGTAAACACTAGGTATTTACATGAATTATTTAGGAAAGCGAGAGGTGCTCCTACCAGGAAGGCATTACAATAATTCTTAAAGGTCTATCCTTTAAAATTATTTTCTTGAAAAAAAAATACTGAAGTAAACACTAGGTATTTACATGAATTATTTAGGAAAGCGAGAGGTCCTCCTACCAGGAAGGCATTACAATAATTCTTAAAGGTCTCTCCTTTAAAATTATTTTCTTGAAAAAAAATACTGAAGTAAACACTAGGTATTTACATGAATTATTTAGGAAAGCGAGAGGTCCTCGTACCAGGAAGGCATTACAATAATTCTTAAAGGTCTATCCTTTAAAATTATTTTCTTGAAAAAAAAAACTGAAGTAAACACTAGGTATTTACATGAATTATTTAGGAAAGCGAGAGGTCCTCCTACCAGGAAGGCATTACAATAATTCTTAAATGTCTATCCTTTAAAATTATTTTCTTGAAAAAAAAATACTGAAGTAAACACTAGGTATTTACATGAATGATTTAGGAAAGCGAGAGGTGCTCCTACCAGGAAGGCATTACAATAATTCTTAAAGGTCTATCCTTTAAAATTATTTTCTTGAAAAAAAAATACTGAAGTAAACACTAAGTATTTACATGAATTATTAAGGAAAGCGAGAGGTGCTCCTACCAGGAAGGCATTACAATAATTCTTAAAGGTCTATCCTTTAAAATTATTTTCTTGAAAAAAAATACTGAAGTAAACACTAGGTATATACATGAATTATTTAGGAAAGCGAGAGGTGCTCCTACCAGGAAGGCATTACAATAATTCCTAAAGGTCTATCCTTTAAAATTATTATCTTGAAAAAAAATACTGAAGTAAACACTAGGTATTTACATGAATTATTTAGGAAAGCGAGAAGTCCTCCTACAAGAAGGCATTACAATAATTCTTAAAGGTCTATCCTTTAAAAATATTTTCTTGAAAAAAAAATACTGAAGTAAACACTAGGTATTTACATGAATTATTTAGGAAAGCGAGAGGTGCTCCTACCAGGAAGGCATTACAATAATTCTTAAAGGTCTATCCTTTAAAATTATTTTCTTGAAAAAAAAATACTGAAGTAAACACTAGGTATTTACATGAATTATTTAGGAAAGCGAGAGGTGCTCCTACCAGGAAGGCATTACAATAATTCTTAAAGGTCTATCCTTTAAAATTATTTTCTTGAAAAAAAATACTGAAGTAAACACTAGGTATATACATGAATTATTTAGGAAAGCGAGAGGTCCTCCTACCAGGAAGGCATTACAATCATTCTTAAAGGTCTATCCTTTAAAATTATTTTCTTGAAAAAAAAATACTGAAGTAAACACTAGGTATTTACATGAATTATTTAGGAAAGCGAGAGGTGCTCCTACCAGGAAGGCATTACAATAATTCTTAAAGGTCTATCCTTTAAAATTGTTTTCTTGAAAAAAAAATACTGAAGTAAACACTAGGTATTTACATGAATTATTTAGGAAAGCGAGAGGTCCTCCTACCAGGAAGGCATTACAATAATTCTTAAAGGTCTCTCCTTTAAAATTATTTTCTTGAAAAAAAATACTGAAGTAAACACTAGGTATTTACATGAATTATTTAGGAAAGCGAGAGGTCCTCCTACCAGGAAGGCATTACAATAATTCTTAAAGGTCTATCCTTTAAAATTATTTTCTTGAAAAAAAAAACTGAAGTAAACACTAGGTATTTACATGAATTATTTAGGAAAGCGAGAGGTCCTCCTACCAGGAAGGCATTACAATAATTCTTAAATGTCTATCCTTTAAAATTATTTTCTTGAAAAAAAAATACTGAAGTAAACACTAGGTATTTACATGAATTATTTAGGAAAGCGAGAGGTGCTCCTACCAGGAAGGCATTACAATAATTCTTAAAGGTCTATCCTTTAAAATTATTTTCTTGAAAAAAAAATACTGAAGTAAACACTAAGTATTTACATGAATTATTAAGGAACGCGAGAGGTGCTCCTACCAGGAAGGCATTACAATAATTCTTAAAGGTCTATCCTTTAAAATTATTTTCTTGAAAAAAAATACTGAAGTAAACACTAGGTATATACATGAATTATTTAGGAAAGCGAGAGGTGCTCCTACCAGGAAGGCATTACAATAATTCTTAAAGGTCTATCCTTTAAAATTATTATCTTGAAAAAAAAAATACTGAAGTAAACACTAGGTATTTACATGAATTATTTAGGAAAGCGAGAGGTCCTCCTACCAGGAAGGCATTACAATAATTCTTAAAGGTCTATCCTTTAAAATTATTTTCTTGAAAAACAATACTGAAGTAAACACTAGGTTTTTACATGAATTATTTAGAAAAGCGAGAGGTCCTCCTACCAGGAAGGCATTACAATAATTCTTAAATGTCTATCCTTTGAAATTATTTTCTTGAAAAAAAATACTGAAGTAAACACAAGCTTTTTACATGAATTATTTAGGAAAGCGAGAGGTCCTCCTACCAGGAAGGCATTACAATAATTCTTAAAGGGCTATACTTTAAAATTATTTTCTTGAAAAAAAAATACTGAAGTAAACACTAGGTATTCACATGAATGATTTAGGACAGCGAGAGGTGCTCCTACCAGGAAGGCATTACAATAATTCTTAAAGGTCTATCCTTTAAAATTATTTTCTTGAAAAAAAATACTGAAGTAAACACTAGGTATTTACATGAATTATTTAGGAAAGCGAGAGGTGCTCCTACCAGGAAGGCATTACAATAATTCTTAAAGGTCTATCCTTTAAAATTATTTTCTTGAAAAAAAAATACTGAAGTAAACACTAGGTATTTACATGAATTATTTAGGAAAGCGAGAGGTCCTCCTACCAGGAAGGCATTACAATAATTCTTAAAGGTCTATCCTTTAAAATTATTCTCTTGAAAAATAATACTGAAGTAAACACTAGGTATTTACATGAATTATTTAGGAAAGCGAGAGGTCCTCCTTCCAGGAAGGCATTACAATAATTCTTAAAGGTCTATCCTTTAAAATTATTTTCTTGAAAAAAAATACTGAAGTAAACAGTAGGTATTTACATGAATTATTTAGGAAAGCGAGAGGTCCTCCTACCAGGAAGGCATTACAATAATTCTTAAAGGTCTATCCTTTACAATTATTTTCTTGAAAAAAAAATACTGAAGTAAACACTAGGTATTTACATGAATTATTTAGGAAAGCGAGAGGTGCTCCTACCAGGAAGGCATTACAATAATTCTTTAAGGTCTATCCTTTAATATTATTTTCTTGAAAAAAATACTGAAGTAAACACTAGGTTTTTACATGAATTATTTAGAAAAGCGAGAGGTCCTCCTACCAGGAAGGCATTACAATAATTCTTTAATGTCTATCCTTTAAAATTATTTTCTTGAAAAAAAAATACTGAAGTAAACACTAGGTATATACATGAATTATTTAGGAAAGCGAGAGGTCCTCCTACCAGGAAGGCATTACAATAATTCTTAAAGGTCTATCCTTTAAAATTATTTTCTTGAAAAAAAAATACTGAAGTAAACACTAGGTATTTACATGAATTATTTAGGAAAGCGAGAGGTGCTCCTACCAGGAAGGCATTACAATAATTCTTAAAGGTCTATCCTTTAAAATTATTTTCTTGAAAAAAAAAAAACTGAAGTAAACACTAAGTATTTACATGAATTATTAAGGAAAGCGAGAGGTGCTCCTACCAGGAAGGCATTACAATAATTCTTAAAGGTCTATCCTTTAAAATTATTTTCTTGAAAAAAAATACTGAAGTAAACACTAGGTATATACATGAATTATTTAGGAAAGCGAGAGGTCCTCCTACCAGGAAGGCATTACAATAATTCTTAAAGGTCTATCCTTTAAAATTATTTTCTTGAAAAAAAAATACTGAAGTAAACACTAGGTATTTACATGAATTATTTAGGAAAGCGAGAGGTGCTCCTACCAGGAAGGCATTACAATAATTCTTAAAGGTCTATCCTTTAAAATTATTATCTTGAAAAAAAAATACTGAAGTAAACACTAGGTATTTACATGAATTATTTAGGAAAGCGAGAGGTGCTCCTACCAGGAAGGCATTACAATAATTCTTACAGGTCTATCCTTTAAAATTATTTTCTTGAAAAAGAAAAACTGAAGTAAACACTAGGTATTTACATGAATTATTTAGGAAAACGAGAGGTCCTCCTACCAGGAAGGCATTACAATAATTCTTAAAGGTCTATCCTTTAAAATTATTTTCTTGAAAAATAATACTGAAGTAAACACTAAGTATTTACATGAATTATTTAGAAAAGCGAGAGGTCCTCCTACCCGGAAGGCATTACAATAATTCTTAAATGTCTATCCTTTAAAATTATTTTCTTGAAAAAAAATACTGAAGTAAACACAAGGTTTTTACATGAATTATTTAGGAAAGCGAGATGTCCTCCTACCAGGAAGGCATTACAATAATTCTTAAAGGGCTATACTTTTAAATTATTTTCTTGAAAAAAAAATACTGAAGTAAACACTAGGTATTTACATGAATGATTTAGGAAAGCGAGAGGTGCTCCTACCAGGAAGGCATTACAATGATTCTTAAAGGTCTATCCTTTAAAATTATTTTCTTGAAAAAAAAATACTGAAGTAAACACTAGGTATTTACATGAATTATTTAGGAAAGCGAGAGGTGCTCCTACCAGGAAGGCATTACAATAATTCTTAAAGGTCTATCCTTTAAAATTATTTTCTTGAAAAAAAAAACTGAAGTAAACACTAGGTATTTACATGAATTATTTAGGAAAGCGAGAGGTCTTCCTACCAGGAAGGCATTACAATAATTCTTAAAGGTCTATCCTTTAAAATTATTCTCTTGAAAAATAATAGTGAAGTAAACACTAGGTATTTACATGAATTATTTAGGAAAGCGAGAGGTCCTCCTTCCAGGAAGGCATTACAATAATTCTTAAAGGTCTATCCTTTAAAATTATTTTCTTGAAAAAAAAATACTGAAGTAAACACTAGGTATTTACATTAATTATTTAGGAAAGCGAGAGGTCTACTTACCAGGAAGGCATTACAATCTATATACTACTAAAAGTCTATGGGTCTTGTATGTTTGCAATCAGCTTTCAGCTTTCCGGTTTTCAACATCCGGTTGTGCATGCGTAAATAGCATCGTCTTCCAATCTGTTATTCCAATTCCGTTGAACTCCTTTTATTAACGAACGCATGAAATTTTTCATTCTGGAAATGTTTATATCGCTTTAAATATAAAACAATTACATTTAATTTCATCAAATAGTTTTTTTGTTTTCTCCACGGCTAAAAACATTCAACGGCAGGACTTTGTAAAGTCTGTCGCAGTTTCAAAAAAGCTCCACCCTTTTAAAAAACAAACAAACAAAACAACAACAATCATTATTAATATCAATAGCGGCGGTGACGAAACCACCTCCCACTTTTCCTCTCACAGATTTCACCACTCCTACTCCCTCTGTTTTCGTTACGTACGCGAGACAGCCGGTTGTACCCCCTTCCTTTCTCACCTGTTCAGTGCATATTTACCTATAAGTATGGCCAACCACTTATAATTCAGTAACTATAATTAAAAAAACAAACAATTATAATAAACAGAACGACGCATAGAAATCTATCTTTTTTAAACAATTACATTTAATTTCATCAAATAGTTTTTTTGTTTTCTCCACAAGTGTCACGCACATACATGACTTCCATAGCTAATATAACAAACTGACCCAACGGGTCACGGGTGGTCTAGTAATTCTTAAAGGTCTATCCTTTAAAATTATTTTCTTGAAAAAAAAATACTGAAGTAAACACTAGGTATTTACATGAATTATTTAGGAAAGCGAGAGGTGCTCCTACCAGGAAGGCATTACAATAATTCTTAAAGGTCTATCCTTTAAAATTATTTTCTTGTAAAAAAAAACTGAAGTAAACACTAGGTATTTACATGAATTATTTAGGAAAGCGAGAGGTGCTCCTACCAGGAAGGCATTACAATAATTCTTAAAGGTCTATCCTTTAAAATTATTTTCTTGAAAAAGAAAAACTGAAGTAAACACTAGGTATTTACATGAATTATTTAGGAAAGCGAGAGGTCCTCCTACCAGGAAGGCATTACAATAATTCTTAAAGGTCTATCCTTTAAAATTATTTTCTTGAAAAACAATACTGAAGTAAACACTAAGTATTTACATGAATTATTTAGAAAAGCGAGAGGTCCTCCTACCCGGAAGGCATTACAATAATTCTTAAATGTCTATCCTTTAAAATTATTTTCTTGAAAAAAAATACTGATATAAACACAAGGTTTTTACATGAATTATTTAGGAAAGCGAGAGGTCCTCCTACCAGGAAGGCATTACAATAATTCTTAAAGGGCTATACTTTTAAATTGTTTTCTTGAAAAAAAAATACTGAAGTAAACACTAGGTATTTACATGAATTATTTAGGAAAGCGAGAGGTGCTCCTACCAGGAAGGCATTACAATAATTCTTAAAGGTCTTTCCTTTAAAATTATTTTCTTGAAAAAAAAAACTGAAGTAAACACTAGGTATTTACATGAATTATTTAGGAAAGCGAGAGGTCTTCCTACCAGGAAGGCATTACAATAATTCTTAAAGGTCTATCCTTTAAAATTATTCTCTTGAAAAATAATACTGAAGTAAACACTAGGTATTTACATGAATTATTTAGGAAAGCGAGAGGTCCTCCTTCCAGGAAGGCATTACAATAATTCTTAAAGGTCTATCCTTTAAAATTATTTTCTTGAAAAAAAAAACTGAAGTAAACACTAGGTATTTACATGAATTATTTAGGAAAGCGAGAGGTCTACTTACCAGGAAGGCATTACAATCTATATACTACTAAAAGTCTATGGGTCTTGTATGTTTGCAATCAGCTTTCAGCTTTCCGGTTTTCAACATTCGGTTGCGCATGCGTAAATAGCATCGTCTTCCAATCTGTTATTCCAATTCCGTTGAACTCCTTTTATTAACGAACGCATGAAATTTTTCATTCTGGAAATGTTTATATCGCTTTAAATATAAAACAATTACATTTAATTTCATCAAATAGTTTTTTTGTTTTCTCCACGGCTAAAAACATTCAACGGCAGGACTTTGTAAAGTCTGTCGCAGTTTCAAAAAAGCTCCACCCTTTTAAAAAACAAACAAACAAAACAACAACAATCATTATTAATATCAATAGCGGCGGTGACGAAACCACCTCCCACTTTTCCTCTCACAGATTTCACCACTCCTACTCCCTCTGTTTTCGTTACGTACGCGAGACAGCCGGTTGTACCCCCTTCCTTTCTCACCTGTTCAGTGCATATTTACCTATAAGTATGGCCAACCACTTATAATTCAGTAACTATAATTAAAAAAACAAACAATTATAATAAACAGAACGACGCATAGAAATCTATCTTTTTTAAACAATTACATTTAATTTCATCAAATAGTTTTTTTGTTTTCTCCACAAGTGTCACGCACATACATGACTTCCATAGCTAATATAACAAACTGACCCAACGGGTCACGGGTGGTCTAGTAATTCTTAAAGGTCTATCCTTTAAAATTATTTTCTTGAAAAAAAAATACTGAAGTAAACACTAGGTATTTACATGAATTATTTAGGAAAGCGAGAGGTGCTCCTACCAGGAAGGCATTACAATAATTCTTAAAGGTCTATCCTTTAAAATTATTTTCTTGTAAAAGAAAAACTGAAGTAAACACTAGGTATTTACATGAATTATTTAGGAAAGCGAGAGGTGCTCCTACCAGGAAGGCATTACAATAATTCTTAAAGGTCTATCCTTTAAAATTATTTTCTTGAAAAAGAAAAACTGAAGTAAACACTAGGTATTTACATGAATTATTTAGGAAAGCGAGAGGTCCTCCTACCAGGAAGGCATTACAATAATTCTTAAAGGTCTATCCTTTAAAATTATTTTCTTGAAAAACAATACTGAAGTAAACACTAAGTATTTACATGAATTATTTAGAAAAGCGAGAGGTCCTCCTACCCGGAAGGCATTACAATAATTCTTAAATGTCTATCCTTTAAAATTATTTTCTTGAAAAAAAATACTGATATAAACACAAGGTTTTTACATGAATTATTTAGGAAAGCGAGAGGTCCTCCTACCAGGAAGGCATTACAATAATTCTTTAATGTCTATCCTTTAAAATTATTTTCTTGAAAAAAAAATACTGAAGTAAACACTAGGTATATACATGAATTATTTAGGAAAGCGAGAGGTCCTCCTACCAGGAAGGCATTACAATAATTCTTAAAGGTCTATCCTTTAAAATTATTTTCTTGAAAAAAAAATACTGAAGTAAACACTAGGTATTTACATGAATTATTTAGGAAAGCGAGAGGTGCTCCTACCAGGAAGGCATTACAATAATTCTTAAAGGTCTATCCTTTAAAATTATTTTCTTGAAAAAAAAAAAACTGAAGTAAACACTAAGTATTTACATGAATTATTAAGGAAAGCGAGAGGTGCTCCTACCAGGAAGGCATTACAATAATTCTTAAAGGTCTATCCTTTAAAATTATTTTCTTGAAAAAAAATACTGAAGTAAACACTAGGTATATACATGAATTATTTAGGAAAGCGAGAGGTCCTCCTACCAGGAAGGCATTACAATAATTCTTAAAGGTCTATCCTTTAAAATTATTTTCTTGAAAAAAAAATACTGAAGTAAACACTAGGTATTTACATGAATTATTTAGGAAAGCGAGAGGTGCTCCTACCAGGAAGGCATTACAATAATTCTTAAAGGTCTATCCTTTAAAATTATTATCTTGAAAAAAAAATACTGAAGTAAACACTAGGTATTTACATGAATTATTTAGGAAAGCGAGAGGTGCTCCTACCAGGAAGGCATTACAATAATTCTTACAGGTCTATCCTTTAAAATTATTTTCTTGAAAAAGAAAAACTGAAGTAAACACTAGGTATTTACATGAATTATTTAGGAAAACGAGAGGTCCTCCTACCAGGAAGGCATTACAATAATTCTTAAAGGTCTATCCTTTAAAATTATTTTCTTGAAAAATAATACTGAAGTAAACACTAAGTATTTACATGAATTATTTAGAAAAGCGAGAGGTCCTCCTACCCGGAAGGCATTACAATAATTCTTAAATGTCTATCCTTTAAAATTATTTTCTTGAAAAAAAATACTGAAGTAAACACAAGGTTTTTACATGAATTATTTAGGAAAGCGAGATGTCCTCCTACCAGGAAGGCATTACAATAATTCTTAAAGGGCTATACTTTTAAATTATTTTCTTGAAAAAAAAATACTGAAGTAAACACTAGGTATTTACATGAATGATTTAGGAAAGCGAGAGGTGCTCCTACCAGGAAGGCATTACAATGATTCTTAAAGGTCTATCCTTTAAAATTATTTTCTTGAAAAAAAAATACTGAAGTAAACACTAGGTATTTACATGAATTATTTAGGAAAGCGAGAGGTGCTCCTACCAGGAAGGCATTACAATAATTCTTAAAGGTCTATCCTTTAAAATTATTTTCTTGAAAAAAAAAACTGAAGTAAACACTAGGTATTTACATGAATTATTTAGGAAAGCGAGAGGTCTTCCTACCAGGAAGGCATTACAATAATTCTTAAAGGTCTATCCTTTAAAATTATTCTCTTGAAAAATAATAGTGAAGTAAACACTAGGTATTTACATGAATTATTTAGGAAAGCGAGAGGTCCTCCTTCCAGGAAGGCATTACAATAATTCTTAAAGGTCTATCCTTTAAAATTATTTTCTTGAAAAAAAAATACTGAAGTAAACACTAGGTATTTACATTAATTATTTAGGAAAGCGAGAGGTCTACTTACCAGGAAGGCATTACAATCTATATACTACTAAAAGTCTATGGGTCTTGTATGTTTGCAATCAGCTTTCAGCTTTCCGGTTTTCAACATCCGGTTGTGCATGCGTAAATAGCATCGTCTTCCAATCTGTTATTCCAATTCCGTTGAACTCCTTTTATTAACGAACGCATGAAATTTTTCATTCTGGAAATGTTTATATCGCTTTAAATATAAAACAATTACATTTAATTTCATCAAATAGTTTTTTTGTTTTCTCCACGGCTAAAAACATTCAACGGCAGGACTTTGTAAAGTCTGTCGCAGTTTCAAAAAAGCTCCACCCTTTTAAAAAACAAACAAACAAAACAACAACAATCATTATTAATATCAATAGCGGCGGTGACGAAACCACCTCCCACTTTTCCTCTCACAGATTTCACCACTCCTACTCCCTCTGTTTTCGTTACGTACGCGAGACAGCCGGTTGTACCCCCTTCCTTTCTCACCTGTTCAGTGCATATTTACCTATAAGTATGGCCAACCACTTATAATTCAGTAACTATAATTAAAAAAACAAACAATTATAATAAACAGAACGACGCATAGAAATCTATCTTTTTTAAACAATTACATTTAATTTCATCAAATAGTTTTTTTGTTTTCTCCACAAGTGTCACGCACATACATGACTTCCATAGCTAATATAACAAACTGACCCAACGAGTCACGGGTGGTCTAGTAATTCTTAAAGGTCTATCCTTTAAAATTATTTTCTTGAAAAAAAAATACTGAAGTAAACACTAGGTATTTACATGAATTATTTAGGAAAGCGAGAGGTGCTCCTACCAGGAAGGCATTACAATAATTCTTAAAGGTCTATCCTTTAAAATTATTTTCTTGTAAAAGAAAAACTGAAGTAAACACTAGGTATTTACATGAATTATTTAGGAAAGCGAGAGGTGCTCCTACCAGGAAGGCATTACAATAATTCTTAAAGGTCTATCCTTTAAAATTATTTTCTTGAAAAAGAAAAACTGAAGTAAACACTAGGTATTTACATGAATTATTTAGGAAAGCGAGAGGTCCTCCTACCAGGAAGGCATTACAATAATTCTTAAAGGTCTATCCTTTAAAATTATTTTCTTGAAAAACAATACTGAAGTAAACACTAAGTATTTACATGAATTATTTAGAAAAGCGAGAGGTCCTCCTACCCGGAAGGCATTACAATAATTCTTAAATGTCTATCCTTTAAAATTATTTTCTTGAAAAAAAATACTGATATAAACACAAGGTTTTTACATGAATTATTTAGGAAAGCGAGAGGTCCTCCTACCAGGAAGGCATTACAATAATTCTTAAAGGGCTATACTTTTAAATTGTTTTCTTGAAAAAAAAATACTGAAGTAAACACTAGGTATTTACATGAATTATTTAGGAAAGCGAGAGGTGCTCCTACCAGGAAGGCATTACAATAATTCTTAAAGGTCTTTCCTTTAAAATTATTTTCTTGAAAAAAAAAACTGAAGTAAACACTAGGTATTTACATGAATTATTTAGGAAAGCGAGAGGTCTTCCTACCAGGAAGGCATTACAATAATTCTTAAAGGTCTATCCTTTAAAATTATTCTCTTGAAAAATAATACTGAAGTAAACACTAGGTATTTACATGAATTATTTAGGAAAGCGAGAGGTCCTCCTTCCAGGAAGGCATTACAATAATTCTTAAAGGTCTATCCTTTAAAATTATTTTCTTGAAAAAAAAAACTGAAGTAAACACTAGGTATTTACATGAATTATTTAGGAAAGCGAGAGGTCTACTTACCAGGAAGGCATTACAATCTATATACTACTAAAAGTCTATGGGTCTTGTATGTTTGCAATCAGCTTTCAGCTTTCCGGTTTTCAACATTCGGTTGCGCATGCGTAAATAGCATCGTCTTCCAATCTGTTATTCCAATTCCGTTGAACTCCTTTTATTAACGAACGCATGAAATTTTTCATTCTGGAAATGTTTATATCGCTTTAAATATAAAACAATTACATTTAATTTCATCAAATAGTTTTTTTGTTTTCTCCACGGCTAAAAACATTCAACGGCAGGACTTTGTAAAGTCTGTCGCAGTTTCAAAAAAGCTCCACCCTTTTAAAAAACAAACAAACAAAACAACAACAATCATTATTAATATCAATAGCGGCGGTGACGAAACCACCTCCCACTTTTCCTCTCACAGATTTCACCACTCCTACTCCCTCTGTTTTCGTTACGTACGCGAGACAGCCGGTTGTACCCCCTTCCTTTCTCACCTGTTCAGTGCATATTTACCTATAAGTATGGCCAACCACTTATAATTCAGTAACTATAATTAAAAAAACAAACAATTATAATAAACAGAACGACGCATAGAAATCTATCTTTTTTAAACAATTACATTTAATTTCATCAAATAGTTTTTTTGTTTTCTCCACAAGTGTCACGCACATACATGACTTCCATAGCTAATATAACAAACTGACCCAACGGGTCACGGGTGGTCTAGTAATTCTTAAAGGTCTATCCTTTAAAATTATTTTCTTGAAAAAAAAATACTGAAGTAAACACTAGGTATTTACATGAATTATTTAGGAAAGCGAGAGGTGCTCCTACCAGGAAGGCATTACAATAATTCTTAAAGGTCTATCCTTTAAAATTATTTTCTTGTAAAAGAAAAACTGAAGTAAACACTAGGTATTTACATGAATTATTTAGGAAAGCGAGAGGTGCTCCTACCAGGAAGGCATTACAATAATTCTTAAAGGTCTATCCTTTAAAATTATTTTCTTGAAAAAGAAAAACTGAAGTAAACACTAGGTATTTACATGAATTATTTAGGAAAGCGAGAGGTCCTCCTACCAGGAAGGCATTACAATAATTCTTAAAGGTCTATCCTTTAAAATTATTTTCTTGAAAAACAATACTGAAGTAAACACTAAGTATTTACATGAATTATTTAGAAAAGCGAGAGGTCCTCCTACCCGGAAGGCATTACAATAATTCTTAAATGTCTATCCTTTAAAATTATTTTCTTGAAAAAAAATACTGATATAAACACAAGGTTTTTACATGAATTATTTAGGAAAGCGAGAGGTCCTCCTACCAGGAAGGCATTACAATAATTCTTAAAGGGCTATACTTTTAAATTGTTTTCTTGAAAAAAAAATACTGAAGTAAACACTAGGTATTTACATGAATTATTTAGGAAAGCGAGAGGTGCTCCTACCAGGAAGGCATTACAATAATTCTTAAAGGTCTTTCCTTTAAAATTATTTTCTTGAAAAAAAAAACTGAAGTAAACACTAGGTATTTACATGAATTATTTAGGAAAGCGAGAGGTCTTCCTACCAGGAAGGCATTACAATAATTCTTAAAGGTCTATCCTTTAAAATTATTCTCTTGAAAAATAATACTGAAGTAAACACTAGGTATTTACATGAATTATTTAGGAAAGCGAGAGGTCCTCCTTCCAGGAAGGCATTACAATAATTCTTAAAGGTCTATCCTTTAAAATTATTTTCTTGAAAAAAAAAACTGAAGTAAACACTAGGTATTTACATGAATTATTTAGGAAAGCGAGAGGTCTACTTACCAGGAAGGCATTACAATCTATATACTACTAAAAGTCTATGGGTCTTGTATGTTTGCAATCAGCTTTCAGCTTTCCGGTTTTCAACATTCGGTTGCGCATGCGTAAATAGCATCGTCTTCCAATCTGTTATTCCAATTCCGTTGAACTCCTTTTATTAACGAACGCATGAAATTTTTCATTCTGGAAATGTTTATATCGCTTTAAATATAAAACAATTACATTTAATTTCATCAAATAGTTTTTTTGTTTTCTCCACGGCTAAAAACATTCAACGGCAGGACTTTGTAAAGTCTGTCGCAGTTTCAAAAAAGCTCCACCCTTTTAAAAAACAAACAAACAAAACAACAACAATCATTATTAATATCAATAGCGGCGGTGACGAAACCACCTCCCACTTTTCCTCTCACAGATTTCACCACTCCTACTCCCTCTGTTTTCGTTACGTACGCGAGACAGCCGGTTGTACCCCCTTCCTTTCTCACCTGTTCAGTGCATATTTACCTATAAGTATGGCCAACCACTTATAATTCAGTAACTATAATTAAAAAAACAAACAATTATAATAAACAGAACGACGCATAGAAATCTATCTTTTTTAAACAATTACATTTAATTTCATCAAATAGTTTTTTTGTTTTCTCCACAAGTGTCACGCACATACATGACTTCCATAGCTAATATAACAAACTGACCCAACGGGTCACGGGTGGTCTAGTAATTCTTAAAGGTCTATCCTTTAAAATTATTTTCTTGAAAAAGAAAAACTGAAGTAAACACTAGGTATTTACATGAATTATTTAGGAAAACGAGAGGTCCTCCTACCAGGAAGGCATTACAATAATTCTTAAAGGTCTATCCTTTAAAATTATTTTCTTGAAAAATAATACTGAAGTAAACACTAAGTATTTACATGAATTATTTAGAAAAGCGAGAGGTCCTCCTACCCGGAAGGCATTACAATAATTCTTAAATGTCTATCCTTTAAAATTATTTTCTTGAAAAAAAATACTGAAGTAAACACAAGGTTTTTACATGAATTATTTAGGAAAGCGAGATGTCCTCCTACCAGGAAGGCATTACAATAATTCTTAAAGGGCTATACTTTTAAATTATTTTCTTGAAAAAAAAATACTGAAGTAAACACTAGGTATTTACATGAATGATTTAGGAAAGCGAGAGGTGCTCCTACCAGGAAGGCATTACAATGATTCTTAAAGGTCTATCCTTTAAAATTATTTTCTTGAAAAAAAAATACTGAAGTAAACACTAGGTATTTACATGAATTATTTAGGAAAGCGAGAGGTCTTCCTACCAGGAAGGCATTACAATAATTCTTAAAGGTCTATCCTTTAAAATTATTCTCTTGAAAAATAATAGTGAAGTAAACACTAGGTATTTACATGAATTATTTAGGAAAGCGAGAGGTCCTCCTTCCAGGAAGGCATTACAATAATTCTTAAAGGTCTATCCTTTAAAATTATTTTCTTGAAAAAAAAATACTGAAGTAAACACTAGGTATTTACATTAATTATTTAGGAAAGCGAGAGGTCTACTTACCAGGAAGGCATTACAATCTATATACTACTAAAAGTCTATGGGTCTTGTATGTTTGCAATCAGCTTTCAGCTTTCCGGTTTTCAACATCCGGTTGTGCATGCGTAAATAGCATCGTCTTCCAATCTGTTATTCCAATTCCGTTGAACTCCTTTTATTAACGAACGCATGAAATTTTTCATTCTGGAAATGTTTATATCGCTTTAAATATAAAACAATTACATTTAATTTCATCAAATAGTTTTTTTGTTTTCTCCACGGCTAAAAACATTCAACGGCAGGACTTTGTAAAGTCTGTCGCAGTTTCAAAAAAGCTCCACCCTTTTAAAAAACAAACAAACAAAACAACAACAATCATTATTAATATCAATAGCGGCGGTGACGAAACCACCTCCCACTTTTCCTCTCACAGATTTCACCACTCCTACTCCCTCTGTTTTCGTTACGTACGCGAGACAGCCGGTTGTACCCCCTTCCTTTCTCACCTGTTCAGTGCATATTTACCTATAAGTATGGCCAACCACTTATAATTCAGTAACTATAATTAAAAAAACAAACAATTATAATAAACAGAACGACGCATAGAAATCTATCTTTTTTAAACAATTACATTTAATTTCATCAAATAGTTTTTTTGTTTTCTCCACAAGTGTCACGCACATACATGACTTCCATAGCTAATATAACAAACTGACCCAACGGGTCACGGGTGGTCTAGTAATTCTTAAAGGTCTATCCTTTAAAATTATTTTCTTGAAAAAAAAATACTGAAGTAAACACTAGGTATTTACATGAATTATTTAGGAAAGCGAGAGGTGCTCCTACCAGGAAGGCATTACAATAATTCTTAAAGGTCTATCCTTTAAAATTATTTTCTTGTAAAAGAAAAACTGAAGTAAACACTAGGTATTTACATGAATTATTTAGGAAAGCGAGAGGTGCTCCTACCAGGAAGGCATTACAATAATTCTTAAAGGTCTATCCTTTAAAATTATTTTCTTGAAAAAGAAAAACTGAAGTAAACACTAGGTATTTACATGAATTATTTAGGAAAGCGAGAGGTCCTCCTACCAGGAAGGCATTACAATAATTCTTAAAGGTCTATCCTTTAAAATTATTTTCTTGAAAAACAATACTGAAGTAAACACTAAGTATTTACATGAATTATTTAGAAAAGCGAGAGGTCCTCCTACCCGGAAGGCATTACAATAATTCTTAAATGTCTATCCTTTAAAATTATTTTCTTGAAAAAAAATACTGATATAAACACAAGGTTTTTACATGAATTATTTAGGAAAGCGAGAGGTCCTCCTACCAGGAAGGCATTACAATAATTCTTAAAGGGCTATACTTTTAAATTGTTTTCTTGAAAAAAAAATACTGAAGTAAACACTAGGTATTTACATGAATTATTTAGGAAAGCGAGAGGTGCTCCTACCAGGAAGGCATTACAATAATTCTTAAAGGTCTTTCCTTTAAAATTATTTTCTTGAAAAAAAAAACTGAAGTAAACACTAGGTATTTACATGAATTATTTAGGAAAGCGAGAGGTCTTCCTACCAGGAAGGCATTACAATAATTCTTAAAGGTCTATCCTTTAAAATTATTCTCTTGAAAAATAATACTGAAGTAAACACTAGGTATTTACATGAATTATTTAGGAAAGCGAGAGGTCCTCCTTCCAGGAAGGCATTACAATAATTCTTAAAGGTCTATCCTTTAAAATTATTTTCTTGAAAAAAAAAACTGAAGTAAACACTAGGTATTTACATGAATTATTTAGGAAAGCGAGAGGTCTACTTACCAGGAAGGCATTACAATCTATATACTACTTTTTAGTAGTGTATAGATTGTCTATGGGTCTTGTATGTTTGCAATCAGCTTTCAGCTTTCCGGTTTTCAACATTCGGTTGCGCATGCGTAAATAGCATCGTCTTCCAATCTGTTATTCCAATTCCGTTGAACTCCTTTTATTAACGAACGCATGAAATTTTTCATTCTGGAAATGTTTATATCGCTTTAAATATAAAACAATTACATTTAATTTCATCAAATAGTTTTTTTGTTTTCTCCACGGCTAAAAACATTCAACGGCAGGACTTTGTAAAGTCTGTCGCAGTTTCAAAAAAGCTCCACCCTTTTAAAAAACAAACAAACAAAACAACAACAATCATTATTAATATCAATAGCGGCGGTGACGAAACCACCTCCCACTTTTCCTCTCACAGATTTCACCACTCCTACTCCCTCTGTTTTCGTTACGTACGCGAGACAGCCGGTTGTACCCCCTTCCTTTCTCACCTGTTCAGTGCATATTTACCTATAAGTATGGCCAACCACTTATAATTCAGTAACTATAATTAAAAAAACAAACAATTATAATAAACAGAACGACGCATAGAAATCTATCTTTTTTAAACAATTACATTTAATTTCATCAAATAGTTTTTTTGTTTTCTCCACAAGTGTCACGCACATACATGACTTCCATAGCTAATATAACAAACTGACCCAACGGGTCACGGGTGGTCTAGTAATTCTTAAAGGTCTATCCTTTAAAATTATTTTCTTGAAAAAAAAATACTGAAGTAAACACTAGGTATTTACATGAATTATTTAGGAAAGCGAGAGGTGCTCCTACCAGGAAGGCATTACAATAATTCTTAAAGGTCTATCCTTTAAAATTATTTTCTTGAAAAAGAAAAACTGAAGTAAACACTAGGTATTTACATGAATTATTTAGGAAAGCGAGAGGTCCTCCTACCAGGAAGGCATTACAATAATTCTTAAAGGTCAATCCTTTAAAATTATTTTCTTGAAAAAAATACTGAAGTAAACACTAGGTTTTTACATGAATTATTTAGAAAAGCGAGAGGTCCTCCTACCAGGAAGGCATTACAATAATTCTTAAATGTCTATCCTTTAAAATTATTTTCTTGAAAAAAAAATACTGAAGTAAACACAAGGTTTTTACATGAATTATTTAGGAAAGCGAGAGGTCCTCCTACCAGGAAGGCATTACAATAATTCTTAAATGGCTATACTTTAAAATCATTTTCTTGAAAAAAAAATACTGAAGTAAACACTAGGTATTTACATGAATGATTTAGGAAAGCGAGAGGTCCTCCACCCAGGAAGGCATTACAATAATTCTTAAAGGTCTATCCTTTAAAATTATTTACTTGAAAAAAAAAACTGAAGTAAACACTAGGTATTTACATGAATTATTTAGGAAAGCGAGAAGTGCTCCTACCAGGAAGGCATTACAATAATTCTTAAAGGTCTATCCTTTAAAATTATTTTCTTGAAAAAAAAAATACTGAAGTAAACACTAGGTATTTACATGAATTATTTAGGAAAGCGAGAGGTCCTCCTACCAGGAAGGCATTACAATAATTCTTAAAATTCTATCCTTTAAAATTATTTTCTTAAAAAAAAAATACTGAAGTAAACACTAGGTATTTACATGAATTATTTAGGAAAGCGAGATGGTCCTCCTACCAGGAAGGCATTACAATAATTCTTAAAGGTCTATCCTTTAAAATTATTTTCTTGAAAAAAAATACTGAAGTAAACACTAGGTTTTTACATGAATTATTTAGAAAAGCGAGAGGTCCTCCTACCAGGAAGGCATTACAATAATTCTTAAAGGTCTATCCTTTAAAATTATTTTCTTGAAAAAAAAAATACTGAAGTAAACACTAGGTATTTACATGAATTATTTAGGAAAGCGAGAGGTCCTCCTACCAGGAAGGCATTACAATAATTCTTAAAGGTCTATCCTTTAAAATTATTTTCTTGAAAAAAAAATACTGAAGTAAACACTAGGTTTTTACATGAAATATTTAGAAAAGCGAGAGGTCCTCCTACCAGGAAGGCATTACAATAATTCTTAAATGTCTATCCTTTAAAATTATTTTCTTGAAAAAAGAAATACTGAAGTAAACACTAGGTTTTTACATGAATTATTTAGGAAAGCGAGAGGTTCTCCTACCAGGGAGGCATTACAATAATTCTTAAAGGTCTATCCTTAAAAATTATTTTCTTGAAACAAAAAATACTGAAGTAAAGACAAGGTTTTTACATAAATTATTTAGGAAAGCGAGAGGTCCTCCTACCAGAATAGCATTACAATAATTCTTAAAGGTCTATCCTTTAAAATTATTTTCTTGAAAAAAAAATACTGAAGTAAACACTAGGTTTTTACATGAATTATTTAGAAAAGCGAGAGGTCCTCCTACCAGGAAGGCATTACAATAATTCTTAAAGGTCTATCCTTTAAAATTATTTTCTTGAAAAATAAATACTGAAGTAAACACTAGGTTTTTACATGAATTATTTAGGAAAGCGAGAGGTCCTCCTACCAGGAAGGCATTACAATAATTCATAAAGGTCTATCCTTTAAAATTATTTTCTTGAAAAAAGAAATACTGAAGTAAACACTAGGTTTTTACATGAATTATTTAGGAAAGCGAGAGGTCCTCCTACCAGGAAGGCATTACAATAATTCTTAAAGGTCTATCCTTTAAAATTATTTTCTTGAAAAAAGAAATACTGCAGTAAACACTAGGTTTTTACATGAATTATTTAGGAAAGCGAGAGGTCCTCCTACCAGGAAGGCATTACAATAATTCTTAAAGGTCTATCCTTTAAAATTATTTTCTTGAAAAAAAAATACTGAAGTAAACACTAGGTTTTTACATGAATTATTTAGAAAAGCGAGAGGTCCTCCTACCAGGAAGGCATTACAATAATTTTTAAATGTCTATCCTTTAAAATTATTTTCTTGAAAAAAAAATACTGAAGTAAACACTAGGTATTTACATGAATTATTTAGGAAAGCGAGAGGTCCTCCTACCAGAAAGGCATTACAATAATTCTTAAAGGTCTATCCTTTAAAATTATTTTCTTGAAAAAAAAATACTGAAGTAAACACAAGGTTTTTACATGAATTATTTAGGAAAGCGAGAGGTCCTCCTATCAGGAAGGCATTACAATAATTCATAAATGTCTATCCTTTAAAATTATTTTCTTGAAAAAAGAAATACTGAAGTAAACACTAGGTTTTTACATGAATTATTTAGGAAAGCGAGAGGTCCTCCTACCAGGAAGGCATTACAATAATTCTTAAAGGTCTATCCTTTAAAATTATTTTCTTGAAAAAAAATACTGAAGTAAACACTAGGTTTTTACATGAATTATTTAGAAAAGCGAGAGGTCCTCCTACCAGGAAGGCATTACAATAATTCTTAAAGGTCTATCCTTTAAAATTATTTTCTTGAAAAAAAAATACTGAAGTAAACACTAGGTATTTACATGAATGATTTAGGAAAGCGAGAGGTCCTCCACCCAGGAAGGCATTACAATAATTCTTAAAGGTCTATCCTTTAAAATTATTTACTTGAAAAAAAAAACTGAAGTAAACACTAGGTATTTACATGAATTATTTAGGAAAGCGAGAAGTGCTCCTACCAGGAAGGCATTACAATAATTCTTAAAGGTCTATCCTTTAAAATTATTTTCTTGAAAAAAAAAATACTGAAGTAAACACTAGGTATTTACATGAATTATTTAGGAAAGCGAGAGGTCCTCCTACCAGGAAGGCATTACAATAATTCTTAAAATTCTATCCTTTAAAATTATTTTCTTAAAAAAAAAATACTGAAGTAAACACTAGGTATTTACATGAATTATTTAGGAAAGCGAGATGGTCCTCCTACCAGGAAGGCATTACAATAATTCTTAAAGGTCTATCCTTTAAAATTATTTTCTTGAAAAAAAATACTGAAGTAAACACTAGGTTTTTACATGAATTATTTAGAAAAGCGAGAGGTCCTCCTACCAGGAAGGCATTACAATAATTCTTAAAGGTCTATCCTTTAAAATTATTTTCTTGAAAAAAAAATACTGAAGTAAACACTAGGTATTTACATGAATTATTTAGGAAAGCGAGAGGTCCTCCTACCAGGAAGGCATTACAATAATTCTTAAAGGTCTATCCTTTAAAATTATTTTCTTGAAAAAAAAATACTGAAGTAAACACTAGGTTTTTACATGAAATATTTAGAAAAGCGAGAGGTCCTCCTACCAGGAAGGCATTACAATAATTCTTAAATGTCTATCCTTTAAAATTATTTTCTTGAAAAAAGAAATACTGAAGTAAACACTAGGTTTTTACATGAATTATTTAGGAAAGCGAGAGGTTCTCCTACCAGGGAGGCATTACAATAATTCTTAAAGGTCTATCCTTAAAAATTATTTTCTTGAAACAAAAAATACTGAAGTAAAGACAAGGTTTTTACATAAATTATTTAGGAAAGCGAGAGGTCCTCCTACCAGAATAGCATTACAATAATTCTTAAAGGTCTATCCTTTAAAATTATTTTCTTGAAAAAAAAATACTGAAGTAAACACTAGGTTTTTACATGAATTATTTAGAAAAGCGAGAGGTCCTCCTACCAGGAAGGCATTACAATAATTCTTAAAGGTCTATCCTTTAAAATTATTTTCTTGAAAAATAAATACTGAAGTAAACACTAGGTTTTTACATGAATTATTTAGGAAAGCGAGAGGTCCTCCTACCAGGAAGGCATTACAATAATTCATAAAGGTCTATCCTTTAAAATTATTTTCTTGAAAAAAGAAATACTGAAGTAAACACTAGGTTTTTACATGAATTATTTAGGAAAGCGAGAGGTCCTCCTACCAGGAAGGCATTACAATAATTCTTAAAGGTCTATCCTTTAAAATTATTTTCTTGAAAAAAGAAATACTGCAGTAAACACTAGGTTTTTACATGAATTATTTAGGAAAGCGAGAGGTCCTCCTACCAGGAAGGCATTACAATAATTCTTAAAGGTCTATCCTTTAAAATTATTTTCTTGAAAAAAAAATACTGAAGTAAACACTAGGTTTTTACATGAATTATTTAGAAAAGCGAGAGGTCCTCCTACCAGGAAGGCATTACAATAATTTTTAAATGTCTATCCTTTAAAATTATTTTCTTGAAAAAAAAATACTGAAGTAAACACTAGGTATTTACATGAATTATTTAGGAAAGCGAGAGGTCCTCCTACCAGAAAGGCATTACAATAATTCTTAAAGGTCTATCCTTTAAAATTATTTTCTTGAAAAAAAAATACTGAAGTAAACACAAGGTTTTTACATGAATTATTTAGGAAAGCGAGAGGTCCTCCTATCAGGAAGGCATTACAATAATTCATAAATGTCTATCCTTTAAAATTATTTTCTTGAAAAAAGAAATACTGAAGTAAACACTAGGTTTTTACATGAATTATTTAGGAAAGCGAGAGGTCCTCCTACCAGGAAGGCATTACAATAATTCTGAAAGGTCTATCCTTTAAAATTATTTTCTTGAAAAAAAATACTGAAGTAAACACTAGGTTTTTACATGAATTATTTAGAAAAGCGAGAGGTCCTCCTACCAGGAAGGCATTACAATAATTCTTAAAGGTCTATCCTTTAAAATTATTTTCTTGAAAAAAAAATACTGAAGTAAACACTAGGTATTTACATGAATTATTTAGGAAAGCGAGAGGTCCTCCTACCAGGAAGGCATTACAATAATTCTTAAAGGTCTATCCTTTAAAATTATTTTCTTGAAAAAAAAATACTGAAGTAAACACTAGGTTTTTACATGAAATATTTAGAAAAGCGAGAGGTCCTTCTACCAGGAAGGCATTACAATAATTCTTAAATGTCTATCCTTTAAAATTATTTTCTTGAAAAAAGAAATACTGAAGTAAACACTAGGTTTTTACATGAATTATTTAGGAAAGCGAGAGGTTCTCCTACCAGGGAGGCATTACAATAATTCTTAAAGGTCTATCCTTAAAAATTATTTTCTTGAAACAAAAAATACTGAAGTAAAGACAAGGTTTTTACATAAATTATTTAGGAAAGCGAGAGGTCCTCCTACCAGAATAGCATTACAATAATTCTTAAAGGTCTATCCTTTAAAATTATTTTCTTGAAAAAAAATACTGAAGTAAACACTAGGTTTTTACATGAATTATTTAGAAAAGCGAGAGGTCCTCCTACCAGGAAGGCATTACAATAATTCTTAAAGGTCTATCCTTTAAAATTATTTTCTTGAAAAATAAATACTGAAGTAAACACTAGGTTTTTACATGAATTATTTAGGAAAGCGAGAGGTCCTCCTACCAGGAAGGCATTACAATAATTCATAAAGGTCTATCCTTTAAAATTATTTTCTTGAAAAAGAAATACTGAAGTAAACACTAGGTTTTTACATGAATTATTTAGGAAAGCGAGAGGTCCTCCTACCAGGAAGGCATTACAATAATTCTTAAAGGTCTATCCTTTAAAATTATTTTCTTGAAAAAAGAAATACTGCAGTAAACACTAGGTTTTTACATGAATTATTTAGGAAAGCGAGAGGTCCTCCTACCAGGAAGGCATTACAATAATTCTTAAAGGTCTATCCTTTAAAATTATTTTCTTGAAAAAAAAATACTGAAGTAAACACTAGGTTTTTACATGAATTATTTAGAAAAGCGAGAGGTCCTCCTACCAGGAAGGCATTACAATAATTTTTAAATGTCTATCCTTTAAAATTATTTTCTTGAAAAAAAAATACTGAAGTAAACACTAGGTATTTACATGAATTATTTAGGAAAGCGAGAGGTCCTCCTACCAGAAAGGCATTACAATAATTCTTAAAGGTCTATCCTTTAAAATTATTTTCTTGAAAAAAAAATATGAAGTAAACACAAGGTTTTTACATGAATTATTTAGGAAAGCGAGAGGTCCTCCTATCAGGAAGGCATTACAATAATTCATAAATGTCTATCCTTTAAAATTATTTTCTTGAAAAAAGAAATACTGAAGTAAACACTAGGTTTTTACATGAATTATTTAGGAAAGCGAGAGGTCCTCCTACCAGGAAGGCATTACAATAATTCTTAAAGGTCTATCCTTTAAAATTATTTTCTTGAAAAAAAATACTGAAGTAAACACAAGGTATTTACATGAATTATTTAGGAAAGCGAGAGGTCCTCCTACCAGAAAGGCATTACAATAATTCTTAAAGGTCTATCCTTTAAAATTATTTTCTTGAAAAAAAATACTGAAGTAAACACTAGGTTTTTACATGAATTATTTAGAAAAGCGAGAGGTCCTCCTACCAGGAAGGCATTACAATAATTCTTAAAGGTCTATCCTTTAAAATTATTTTCTTGAAAAAAGAAATACTGAAGTAAACACTAGGTTTTTACATGAATTATAGGAAAGCGAGAAGTCCTCCTACCAAGAAGGCATTACAATAATTCTTAAAGGTCTATAGAATGACTCGTAATCACAATGATCTCAATGACACCAGTAGTGTAATGTTTGCAAAAATAATAAATAGTGTTTGCTAGATTGTTACAGAACTCATTAAAAACCTGGACGATCAAATAAAATTACGAAGGGTCGTTTTGACGTTTTTTCGCGTGTATCTTAATAATATGTCCTTCTGGCAAACAGGCACGATGGATAAACTGATCGGGAACATGATGTACTCGATCGAGGGGCAAACGTTCGTTCATAAAAGACACCCAATCAAATAATGAAAATGCATCCAAACGCAGAGGATAACGATCCCCTAGTAGAAGACGTAATGGATGTCGTATTTGATCGTTTGATGTTCCGATACTACAAGCGAATTCAGAAAATAGACGTATAAAAATCTTCAAAAAGAAAAATATTGACTTCATACGAAGTACGACTAAAAAAAAGAGGGAGTTATGTTTATGAAACCTATTTTTTGTAACTGTATAGACTCTACCTAAATAGAATAATTTATGACC
>OY744526.1:150523738-150596238 GCA_963556195.1 Sepiola atlantica
ATCACCAGACCTTAATCCAATCGAGAATTTGTGGAGAATTCTTAAGAACAACGTCCACAAAAGGAATCGTAAAAATATTAAAGAACTAAAGGCTTTCTGCGTCGAAGAATGGAACCGTATAACACCTGAAACGTGCAAGAAGTTCACTAGAAACTATGCCAAAAGGCTTCATGATGTAAAGCAGAGCAAAGGATTCGCAACTAAATATTAAAAGAATGTGTTGAATACTTTTGCGTTGGTTATTTTTATATTTTGTTAAATTAATAATAAAATAAGCATCGATTTTAAATATCCTTCACAGAAGTCGTTTCTTACGTTAATATGAATAATCCATGCCAATTTCATCATGGAATATTAATTAGATTTAGAGATATTTGGAATTATCAAATGTATTGAATACTTTTGCGTGTCACTATATATATATATATATATATATATATATATATATATATATATATATATATATATATATATATATATGGGAAATGAAAAATGGCAAAACCAAAAGATAGTTGGCATGTATTCATCAACGTTTCGTCTTTATTGTAAGACGTCCTCGGGATGATAGTTTTAAGAAAAATGTCATGTCAGTACATAAATGTTTGGGGTTGACATGGTGGTGAGATGAAGAGATATAGCAGCCGTAGCTACTATGAAATCCAGAAAGTCCAATATGTGAGAGTCAATGGTCAAGAAAGATTCAAATATATATATATATATATATATATATATATATATATATATATATATATATATATATATATATATATGGGGGGTTGCCGATTAAAAACCTTTTCAAATAAAGATAATGCACAGAGGTATTATAGTTGTTTTCAGCTGTTTATTGTCAATCATACAATGAAACAAACATTTCCACACATTGGATCATCAAATATATGCTATCAATAATGCATTATTTTACTGATTTTTATCCTCTGATAAAAATAACTTATTTTTGAAAATTCATGAAGTAAGGAAACGTACTTTTTTATATTCTTTGTTTGAATATCTGATGAATTTATAACTATTGAAATTTATCCCATGTTTATTGTCATCATCTTTTTATTCTGATATAAATATATATATATATATATATATATATATATATATATATATATATATATATATATATATATATATATATATATATATATATATATATATATATAGCTCTATTACAATTAATATTAAGCTACCGGTGTGCAAGTTAATAATTAATTTTAATGGTCAACATCAAGAAGGTTTTCTTATTGGATTTAAATCGAAAATTTATTCGCATATATATACATATATATATATATATATATATATATATATATATATATATATATATATATATGTGTGTGTGTGTGTGTGTGTGTGCATGATTTTCCCAAATACATATGTATATGCATATGAATATATATCTATCTTTATTCATAATATGTATTAAAATGAGAAAAAAAGAGACAGAGCGTGATAGGCAGAGAAAGATACTGCGAGATTGAATTGGGAAAGAGAGAAAAAAGAGGGAGAAATTTAATAATATGTTTAACAACTTCTGACCCAACGGGAAATATGTAATCTTGTTTATATGATACTGAAACAGTGGATAATTCTGCTCGCTTGTTTGGTATCTTTCTACTAACCGTGCACACTGGGGAATTTCATATAAAGCGAATAACGTTAACAAAGGACAAAAAAAATTAGGAGGAAGAGACAGTAGAATGAGAAGAGAGAGGGGGAGGTTATGAGAGAGAGAAAAAAGAGGGAATACACAATGGATAAAAACGAATGCTTACTTGTCCCTGAACGAGGGCAGCATTAAACACAACGTCGATTGTTTTAAGGCGTGTAAAACTTCCACTTCCCCAAAATGTGCACTTTCGATCGGAACAAAAATAAAAATTGCTTCAGTCTAGAAGGATTTCTCTTTCACTGAGAGAGGACAGAAAAGATAAAATGCAGTATCAGAACCAATACTACACTATGCTCCTAATTGATGATATCATAAACGGTGAATGGGAGATCTTAGACGAATTGATAAATTATCTATTTAATGATAATTAAGATAATAATAGTAATATAAATACAACATACTGAGTTAATGGGCCACGTTTGGTATAGTAGTATTGAAAAGTTACTTCCGATTAATGACCAACAAGTTTTGGACGCATCTAAAATAAGGTCCGTCTATTCAATCTGCATGTTTTTTTATAGAAATCGTATTTGAAACGTAAGGCCGACCGACCGAGCGACCGTCTAACCAACGGACGGAATCCCATTTAGAGCTGCGTTGATTTATCAAATACGGATGAGAACAGGTAACGTTTTTAGACAAATCGTTAGACAAATCGTTAGACAAATCGTTAGACAAATCGTTAGACAAATTGCTGAGATTCTCCTCTTTCCCAGATTTCCCTCTTACTATCATTGTAATCTGATCATTTTTTTTTCTTGAAATCCGTTCTTTCTTCCCTGGACAATTTGTCGTTCATTTTGATTCATGTTTATTTATTTGCATCCGCCCATTTCTAAACCCGTTTTCAAACTAATTCCTTCGGATATAGAATCGTCAAATCTGGCAGATCAATTATCTATGAGAATGGAAAGCCGACAAGAAAAATAATCTTAGAATGTAGATGAGAAAAAATAAAACATAGAGAAGTGAGATAAGCATATTAATGTCTTTAACATTTCGAATGAGTTAAAAATAAAAGGCAGATGTAACTACGTAAAGGGGAACGTGTGGTTTGGTTGTTTTGTTTCACTGCATATCAATCCGTTTTGTGTTATTTAATCTCAGTGGTCCACACTTCTGTATTGGGGCCTCACTAGCAATGTTGTGTTTGGCGATATCTGAAACAAATTCTATGTAAACCAATAAGTGACACCCTTAGAATTACTACCAATCCGAATTAGAGGATAACACTGCTGATGAATGGGTATCCAGAGGATTTCAGCATTTGACATCGAATCCGTAACTAGTCCTGTAAATGGCCGAAGTAGTTTTCGATTTGAAACCCACATTCTTTTTTTACAGGTTTTTTGGATGGGATAAAATATTCTTAACACTAACAGATACCTAACTTGGCGCATGCTTAGTGCCGTCTGCCTTTTCCTGTGTTCCTTGCTTTCTAGCAGTGAAACTGAAAATGATTATATCAACTTCTCAATCAAATGATATTTAATAGTATCAAATAAAATATTTACTTTAAACGTTCCCAAAATAGGAACATAATTTCAACCTATGACCGACATAGGACACAAGTATAGCATATTAACATCTAGTCAAGCACACAAAGGCTGACTATTTAAATATGAATCTTCAAATAAAATTATATTTAATAGTGCCAGATGAAAGCGTTACACGTTAATTTTCACGTATGAAAACATGCCCCTGTTTTTTATAAAACATAGTTTACCCCAAACAAGGCAGGCCGCCACTGTAGACGTAAGGGGCTACTGAGAAAAAAGAAAAGGGATAAGGTTGGGGGGTCAATCTAATTTTGGATATGCGCAGCGATATGTCTGTTTACATTAGTTTTAAATTTCTGCATGTCAGTACTGTCGGGGAAACAGGGGGCAGGGAGGGAGTTCAAGAGGCCAGCAGCACGAAGAAAAAAGCTATTTGAGTAGAAAGCTCTCCGGCCTCTGCGGACCTCCTCGGTGAATGGATGAGATTTAGTTGATTGTCGAGTTGTTCTAGTGAATTTCCGTCGAGGGGGCACCAGAGAGCATAATCTAGTGAAGTATTTGTAAAACAAGCACAATGATGCTACAGTGCGGCGATGGGACAGGGACTGGAGCTTGGTTGACAGTGAGGGACCTATTAGGCTTGCAACTCTTTTTTGGACCTTCGCTTGAAGAATAAGTTTCAAATGTTCAGAGGTTGTATATTTGAACACACATATACACGTTGGAAACGTATAAGCTTGCAACGCACAGATTATTTAAAAGCGCTAGGCCAAAGGTTAATATTGCAATGTTGCCATATAAAAGAAAGCGATTATTTCAAAACCGGTTTATCATATAAAAAGATGACCGTTCCAAGACGGGTAAAATAAATGTCTCCGAATAAAACAGTGTTTCACCATTTTTATGTCTCATTACAAAGATTACATTAAAGATATAATTTTTCTAAACGTTATGTCTAGAATCTTTATTCCAGTTTACATTATTTTGATTCAATAAAATGTCTAATGTATTTACATTTAAAACATTAAAAAATAATATCAATTCATGGCGATATATAAAATGTGTATATGTAACGTCGGTAATGTATTATTACTTACTGTTACACTTGTTACATAGTGAGTGGGTACGTTTGCTAGTATTGATCTCGTGAGTTTATGTGATCGGCCAATTTGAACCGGCACCTATCATCGGGTTAGCGAGTTCTTTTAAATGTCAGATTGGCCCTGGTTGTACTAAGAGCAGACGTGACGTGAGTAAGTAACAGTGAGAAGGAGAAACGACATTTGGCTAGAAGATTTTGAAGGCGACAAACGTACAAGAAAGTCTGTACATCGACGCTGATTAAAACAACATAGCCGAGAATGCACTCCCACCCCAGCCGCTGACAGAGGAAAGGGTCCACTTACACCGTCTATAAAAGGTAGTTCTTCATATTGATCGTTTTTTATTCTTCCTGGTTGTGAAATAATTAATTGCAGATGTTCTCCGGAGGAGAACCGACGAGCGACAAAAATGCGTGATGCACGCGCTAAAAATGGTGCGTTATGAACTCGTATTTAACTTTATGGTGAATTGTAAGGCGTTGAGCCTCCATAAAGAGGGGAGGTATGCAACACACTTAATTATTTTGTCGATTCTCTGTAGGTTTACTCATATAAGGTGCATGATTTTTTTTGTTCACTCTCTCATCGTAGTAAATAATATTTTAGCTTTAAACATAGATATTAATTACTAGTTTCGTTAGGCGTTATTTAAGATTAATGGGTCTTTGTCAGTCGTTACGATTTAAATATTTTTAAAATGAACTTATCCATTTCCGAAATGAAGGAAAGAATAGGAAATAGAAATAGAGTAACAAAATCGAAGATGATGTAAAGCTTTAGATGATTTGTTTTTGAAATTCGTTTAAAGTGAAATTGTGTTTGGCAATAAAAAATGGGTAAAAAAATAAAAATTGGAAGATAATAAAAGAAATGGATTAGCCTAGGGAAATTGAGAGTATTTACTTCCTTTCATGATTTAGATCTAATATATATCTTTTTTTAACAGAGAACGAGTCAAACGAGCTAACACAATAGTATATAAAACAATACTAAGTTGTTATCATTGAAATTGTCATTGAAAAACTTAAGAAAAATAATAAATTATTCGTAATTTACTCTACTTCACAACCAATTATTCTACTGTTTTTTTCAATGACTTCATGACCTGTAAATAGCTCAAAGAATACCATCACGGACTATGGAATCGGCCATCATGAGTTAAAATTGTATCACCATTGAGAAAAGTATTGGACCATAATTCCCACCTACAACTCATATAAGCAATCATATACAATAAATTGCTCACAATAGATATTCTTTTGCGATGAAATGAAATTCAAAAATAACTTAACCATTATGCGAATCAAGCCGATCCCAGGTTGTCAAAGTACTTTCGATTTTGGACTACGTTTAAAATCAGTTAATTGCTCTGTAATTTTATATTGTATAATTTATACAATAACATAAGGTACTTATCGAGCTTGCGATGCATATCGACTAGACTGTTTCCAATTACGACTTACCGAACGGACCGGAAATGGCCAAGCCATCAGCGAACAGTCAATTTCTACCCACATTAAATGAAGACAACCTTTCTATTTCCCTGACTTAAGGGATAATTGACCCTAGTGAATTACTCCTACCCACTGTGTTAAAATCGGTTTAATAATTGTATCCAAATCATTCAGTGAATGAACTTCATTCCTTTCATCTTTGTAGGAAGTCTTTAACTTTTTTCATTTTACTTTAGTGTCGTCAACCATTTAAATATATTTCGTAGTTTTTGTAACGTAAACTGCTTTGGCAATTCCCGGCTTGTTCAGTGAATTGGAATCAGAACCATTAGGGCCGATATTGATCTCCAACTATAAAACAACCTGATATACATAAGGATGGGTAAATAAATAATTATCAATCGTCTTTCAAAACAAAAAAGAAAGTTGATATCTTCTGTGAATACAGATTTTCGTATTATAAGTTGTTGTTTACGAAAGAGGCTGATCTGTTTAGTTGGAAGTTGCATGACGTATCAGGATGATTCCGAAAAAAGTGTATAATACTTAATTGTCTTGCGTCAGATTAGGATTATTCGACTCTCAGCTATTGAGAGATAGTCAACAATTAAACCCTGGCGAGTTGAGGAACGCTTTTCTGATTTTCAGCTTAGTATCACATCATGGGAGACTCGGATCACGCACGACATTGGCGTGGCTTAGTTATAGACATAAGGAAAAATGACACGCAAGAGAGATTGCCAGCAATAAAAAAAACGATTCTATTCTTTATCAACACATCTGTATTACTAATAGAGATTTAATATCTGTCTGAAGCGAAAACTATTACGTCTATTAGTTGTATTGTTGTTCTATCCTTCAACGCTAAGTTTTGGAGGTAGTGTAGTATCTGTTCAATTGTCATTATACCATCCTCTTTAGATATAAAGCCGTATTCTTATATAATAAAATTTTGCTCAGTTTTCACAATCGTATCTAACCCCTAAGTGATGCTGACTGCCCACCTAACAAACTCAATTGCCGTTATCATAGAGTGTCCTTTGTAAGTGGTTACTCATCAGTAAAAAAAATCAACCCAGAAATTACGTATTTTCCTTTTTAGGGGAAAATAGTGTTCTTTTGTCATAAGACAATCTCCCCAGGTATTACGTCGTCCTTTAAAAGGAAGTTTAGTTTATATTCGTTTGTCATGATAACAAAAAGCTAGCAAAACGTATGAGCTTGGGGAAGCATATATTTGCTATTGAAATTAATTCAATAATTTGTCCGACCTTTACTTGAAGACGTTTTGTGACAAAGTCGTTTAAGATATACTAAATAATTTTACTTGTTTTAGAAAGAAATATAGCCCAGAGAGAAAAACTGTTATTTTTATCAAGTTGTATGTTTAGTGTTTCTTATTTACTAACAGACTGTGTATTTAAGGTCACGTGGCAACATAATATAAGTATTTAATGGAATTGATTTAGATTCCTACCGTATCCCGTTTAATATGTCAGTAGGGAGCAAGTAAAACATACATAGCTCATGTTATGAACGGTTAGTAATGATATGTACGCTGGAAAATAGCATTTAGTTTTCCCATCAGATACACCAAGAGGCTTGGTAGAAAAACCTATCTCCGTTAAGTAAATACAAATTGATTAAACTTTCAACATAGTCTTTCGTGTTTTGTCATGTGTGGATCACTGACACGATGGAAACGCTGTGCAGTTTATTATTACTCTAATTATTCACACTCGGTTACTGCACCAGGAGTAGTTAAGATTTATTGTATTTGGACCCTAGCATTTTTTAGCCAGAAAATTTCCACGATCTATGAACATTTTCACTGAAAAAATACTTTAAATTAAATTTAAAAAAACGCGATTTTTAAAAAACTATAAACATTGTGAATTTTCATCTTTAAAAGTTTAATACAGTGAAAATCATCCGCGTAAAAATTGCACGTGGCTAGCTAATGGGATATTGAGAACTAAAGAGTAAATAAAAAACTAGAGTGACCACCGAAGCTAATTCGCGCCATCACGCAATTAATTCCACACACCTAAAAAATATATGTACTGCATAGATACAGGGTTAATATTTAAATTCTTCATATATAAATAATTGGATTTTGAACAGAAATGCCAAAACTAAGACTGATGCATGCGTAAAAAACGAAGGTGCCCTCCACCATGCATACAATACATGAGTACCAGTGATACAACTTCTACGCGGCTTTACAATTAATTTGCACGCGCCGAAGCGGGTCTCAACGTTTCCAAACCGATCCAATAAGACCCCATTTGTTTCTGAACATGCACAGTAGAATACTGGCACTAATTAAAATGTTCATGCACTCGCTTTGAATAACAATCTATTCACACTTGCGCAAGCCAATTCTGTTACATTTCACGCATGCGTATCAAGTCTCCAATCATTTCTGTGCATGCGAAATGCGAAAATATCCCCAAGAAAAGCCAGTATACATGCGCAGAGACTTTTACTTGATTCATCTATGCGCGACAAAATCTGACCCATGTGCTGCATACGTAATTTTATGTTCTGTTTAGTTTCCATTTCTTTCCCCTTATTTACAAACTAGAGTTAAAGAATCCATTGATGTTGTGTGGGATACGCTTTTACCTTATATAAATGTTTTCAATTCATATTTATATATATATATGTTAATATTAGACGCTTAAGGTCTCCTGTTTTTGTTTCACTCTTAGATACTTAACCCCCTTTTTATTTTTTGTATTTACTTATATTTTTTTATTTATTAATTTTCCAACGAATGTTAAGTCTGCAATATCTGGGATTTAGTTAGTTTCTCTGGGAATTTAAACTGCATTTTACTTTAAACATTTTTTTTTTAATGACTCAAAGCTTCTTTAGACTATATATTGGGTATTTAGATCTGTACGGCTAGGTTTCCTTCATCTTATCTAATTACCTTTCTGGTACCAAAGGTACTTAAGCTTTATTTTTTATTTATTTATTTTTTAATGCAACTTTAATTCCTATATCATTTTATTGCTAGCTACCATATTGCAGAATGGTTCTTGGGTGTAGTGTTTAAATAGTATTATTATTATTATTATTATTATTATTATTATTATTATTATTATTATTATTATTATTATTATTATTATTATTATTATTATTATTATTATTATTGTCATCATCATCATCATCATCATCATCATCATCATCATCATCATCATCATCATCATCATCATCATCATCATCATCATCATCCTTCTTCTTCTTATTATTATTATTTATTTTTTTAAATTATTTTTATTATTATTATTATTATTTTTTATTATTATTATTTTTATTATTATTATTATTGTTATAATTAATGTTATTTGATATGCAAATTATCATATCATAGGTAGTCTTAATTATTATTATTATTATTTTATTATTATTATTATTATTATTATTATTATTATAATTTATTTATGTATATATTAGTGAAATATTAAGCTGAAGTATTTCGACACTTGATTATTGGGGAAATGGTAGTTTATCAGTACCATTGGAGAGCCATGAATATTATATCTGTCCTGTTTTTAAATCTCCGAAACAGTTACATGGTAAACAGCTGATGATCACCGTGTTAATATTAAACGCTTAATGTCTCCTGTTTTTGTTTCACTGTTAGATACTTAACTTTTTTATTTATGTTAAGTCTGCAATATCTTGGATTTAATTAGTTTCTCTGGGAATTTAAACTGCATTTTACTTTTTTTTTTAAATGACCCAAAGCTTCTTTAGACTATATATATATATATATATATATATATATATATATATATATATATATATATATATATATATATATATTCTATCGTTCATGATTAAAAGTAATCAAGAAAAAAATGCCAGCCGACCGGGTTCGCCCTCTCTTAACAAAGGCTTATCGAGGGATTTAAAAAAAACGATGAATTTTAGCATGGACTCCTTCACCATTCTCAGTCATGCTCACTCATTATACCATCTTAAAATCTTGGAGACGATTCACGTTCGTCTTAAACGTCCCTCCCTTTGTAAGCAAAGGGAATGTCTATTGGGACTTGAGGTGATCAGTCTCTAAGATTCATCCTCCATTATACATATAATATAACGCGATTTTATTTTCTGTACTCTCCCTTTTCACCCCGTTTTTTTAATCCCTCGTTTTTTTAAATCCCTCGATACAGCCTTTGTTAAGAGAGGGCGAAACCGGTCGGCTGGCATTTTTTTTCTTGATTAACTTTTAATCATGAACGAAAGAATTCGTCTTCCCTTCATGCTTGCGATAATATATATATATATATATATATATATATATATATATGACGAACAGTGTTTGTCTGTCCAGGTATTTTAGCCTTTTCTGCATCTAATACAGACCTAACATCATACCAATGATAAATCACCTTATTATATTGTGGCTAACCTGGATCCTATTTTTGCATTGATCGATGGTCAATTTTTACAGTGGACCTAACATTAAGAACCAATCAAAATGAAGATATAATTCTCTCTTTCAAACTGTTAAAATTACAATCTATTGTTTATTCTTTAAAAAGTTAACTCAACGATTGTTTAGATTTTATTCAGCATTTGAAAATTTTCAATAATTTTATAAACTTGAACCTTTTCTTTCTTAGATGTGTTACTTTTCAGTTTAGAGCACCTGTTCAATGAAGATATGTGTTCCTTTTTCATGTCAATAAACTTTTTACGATGGGGATTTTCAACAACTGCACCCAATGATTAAATGGCGTTCATAAGTTGGCTATAAAACCCAAGAACATATTACAAACATGCGAACATAAGTAGTTAAGCCAGTTTATGTATATGGAAACAGAAAACAAACATTAAACTTTCCTATATGTAACATATATCCTCACAGTTTTCATTATTGCCATATGTTTTTATTACTTTAAATCATTGTCGAATCCAACTTCTTTCTAGTTATTAAATTGACAAGGCTGACTTCATATTGTAAACCCGCACCAACGAAGTATTACATCAAACACTGTCTGCTTACTAATTTTTAAATTTCGTAAGAATGATTGGGAAAGTAAATTTAGAATTAGTTATTCCGAGGAAAACAAAACTTTATAATGAAGAAGCAACAAAAGTGTAAAGAAAGTAGATTTTATTGAAAACACAAAACTATATAAGAAAAGCATGTGTGGTCACCATGTGATTGATACAATTTGAATACTGAAAACGATAATCACTGAGGTGTTTTGTTGCATTTTGAGGATTAAATAATAAGCCTACTTTTAGATATTTGCGACAAGATGCAACTTGTCTCATTTGGGGGTATATGTATTTCGTACTCATATAGAGTAAACTGTAGATTTCTCCGGAGTTTCTAGCAGTTGTTTCACGCAAATAATCATTATAACTTAATTTTGCTTGACTTTGATGAAATAATAATGAAATATATTTTAGCCATCTGCAAGAAAATTGCTATTTCTTGCAATATTTATAGCATTACATCTCCTTGTTTTCCGTAAAATCTTGCTTAGTCAGTTTTCTGAGTTTATATAAATCTATCCACAATTTAGTCAACAACTCATGAAACAATTCTTCAGAAAATTACAAGAATTACAAACAATCGGATCAACGGATTAAAGAAATAACGAATAAATTAACAGTTACAAAAATAAGTCCTTTGCGATTCACACCAGATGTTCGATATTGAGTGAATACACCTACTCGTACATAAAACGGTTAGTTGAAAATAACAGGAAATGAACGGGTAGCCGGGGTCAAATTGATCAACTGAAGATGAGGATATCTAGTCTGGGGGAACTAATAGAAACGGATATGACGTCAGAGTGTTGGAGAAAAGAGGGCAGTACTTTTGGAGCATGGAACACGTGGTTGTTTAAAATGATACGGTCTTCCACTATATCATTAAACAGTGATCATCAATCTCCCTTTTTCGTCAGTAATTTTAAACCAATATCAAGTTTAATAAACCTATTTTACCTTCCATCAGTATTTTTCTTTAGTTAGTTTTTTTCACGATATGTAATAACTTAGTTACAGGTGACGTTTATCCTAGTCGATAAGTATCACACTGAAGCAAGTGCAAGGAATACATGATGTGACAAAAGAACCTAATACAATTAGATAACTTCAATGTTTTTGATAATAATTACGGCAACTTGGTTGCAGCGTGTGGGACACAAGGTGTTTACGCAACATTAAAAAGAAATCATTTTTTAATCTTAGAAATTGATTCATGAAAGAATAAGAAATAGTTTGATACTTAAAAACATAAAGTTAATTGAGCAAAATAAAACGTATAGTTTCAATAATAAATTCTGACTGAAACACGTATTAATCTATATAGCAACTTAACTACAACCCCCTAAACGCTTATGGGCTTAAGGAATGTTTTCAACGGGGCTTAGATCAACTTTCATCCACGTACTTTAAAAAGTGCTGCGTGTGTGTCCTATCTAGTTCGAATGGTAATTCTGTTAAAGTCAACCATTTTGAAACTCTCTATAATGTTAGATTTCAGAACTTCTATTCATCATAAAATATAGAATTTATTGAATAAATGCTAACAGTTCGATTCAAATTAAACTTTTTTTATTTGTGGCTTATTTCAAAAGGAGTAATCAATTAGCGAGACACTATATTATAGGCTTTTATATATCGCAATAGTTTGATCCTTGTCGATGAGCAATAGACCGTACCCTGTAAGGAGTTACAATTTTTTGCGTTTTTATCTATTACATTCCGTATAAACCCATTTTATTTAGTACAATGCATTTTGTCAACAATTGTATACAATTAGTTAAGCACGCATTAATTTTCTACATAGTTAGTGGAAAAGGACACGTTCATACCTTTATCAATGTTATTAGTATGTAATTAGATACACTATACTCTTACAATTTTAAATCTTTATAGCAATTCCATAATTCGCATGGGCATCCATTAGTCCAATCACCAACCTCCAAAATTACCTTCTTTAACTTCAGCACATTTCATGTATTTTTTGTAGTTTCCGGTCATTTTTATTAAATGTTTTCTAATAGAAAAATTAACGTCTACTCCAGACACGTATTTAATAACAATATTCGTGTGATATCACTTTTTTCACAGATTTCACCTCGTACGTTTCTGAAAGCTCCGCATTATTCTGAGGGTTTGTTGCGCTTTTGAAATAGTAAGGCTAATTCCGCTAGTACTTCTTTGATGTTTTAATTTTGCAGGGAAAACGTTACCGCATAAATAGGAAATAGAGGTCACATGTGGTTCATGTGGCTGACCTTTCAGGGGATTGTCTCCTGTGAGAACACAAACTGGAAGAAATTACGTCACACAATATAATAAAGAGCAAATAGCGAGGACAATCTGTTGGAAGCTTGAAGCGATGAGACGTGATAATAAATTACTTAAGAATCGATAATTAACCAAGGGGTCAGCCCCCAGTAATCCATAGCCCCGATATGTCTCCCCCGTCCTTGCAGAGAAGAAGTCAACGTCAACACCATAATGAAATGGTCCTTCTCTTAATCCGTGGTATAGTTATTTTCTTTGTGCTGTTGTGCCGACTTTAGTTCTAGAGCGAATATGAATACCAATCGAAAGGGGAAACCACCATGGGGCAATCAAAGACGACCTTGGATGAAGTGTTTTCAGTCTTGGAGGGCCGTTGTGGTGGAACATTGAAGATATATAGTATATATTTTATTTGATCGTGATACACGAAACATTAGCCCTACCATTGCAGGGAAAGTAATGCAACAGACTTATTTAAGAGCTAAAATGTCATTCTGCTGCCGAGGCACTATTACTTAAGTATAGTTGCAAGGCGACAAGAAACACTGCTGAAACATGCAGAGAACGGTGTGTCATTTCGAGTTTTATCCTAGACTAGTTCCCGGAAACAGGGATTTCGAGTCAAGTATATTCTGTTATGTCAAGTAGAAATAAAGAAACACCCTCATAATATGTTCAAGGGTATTGGAGACATTACCATTTATTACCTAAATCATGGCAATTGCTATAGCGAAATGGTCATCGGTAGAAATACTTTCACACATTATATTACTTAAATTCAGTAATCGCACAGAAAACGAATGCATCAACATGATAGAGCCGTATAGGTGTTATATACATTTGTACGAAGTGTATGCTTAAGTTATATCATTTATAGTTTAAAACAGTTATATATATATAATGTGTCAAGAAACACACAAAAGGTCCCGATTGGCCGAGATTAAAGACGTGATGAAAAGGGAAGCTG
The DNA here is from genome assembly GCA_963556195.1 of Sepiola atlantica. NCBI lineage: Eukaryota > Metazoa > Mollusca > Cephalopoda > Sepiida > Sepiolidae > Sepiola > Sepiola atlantica. The sequence continues at coordinate 150,537,736 of OY744526.1, forward strand.
CATATTGTAAATAGTAGTTAAGCGATTATTTGCTGAAAGGCGATTTAAGTGTTAACTTCGTCTTGGAGAGACTCACTTCATAGCACAACTGAAAATGAAACTATATCGAAACTTATCTGCATTTATGAATTTAAAAAAATTGATTTTGTGAATATTCAGTGTCCTTTTTTTCAGCCTAATCTAGTTCACAGCTGCATGGAATTAACTCTACGGTGACTTGGAAGTCACACATGGAGTTCAATTAAAGCCAATATATCTGGCGTAGAAAGGTGCCTCATTTTCTCATTTCCTTGAAAACTTCTTCTTAACCTAATGAAACTATACATACTTTCACTATAAAACAGTTAAGCGAGTATTGATAGATGTGACCCAAGGTTGGTCAGGAAAGTGGGATTTAAAAATTGCCTGGGCAGCCCCGTCGGCATTCCCCGGTAGGGGCGCCTCAGGCAGTAAGTAATAAACCTACTCCTCCCCAAAGAGGGGAGGCGAAGCCTGGGAGGGTGGACCTCCTAGAACTGCACAGGACAGGCCCATAGATCGGCGTAAATCAAGCCCCGAAGGCCAAGACAATACCAGTCTATGGGGTGCAGTATTCATCGGAACAGATACTACACTTTGATCTTAGCCAAAAGGCCAAGAACAAAAGCGAGTAACCTATAGTAGTTTGGAACTGCAGACACAAATGCTTTATATGTTAAGCCACCATTTTTTAGATGTGTCCTCGCATATCTATAAGAGCTTTTCTCTGTCGACCGATCTGTTAAATTTCAGATTGAAGTAGCATCCTCTTGTAAATACGTGCTCATATTAATGTAAAAGGCTCGATCAAAAGTTTAAAATAACATATTCACAAGTTTAACTTTAAACTATAAATTTCGTTGGTCTGTCTCGTTTAAATCTGAAATAGCATTTCCCATGGTCTTTCATATTTAAGTATACAATGTATTTTTTATTGGTCTGTCATGCTTAAGTATGAAAAAGTCTTTTCGTCATTTTACGACGTTTAATCAGTAGAGTTTATTTTCTTTCGTCTTTCACACTTAAGTTTGAAATGACATTTCTGTGATCCGGCATAGTTTACACTTTTTGCTTGTTTCCGTTTCCGTCGTGTCAAGTTTTTTCCGGTTATTTTATACCGATTGCAGTTTATTATTCGAGTTCTTAATATATTCAGATATGTATTAATAGTGTTTGCGTCTACGAGTTATTCATGGTGTTAATGCATGTGTATACAATCCGACATAGTTTCGTGTTATATACCGAACTGGTTCTATTAGATCCAATAACTTCATGTTAGAATGGATTTGGGAGTAATGAATGTAAGCATAGAAACATAAATAAAATCGCAGAGTTCTAAAAACCACTATGTCTTATTTTACAGATACAACAACTCGTTCTATCCCTTGAGATTCATTTTGAGTTTAAGGAATAAAATGATGAACACAATGCACACTATTTTTCCTAGGTTTATTTACCTTCTTTTAAATAAAGGGATTTTTACAAAACTCTCAATAACATAATGATACAAAATAAAATTAAAGAACTCACGAATAAAACTTGCATATACAAGTATTTGAGGTTTGTGGCAAGCCTTTACGTTTGCTGAATTCATGCCGAAACCACCCGTTTGTGTATATTAACATGTTTGTATACGAATAATTTGTAAATGAATAGTATGTAAACGATATATTCTCCGAGAATCTACAAGTTGAAAGTAAGCTGACAGCAATGACAACTAAATCATTGTTCCTCACTCGCCAAACTCCAAGATAGTGGAGTCACAACCATATGCAGTTCCATATCACACCCGCCACACTGCCATGGTTAAATTTGAAACATATTTTCATCGCAAAGCACGTAGATTGAATGGATAAATCTTATTATAAATGGACACTAGTGAATCTATTAGAGATGCCGTCCATTGATTTGTCTGTCACGCTTAAGGTAGAAATAGCACTTTCGTTAGTCTGTACAGTTTTACATTTAAATACAATGTGTGTTAGTCTGTCAAGCTTATGTTAGAAAATTATTTTTTGTTTGCTCTAACATTTACGTTCGTAATAGCATTCTCGTAGTTCTGTCACACTTAAGTTTGAAATGGCATTTTATTTCGTTTGTTACGCTATAGTTTGAAACAGAGCCTTGAAATAGAGCTTTGATTGGTCTCCCATACTTAAGTAAAAGTAGCATCCTTATGCTTGAATTTAAATTATAAATAGCATCGGTATGGTTTAACTTAAGTTACGAATAGCATCTTCGTTAGTTTCAGGCTTTACTTTAAAATCGAATTGCATTTGGTGTATCACAATAAAAGTTGAAACCATTTTTGTCAGTCCGTCACGATTGTTTAAACTAGAAAAGAATAGTTCGTAAGATCTGAGCCGGGGAAATTTGTTTGATGATCTAAATAAACTGATGCTTGAATATTGAAGAATTTCTATTTACATCAATTTATATTCATTAAAACATTTCCGTTGTGGTGTCACGCTTCCTTTTACAATTACATTTTTTATCGGTAAACGCGGATGTTCGATGGACGCAACTTAAATAATTGCTCATACTGTTTATGAGTGCCAGATGTGTCCAGACATATAAATGCGTTTTGTTTATTGCAATTTATATTTTTCATTGCAGACTCGGTTTATTGGTAGTCAACTTCATAGGAAATCCTTTTTGTCTTTATTTCCACACGACCCGTTTATTGTCCGCACTTTCGTTACCTTTTTATTCGCCATTGGCATAGATAGATACGCTATATTGAAGGTGTATGTGGTCGTAAATAAGGACACACTAGTTAGCGAAACATTAAATGTCACAGGAGAGGAATCGTTACGAACGATTGTTGTCAGGCGATACTTTTTGCTAGTGACGAGTGCAATGCGATTAAAAATTCGGTCAGTAACCTATTTTTTGTATATAATTATGGCAATATCAACAACGCCACCATTCGCCCATGCATGGAGTATTGTTGCCACATCTGGGCTGGTGCATCATCTACTAGTCTCTCCCTACTTGACAAGGTAAAAAAAAGAGTCTCCAACTTAATAGGTCCCTCACTGTCAACCAAGCTCCAGTCCCTGTCCCATCTCCGCAATGTAGCATCCTTGTGTTTGTTTTACAAATACTTCAATTGATTATGCTCCGATGAATTGGCTACTCTGGTGCCCCTTCGACGGAAATTCACTAGAACAACTCGAGAATCAACAAAATCCCATCCATTCACTGTGGAGGTCCCCAGATGCCGGAGAGCTTTCTACTCAAATAGCTTCTTTCCTCGTGCTGCTGGCCTCTGGAACTCCCTCCCTGCCCCCTGTTTCCCCGACAGTACTTACATGCAGAAATTTAAAACTAATGTAAACAGATATCTCGCTGCGCAGATCCCAATTTAGGTTGACCCTCCTACCTTCTCCCTTTTCTTTTTTCTCAGTAGCCCTTACGTCTACAGTGGCGGCCTGCCTCGTTTGGGGTGTACTATGTTAAAAAAAAATTATTAGTTATTAAAATATGTTATGAATTTCAAAGTAGTAACAAGGATAACTATTTTTCTTTATATACTTTAACTTTACGAAAGTGTACAATGTAAGAATCGATTACAGCGCAGGCGTGATCTTTGTTGGTTAGTGGTCTTGCGATGTGATGCAGCGATGTTGGTAGTTATAGTAGAAAGCAGCGGAGTCATTAAACGTGATTATGACGTTTCGACTCTTGATTGAATAATATTAACGGTTTCTTTCAAGTAATAAGAGAATTCCAGCGTGCACTATGAAAAACTAATCACAGCGTTTTTTCTGTCTCTGTCTTTCCTTTATTTCGGAGAGCACATACGTGTGTACATCGCAATCCAACCGGGGCCCATTTAGGACCCGATTGGCCATCGGCAAATAGCAGATACATAACGAGAGACTATCACGGTCATCTAAAGTATTATCACGCAAACTGTCTCCGGTTAACTTATACTAAAAACAATGTTCATGAGATTTCGTTGCAGTTTAGAAACTAATCACAATACAAGCTTTCGTTTTACCCGCAAATTTTCTTACCTTTTTACAAATTCCCCTACCCTCTGTCTCCCTCTTTCATCTTTTTTATCATGCCTTTTTCCGTCAGCAACTTTAACGTCCCCTTGTTTTCTCTGCCTTCCACTATCCCCTCACATTTCCCCTTTAACATACCTCCCCTAGCAACTCTCCAACTACGATACTTCTCCGGCTCCATGAAAGGGTACTAACGGGTAGTGCACATAGTAAGCAATCAGTGTCGGCGATTAGTTCTATCTCTCTCTCTTTCTCTCTCTCTCTCTTTCTCTCTCTCTATCTCTCTTCCTCTTCAGTGAAAGCTTGACACAAAGGGTATGAAGGAACAATTTTTATATATATATATATATATATATATATATATATATATAATATATAGATTTTCATAGCTTACCATATATATTTATATTATAAATATATATGGTAAGCTATGAAAATCTATTTATGCACTAAATATATTTTCATATCTTCATAGCTTACTACCTAGCTCTACTTACGTATTAAGCACTGTTAAAGTAAACACTAAAAATTGATACATAAAAAATTATATCTCCTTATAGAATTCCTGTGGATACATGAAATACTAATATATATGTATATATATATTAATATTTATAAATTCTATTTTTGAAATTACTTTAAAAAAATTTTCTAAATAATATTTTTCAAATTATGTGGGTATCTGTGCGTTGAAGAAGTTGAAATTTATTATAGAAATTGCATTGTGATTTTTTTCTCAGATATTGATTTCTGTCGGGATGATTAGAATTGCAAAAAGGATATGAATTGCATAAAATAAATATTCTTAAAAATAGTTGTGGTATAACAAAATGATATCATAAACAATATTGTAAGTTTTAAGATGAACTATTTAAATTAATCTGAGCGTCCATATGACAAATATAAGCCTCAGATAAAAATACAAGCCATCGACAACAAAGCTGAGTATTGCACATTTCTTCACGAATCATCTTACCGTGTTGACCCTGGCAGCAAAGAAGGAATAAAAATAAATACACACATATGCATATATGAATACAGATAAATACATACATTGGTAGATAAGGTTGGCGAGCCTTCTACTAATTCTCTAAACATGAGAGATTATTTTCCGAAACATTGATTAATCGAAACGTATGATATTTATATCGTTTTTTCGATCGATTTGTATTCTATTTCAACATGGTTTTCTTAATTCGTGTTGTGTGTGATCATCTGTATAATCTAATTTATGTCTCAATATATGTCTGCATGTCAATCAATTTATTGATTTCTCTGTCTGTAGTCAAGCGTAATAAATACCTACACGGATTATTGAATCTGTCATGTCCAGTTCATTGCAATCTATAATTTTATATTTTCATCTATTTATCAATCTGTCTCTCAGATATATATATATATATATATATATATATATATATATATATATATATATATATATATATATATATATATACATATTAATATTTATATAAATATATATATATATATACATATTAATATTTATATAAATATATATACATATTAATATTTATATAAATATATATATATTAATATATATACATATTAATATTTATATGTATATAATTATATATATATATTAATATATATATGTATATATACATATTAATATTTATATGTATATAAATATATATATATATTAATATATATATGTATATATACATATTAATGTTTATATGTATATAAATAAATAAATATATATATATATATATATATATATATATATATATATATATTAATATATAAATTTAAAAAGCAAAATCTCCAAATATCATTTTTAAGCCATTCTCTTTCTCTCTATTTGGGCAACTTGGGAAAAGTTTTTTCGTTCGTAAGTCTTACATGACCAGTCTGCGTCTCTCTTGTTCCGACAGGTTGAGGGTACAGGTTAGACAGCTTGTCTGGCTGCTGTTTCCGACTGACAGGACAGGAGCCCAACCTCTTGGGTAGCGCCAAGAACGGCTGCTCCATCATCAGTTGCATAATACCGTGGGTAGTTGTATGTGCCATGTCGCGCATGGAAAGGGACCCTGCAATTATCTCCGGTGGGCTTTCCCGAGGCCACAACCCCCATGGACCAGGTCGTGACTAATGGACTGGTTGTGTGAGCTTATTGGCACCAAACAAGTACCCACCTTGGCCAATCCACTCTATAATCAAATCAAACATGCCATTACAAAGAAATAAAATCAAACCTAAACCAGACACCCAAAAAACACTTTCGCCTCCGCCCTTGAGGCTTGCATTCTCAAATATACGGGGACTTAGAACCAACATCAACGACGTAGAAACGTTTCTCCTGACAAACTCCCCGGATATCCTAGCTCTTAGTGAAACTAACCTCCAATCCTCAATCTCTTCTCACCACTTTGACATGACTGACTACCTCCCACTCTACCGTAAAGACTCTGACAAACACATGCACGGGCTAGGAGTTTATGTTCGGAACACCCTCCCCCTGACTAGAGAACATAGGTTAGAATCAGATGACTACGACTACATGTGCTTTAGATTGACTTTACATCACAACGTTAGTTACTTATATTTCCTATACCGCTCCCCGTCGACCCAGGACTGTACTCTGCTAAACTCTGTCTCTGAAAGCATAGATAGAGCACTCTTAATTGACTCGAATGCCCAGATACATGTATTTGGGGATTTTAATGCACAACACCCCGACTGGTTGGGATTCTCCAGCCTTACTGACGCAGCCGGCAACTCTACGTATAATTTCTCCTTTGCTCACTCCCTTTCTCGGACTGTTGATTTTCCGACCCGCATCCCCGATCGTGTGGACCAACAAGCCTCACTTCTAGACCTCTTCTTGACCTCAATACCCGAGGCTTGTGTGACGAAAGCTCATAGCCCACTCGGGAATGCTGATCACATTGTGCTAATGATACATATCACGCTAAAAAGTCGTCCAAAAGCTGATGAACCGTTGCTCAAAACAACAAGATACTACGAGCAAGCTGATTTTGAGTCAATCAGAGACCACATCAGTGACGCTCCATGGAGGGAAACCTTCTTACTCCCTGCCAACCAGTGTGCAAACGAATTAACTGAATGGGTCAAAGCAGGCATCGAAGCCTATGTCCCCATGCGAAAATTCTTTAGCAAGCCCCACTCTCCTCAATGGTTCACTTCGGAATGTGCAGCTGCCATTTCTGAGAGGCAACAAGCATTCCGTAAATTCGGCCGCCATAAGTCAGCTACTAATAGGCATAAATTTATAGAGTCAAGAAACAATTGCAAGGCCGTGATAGGCGAAGCGAAGAGAAGGTATAATGAGTTAACAAAAAAACGCATCCAGTCACAGAAACTAGGTACTCGCGATTTCTGGAAAATCTACAATAGTGTAGTGAATAATGGTCAATCTACGATTCCTCCACTTTCAAACCACAATGATGTCGTTTGCACGGCCACTGATAAAGCTGAACTACTCACACAGCGTTTCGCTTCTAACTTTTAGACTCGGGTAACCACCCTCTCCCTGAATTACCATTGCGGACTGTAGCCACACTTGATAACCTGGTCATTACCCCATCCCAGGTCAGAGACATTATAAAAAGCCTTGACACCTCTAAAGCTTGTGGGCCTGATCTTATACCTGTAATAGCAATAAAGAAATGCTCTGCTGAACTGGCCCCTGTTCTCTCCAAACTTTACAATAAATGACTAGCCGAATCTTGCTTCCCCGATAGCTGGAAAATTGCCTCTGTGGTACCAGTCTAAAAGAGTACTGGGAATAGAACCGACCCTCAGAACTACCGCCCAATCAGTCTACTGCCGATCTTTGCCGAAATCTTTGAATCCTTAATCAATCTAGCGATAGTACGTCACTTAGTTAATGCTAAACTTCTATCTGACCGCCAGTATGGATTTAGACAAGCACGATCTACTGCAGACATCATAACGGTCATCTCTGAACGCATGTATCATACTCTCGACAAGGCAGGTGAAGCTAGGGCAGTAGCGCTTGATATATCCAAGGCCTTTGTCAAGGTATGGCATAAAGGGCTTCTCCTGAAAATACGCTCATACGGTATTACTGGGCAACTACTTAATATAATTAGATCCTTCCTAAACAAAAGAAAAATCCAGGTTGTCCTCGATGGCTGTTTATTAAGCAACATGACATAAATGCTGGTGTGCCCCAGGGATCTATTCTTGGACCTTTGTTGTTCCTGATCTATATAAACGATCTCCCTGATGACATAGTGTCTGAGATCGGTTTATTTGCTGACGACACCACGCTTTACTCTCGCCATGTTGGCAAAACAGACGCGATCATATCTGAGGCAATGGCTGCATCCTTAGAAGATGACCTTCAGGCTGTAGTGGATTGGGGCCATAAATGGTTGGTGACTTTTAATGCCGCAAAGACAAAGCTCCTTTCCTTCAACAACAACAAGAAGCCTCTCCATCCACCGATTGTCATGGCAAATAACACCCTACCTGAGAGTTCATCATTCAAACTCCTTGGCCTAACCTTCACAGGTAACATGAATTGGAACACATACATTGAAGACATTGCCAAGGCTGCCGCAAAGAAGGTTGGCTTCCTCTACCGTGCTAGTGAACTCCTTACACCTGACATTATCCTGTATCTCTACAAAGCTACTATTCGCCCATGCATGGAGTATTGTTGCCACATCTGGGCTGGTGCATCATCTACTAGTCTCTCCCTCCTTGACAAAGCCCAAAAAAGAGTAGTCAACCTAATAGGTCCCTCACTGTCAGCTAAGCTCCAGCCCCATGTCCCATCGCCGCAATGTAGCATCCTTGTGTTTGTTTTACAAATACTTCAATGGATTATGCTCCGATGAGTGTGCTGCTCTGGTGCCCCCTCGACGTAAATTCACTAGACTAACTCAACATTCTACTAAATCTCATTCATTCACTGTGGAGGTCCCCAGATGCCGGAGAGCATTCTACTCAAATAGCTTCTTTCCTCGTGCTGCTGGCCTCTGGAACTCCCTCCCTGCCCCCTGTTTCCCCGACAGTACTGACATGCAGAAATTTAAAACTAATGTAAACAGACATCTCGCTGCTCAGATCCCAATTTAAGCTGAACCACCAATCCTCCCCCCCTTTTCCTTTTTCTCAGTTGCCCCTTACGTTTACAGTGGCGTCCTGCCTTGTTTGGGGTGAATCATGTAAAAAAAAAAGAAAAAAAAAATTTGCACTATAATTTATCTCGCTCTTGAAACTGGTTCGTCAGATACTTATTGATGCTTTATAACTCGTATACTGGAGGAATGAAAATATATACATAGTCTCGGAAATATTTGGCGGGAAAGGCAGGGTGTGAATGGAGATGTGGAATGTGCTGTTTACCATACCTATAGGAAAGAGTAATTTATATCAGGCAACGGCAGTCAAGTCTAGTCCCGAGTGAGGTGCTCTCTCTAGTCACTTAGTAACCCTCTAGAAGATACACCAACCTAATTTCTGAAGATAACCGTAAGTCTAAATAAGATTAAAGATAATTAAAACATTACAATGCTGAGTTAATTGACACATTATAGTAATATATAACTTTAACTTTATAATTTTCCTAATTTAATATGAAAATGAATACGGAAAAAACATTATAATAGCAGAAACTTCTGGTTATACATTTATTAAAACTTTATAAAGATTTAATCATTTAGCTTTGGTAATATTTTGCACTAAGTTATTGGGACTTAAGAAAAATATACCATGTATATCTCCGTGTGGGGTCAAATGCCCACAGGAGGTTCCTATAGTAGGGGCTAATACTTGATTCTTATCACTACCTCAAATAATCAGCATATATATATATATATATATATATATATATATATATATATTTAGTAGATGTGCTACCAAAAAAAAATAATACATATATATACACCAACCACATGTTAATCCATATATATGCACACACATGCACACACACACACACACACACATATATATATATATATATATATATATATATTTATACATATTGTTACATATTGTTACATTCTTAACCCGTCTAATGAAAAATAAATAAATATGAAAAATTAAATAATTAGGAAAAGGAACTTAGACACACATACCCACAAATACTAAATAAACTTATTTGGCGTTCTGTAATTTACCCCATCCCTCTCACTTAATTAACATAAGAACCTGGTTCTCTTTCACACACCCTTCATGTCACGGTAAACGTGTGGCAGGCGAAATACCCATCTTTCACTCACAATAAACATCACGCAAGTGATTCAGAAGACAGCATTTTCGACAGAAAGCAAGAAAAGGTAGAAAAACGGCTGAAATAAAAAAAGAACGATTTATTTTCAGTTCCGGATTAGATCCCACTGAAGCATAGAGTTTAAAATTAAATGTCCCGAAATAAAATATACATTTTCACCTTCTTGTTGAAATCCAAACAGCAAGTGTATGTTGAACACATCAGAATCCGGACATAATATAAATCATGCGTGAAGCGTCAACGGGAATATCAAGAAAAACACAGAATGGCTAAGCCAAAAGCGACGGAAGAAAAACTTCAACTTATCAATTTGTTGCAGATTATGTTTAAGTTTAGACATGCAAGAATAATTTAAAAGGAACGAAAACTTCGGTAGATGTTTATTTAAGTTACGAAACTAAAGACTATATGTGATACGGATCGAAAAAATAATACCAATACTCAGCAAAAACTAAAACCTATCCATATACGATTTATTTATGTACAAATAATAATTACGCGTACACGCTTTCATCCACTTTCCAGATAAATCCTGTTAATTTGATGACATTATTTATTTCCTTTGTGACTTAAATAAATCACATTGATTTGAAAGCCTTGTATTTGTTATCGGTCATTATTTGGTTGAGCCACGTAAATATTCAGACCTAAGAAAAACCATTTTTTCAACACATATAAATAATAAGCGCAAAAGCGTGAGGAAAAAAGTGTACTAATAGGTATAATAATAGTGAATAAAAATAAACGTGCCACTTACAATTTCGTGACGAAATTATTAGACGATTTTAGAAGAAAAGTAAAGTAAATAACAATTTCAGGTTTTATTTTTTATATTTTTGGGATAGTCTGTAGGAGATTTTCGGGAACCATTCCCTTCTTCAAGCCTTCTATGAAGGGTGAACAAAGCTCTTGAAACATTTGTTATTATTTGTCGCCCACAAATCTTGGGTAGGCTCTGTAGTAAATACTATTAACACAGCCGCCATCGTGGCTTTCATGCATGTTCATTTCAGTAGTCGAACACTTTGACGACGGCTGCCTTTAAATAGGTTTACTCTCTCGCTGATTTACCGGGTTATTGATAGCGGCCATGTGGGCTGATATCTCGGAATCTTAGTTTTAAACATGTTCCGGGGTTCGTGTCCGGCGAACAGTATGAATAATCATCTCTACACTGACGATTCCCGAAAAGATGAAACGTTTACGTGTGTAAATAAAAACACATATATATATATATATATATATATATATATATATAGGATGAACGGAGTCATATCGAGTCGGGGACAATATCACAAGAAAAAAAGAGAGGAAATTTATAGAATATATTTAATCGTCGGAAGACATTAGATTAAAAACTTTTAAAAAGAATAAAAAAGATCGACTAAAATTAACATATTACATCCCAAGGTACTGTTAATTTTAGTCGATCTTTTTATTTTATTTTAAAGTTTGTAATGAAATAAAATATATTCTATAAATTTACTCTTTTTTTCTTGTGATATTGTCCTTGACTCGCTACTATTCTGTTCATCCTATTCAAAACGTTGATAAAATTATGTACCACAAAAATATATATTTGTTCAAATATATATATCTATATACTACTAAAACTCTATTGTCTTGTATGTTTGCAATCAGCTTTCAGCTTTCCGGTTTTCAACATCCGGTTGCGCATGCGTAAATAGCATCGTCTTCCAATCTGTTATTCCAATTCCGTTGAACTCTTATTATTAACGAACGCATGAAATTTTTCATTCTGGAAATGTTTATATCGCTTTAAATATAAAACAATTACATTTAATTTCATCTAATAGTTTTTTTGTTTTCTCCACGGCTTAAAACATTCAACGGCAGGACTTTGTAAAGTCTGTCGCAGTTTCAAAAAAGCTCCACCCTTTTAAAAAACAAAAACAAACAAACAAAACAACAACAATCATTATTAATATCAATAGCGGCGGTGAACGAAACCACCTCCCACTTTTCCTCTCACAGATTTCACCACTCCTACTCCCTCTGTTTTCGTTACGTACGCGAGACAGCCGGTTGTACCCCCTTCCTTCCTCAAATCGCCCTTTTATTATTCTGTACTTTCAACTAACAATTTCATTTAAAAGATTATATATAAAAATTTGAATTTAACTATAATAAGTATTATGGTACCTGTTCAGTGCATATTTACCTATAAGTATGGCCAACCACTTATAATTCAGTAACTATAATTTAAAAAAAAAAACAATTATAATAAACAGAACGACGCATAGAAATCTATCTATATTCTTTTTTCAACAATTACATTTAATTTCATCAAATAGTTTTTTTGTTTTCTCCACAAGTGTCACGCACATACATGAATTCCATAGCTAATATAACAAACTGACCCAACGGGTCACGGGTGGTCTAGTATATATATATATATATATATATATATATATATATATATATATATATATATATACGTGTGCTTGTATTAGGCATGCAGCTATAGGAGATGATACACAATCAAATATCGCAAATCACCGAAAATACATCCTTAAATCGTACCGTACGTCATCCGGATTCCTAATATCCGTAAATTTGTGTTGACATTCATTACCTCCTGAATAGGAATTTTATAAAGTAGTTTCCCACACGACGTAGCTTAGAAATATTTTCTGATTAAAGAACACGATTTATATCATTTATTGTCATCATTCAGCGAACCTATATATTTCGAAATAATTCACGTTACAGAAATAGTAAGTTTTTCTATATAGTTAGTGAAACCATTTGTAAACGTTGAAAACGTTGCATTTTTTCGAACCTATTTTCTTAAATAACAATTCTGTAATCACATAGGCAGCAATTTCAACATTTAATAGCTTATAAATCCTCATAATAGGTAATTACCTCAAGAATTTTGTTTCGTTTTTAACATTTTTCGGTTGCATTATTTTGTAATATTGTTTAAACACTTTTGTTTTTTTTAATTCAAATATAATTTAAAAAAATAATTTTTAAATAAGTGTGTTATATAATTTGAAAAATGTTTTTTTAACGTTGACTTTTTTTTATATTCTTGAATCTGTTATAACAATGGCAATTATTTACACATTAAAATACTTTGTTATCTGCACTGATGGTTTGTCAATATGTAATAGTTTCATTAAAACTAAATCACTTAGTAATATTTTAAATGCTGATATGTTATTGTAAGATTCTATAAGTTCGGTCAATAAAACGTATGTTTGTATCCGCAATAGTAACTTTCTGTGCGGGTGCTGTATTTTAAAGAAATAATTTTGATAAGAATTATAATTTAAAGTATTGTAGTTATCGTCATAATAAAACTTGACTCAATACTTTTATTTCAGCAATTCTGGATTTTATTATTTTTAAATGTTTTCTCTACATTTGTCTGAATTGAAACAGAATCGTTTCTCTATATTTTTTAAAATTAAACATGAAATTTGTATATAGAAAAACATGATATTGTGTCTAACAAAGACATGGACAGCGAATTATCCTATTATTATTGTCACAACTCAGCAGCTGATAACCGACGTTATTCGCTTGCGAAAGTTTTAACACATTCGTGGCTATTTAGGTTTGAAAAATGGCGTCGTCAATCTAGACAATGGAGAGTAGTTGATTAAATCAGGTGTCTGTTCTATCGGCTGGTAAACCCGAAACACGATGTCAATTGAAGACAACACAAACAAGGATGTATAAAACTGTCAAACATTTATATTGCATAGAAGAATCCACGGGGAAAAATGATGGTAGGAGATAGACGTATTATTGGAAAGTGCAACGGTGCGGTTTGATGTATGTGGCTTGATAAAATAGTTCCTTAGAAAAATGTGTGTGGTCCTAGTTGTATAACAGGTTCTGTCACCTATTGTTGTGATAATTCATAGAAGAATGTTGATAAACCGCTAATATAAGTTTAAATGCCGATTAGTTATAAACGAAAAAGATAGCTACGTCTCCAATTTCTAAGTAGATCCGAATTTTCAGTAAAACTTCATTGCAAACTGTTGCCTTATTTAAATCCTATTAAAAAAATGGTGTCACGCGGTTCGACCCCTTAAGTGGAATAATTTGCCTGACGGGTCTTCATGTGCATATCTTGTGTCTTACGGTATCCATTTTCGAGACGCACTTTTTATTCTGTAATAATTTCTCTAATATAGATTAGGGCTAAGAGTTACCGAATCGTACCATTAGACAACTTGTCATACGTTGATTTAATAAAAAATGGCGACATAGGGTGTTGCTTCTTTTCTTGACAGAATGTTGTGCTTCTGCGTGATCGTAGTCTTTAAGTTCGATCATCACTTAGTAAAGTTCTTGGTAATTCAATATAAAATACAATAATACATTCTGGTGACACGAGGTTGCCGCATTCCTCGTATGGTCAACAATAAACGGCGCCAAATAAATCCCTGAAATTAAATGCCAAAGGTAAACTCCTAAATGTCACTTCCTTCTTCCCGTAGGGGGGAAGGGGCGAGTGTTAACATCCAACGATGCGATTTCTAACAATTCAGGTGGGGGACGAACGGAAACTTATCTGGTGATCTGGTCACTCATCGACTCAAGGGAGAAAGATTAAGAAAAAGATACATAAAGGAAATAGTACGCCGTAATCTCTATTTGCTACCAGTTTTAATGGTGGCAAAGGTGAGAATATACGATAGATACGATAGAGGTTTAACTCGATCGTAAAATAAATAGTTTTAGTAAAAGTATCGTTTGAACTTCATAGTGAGATTCAAAGTATCATGTTCTGTTGTTGTAAGAGAATTAACGTTTTTTATTCGTACGTATTTTTTGGAAATATATGTTAAATAGACAGAGACAAGATAATAAGAAAGAGAAAAAAAAGTGTTGTAAACCATGTAATTTAGGTTATAATAATTAATAACTCGAAAAACAAAATGGATGACTTTTACACAGAAAGGTTTAACAGATTTATTAAAAATCACCTTACCGTGTGATGCAAGGGAGATAAGTCGTTTCGTTAGTTATTCCTAACATCTCCCCGTTTTAGTCTTTAACTTTATCGAGCGCACCTGGGGTCAACTTGGAGGTGCTTGACTCTAGTGCGACTGCGCTTTGGCCAAGTCCTGGGAGGTCTTTGATAATTCTCATCTGAATTTGTCTGCATGAGAGGTGGTGGAGATGGCTGTTCAAATGTATCCATTGACAAATCAAATGGAATGGTTGTACTGTTGTCCACTAAGCTGCCTACAGAGTATCTGAGACCCAACTGGTTTTTGTGCCGTGTCCAGAATTGATTTCCGACTTGAACATCATACAAAAATTGTCCATTTATTTTGCGGATTATGCCTGGTACCCAGTTTGGCCGGCCAGGTCTGTAATTCCGAGCAAACACTGGTGTGCCAACTGAAAATGCTTTTGTTTTGTTAGGGCTTGGTTGTTGCCTTTGTGGCTGGGAACGTAAAGCGGCCAGTGTGGTACAGAGTTTTCGTCCCATAAGTACCTCTGCTGGTGATAGACCATATGGAAAGGAGGAAAGCATGTAGTATCTCCTCTGTTGTTCCCTCCCCTCTTACTTTTAGTAGTGCTCTTTTGAATGTGTCTACAAATCTTTCGACCGAACGTGTGTTATGCTGAATGTAACCCTGGGTTGATGGCTGACGAGCACGCAACATTGTGCGCAATTTCTGCTTAGGACTGTTGTATTGCGAGGACCCGAACCTTGTTGCTGCTGCTGCTGGACCACGAGGCGGGTGGGGTCCTGGCTGGTACACCTCTGGTGGGTAATTAACTCGATGGTGAATTGGTGCTTGCTTCATGTAGGAGGTGGTTGGTCGAGGTCCTGCTGTGGTAGTTGTCTCTGTAGATGATGTTATTGGAGATGTTGGCAAATGGAAACATGCTTCAATATCCAGCCATACTTTGTACTCTGGATTCTGATGAACTGCCTTTTCCTGTTTCTTCTTGCTGAGGTCGTCTTTACTGCTCTGAGGTGACGATGTGGACACCACCTCACATATTTGGTTGAGTGGAATGTCGAGAAGACCTAGTAACTCGATAAAATCAAGTCCCAGCAAATTATGGCATGAGTTTGTTTTATATACGGTGCCTGACACTGTTTTTCCTTTCATTTTGACGGTAGTGGGTAATTGACCCGTGATGTGAACACAATCTTCAGAAGCACTCTGTGCTACCTGACTTGTTGGTGTCAATGAAGGCTGGCCTATGGCTTCCCATAGTTTTTGTGATATAATAGTTATATCTGATGCTGTATCGATCTGCAATTGAATGGGATGCCCATTCAATTGTACTGTAACATATTTTCGTTTGGATTTTTGTTTTGAGAGAAAAGTTGCTATCAGACTGTTTGTTTTTGAAAAACTGTTTGTTTTTAACTGTGTTGATGTCGTTGCCTGTTGTGTGTATGTGAGGTTTGCCTATTATGTGTTGGTTTTCGTCCTGGAGGGGTGCAAAATCCCTCTTTATGTCCGAGTCGATTTCAGCTGCGACAGCGGTGTGTCTTGAAGGTGCAGTATCGCACAAAATGCCAGTTGCCACAATTCCAACAAGCTGTTGGGGGCTGGATTGATTTTGAAGTTGGTGAGGTGGGCCGACGTTGTTTTTTAACTGTGTTTACCATGGATGCTTGTTGTACCATAGTTGAATCATGTTTTAAATTAACTAGACGCTGGCATTCCACGGCAACTTGTTGCAATGTTATGTCTGGATTTTGTTCTATTTTTGACAAAATCCGTGTGCGAATGTCTGTTTCCCCTTCTGATTTCAAACCACACACAAAAATCAAACATTTGAACTTAGCGTATGTGATGGAAGAGATTTTAAAACGTTCAAATTCTTTGTTTACAAGGCCTACATACGTTGAAAAATCGATCGAGGAAGATTTCGTTATGTTAAGACAATATTGAATGTTAAGGCATATTGAATAATGAAATAGACTCACCGAAAATCTGAGTGAGAATTTGTACTGTGCTCTGAAAATCGTAGTCACGAGAATGTTTTGGCAATATGTAATTTACATACCGATCATGTTCCGACGTCCCAAGTTTACGTAATAGAAGTCTTACCTTCCAGTCGTCAGCTTGATCCTGCAAATCCACTCGAAAAATGTCCTCGAAACGCGCAAACCATGTTTCGAACGTCGAATTTGCCATTGGGTCATAACGAAATTCCGTTATTGTGAAATGAAATCTGTAGATGTCCTAAGATTTGTTTCTGAAATCAACGATGTAGGTGTGGAAAATCTCTATTAAAATAATTCCATTAACCGTAATTGCTCTTCTAATGATTGTTTAATTGTAGGATTCATTTTTTGGGGGTTTTTTTTCGTTTGAAAAAAATTGTAAGTCAATCTAATCCTCCGTCGCCACTGTTCACTAGCGTCAAGCACCTCCAAGTTGACCCCAGTTGCGCTCGATACAGTTAAAGACTAAAACGGGAAGATGTTAGGAATAACTTACGAAACGACTTATCTCCCTTGCATCATTCGGTAAGGTTAAGAGTTATCGCCCTTTTTGTCGAGTGGCTGGCCGGAGTGAAAAGTAAACATTGACCACGGATCAGACTGTCTCATATTCTATCTCGCGTTACAGCGGCTAAACAACTCATTTCATTCTAATTTCATTTTTAATAAATCTGTTAAACCTTTCTGTGTAAAAGTCATCCATTTTTTTTTCTTTTGAAAAATTGTAAGTTTATCTCATCCTCCGTCGCCACTGTTGTAAACCATGTAATTTAGGTAAAACAAAATGGATGACTTTTCAACAGAAAGGTTTAACAGATTTAGTAAAAATGAAATTAGAATGAAATGAGTGATTTAGCTGCTGTAACGCGAGACGAAATATGAGACAGTCTCATCCGTGGTCAATGTTTACTTTTCACTCTCGACAAAAGTGCGATAACTCTTAACCTTACCGAATGACGCAAGGGAGATGTCGTTTCGTTAGTTATTCCTAACAAAAAGAAAGAGAGAAAGAGAGAGGAAAAGAAGAACCAGGGGTGAAAGAAGGATTTGAGGACAATCAGCAGACGAAGAAGAATACATCAAAACACACAAAAGTAGAACAAGAAAAAAGAAGTAAATACTGAGAGGAAAATAAATAGTTGCCGGAAATGGAAAAGAAGTAAAGACAAAGCATCAACAAAACCAAAAAAAAAAAAACGAAAAGAAGAAGCGTTAACGATTCTGAAGAGGAACACGCTCAAAATAGATGAGAATATGACGAAAACGATGATGATAGAAGACGACAACGAAGATAATCATGATAATTAAGAAATAAAAGAAGAGGAAGTAAGACAAGGAGAAAAAGGCGAATAAAAAATACTACAAGAATAAAAAGTAGGCGACAAGGGAGTTGACGAAAAAACAACTCAAATTTCAACTTAACTGTTAATCTATCAGTACTGTATTTCGACCGGACTCAATCTAACCGTTCGCAATATACTCCTATTATCACTTGACTGTTTGGAGTCCCATTTTTGAACATTAGTCGTTACTATCATGATAAAAAATAACTGAGCTTTAGTTCGTAGGATCTATTCAGTCAAACGTAACACATGTTCTCTGCTATTGAGAATCAAATATTTTATCAGTTATATTATTTACATGTGAGTTATCGAGTTATCAATTAAGCGATTTGGCGTTGTACTTTGCAATAAATTCAGAACTGTTTGTATAAGACGGTAAACTTCCGAGAAGTTTGTACAGAAACCTTTGTGAATCAGAGGGGTACACTATCTCCGATCTTAGTGAGTTATCTCAAATGTGAGCTAAATACTCGGTCAAGTAGCTTACAAAGATATGTTGAACAGCGTAGGCATTGAAACCATATAACATCCAAATAATATTTAGGCCGTGGCGATTCAACTGTGAGTTATTTACTCTAATGACCGCAATGCGAGAAAATGACATGTGTTATTGCTGCTATGTACACGATCATTAAAACTAGATCTCCCTTAATATTTCTCACTATATATATATATATATATATATATATATATATATATATATATATATATATATATATATATATATATATATGGGAAGAGAAGGATGAAGGTAATCCGACGTGATGGGAAAATGAAAAAGGAAAACCAAAAAATGGATGTTTTTTATGTGTACATCAACGTTTCGTCTTTATTTATAAGACTTCATCAGGATGATAAAATAGAGAAAAAATGTCATGCAAGTACAGATACATGTAGGGTAGACATATTGGGAGGAAAAATAAAATGAAATAATGGCCCCTACTGGGTGGACGTCCGTACTTGTTGGAGAAATAGAAATGAATGTTGAAGAAAATGAGTGGGAAAAATGGAAGGATGGGGTGAGCAAGGACTACTGTAGCTGGTGGTAAGAGAAAGAGGTGGGGGATGAGCAGGGGTAAAGTGGATGGCAGAGAGGGAGTGGAGGAAGAGGGGGAGGGAGGTGTTTGACCAGATGGCTGCGGTCAAGATTGAAGGGGAAAAGTAAGTTGGAATGTTTGTGTATGGGGGGTTATGCAGGGAAAGGAGGATGGGTAGAGAGGGAGGGGGGCTGTGATTTTGGTGGATGGGCGAAAGTTATGGTCTTAGAGAGCGTTTTGAGAAAATGAGGGAATTTAAGAAGGGGTATGGGAGAAAATGGTTGAGAGGGAGAGAGGGAGGATTTGTTGTGATAGGGTGTGAAATATTTGAAATATTTGGAAAATGATAGCAATGAGTGAGGGATTGGAGGGGTGAGGGGGCGGTGATTGAAAGGGTGGGTATGGAATATTTGAAATATTTGGAGCATGAGAAAGTTTATTTGGACTATATATATATATATATATATATATATATATATATATATATATATATATATACAAACATTGTTAAAAAAACAAAATTCTTCTGTTTAACTATACCTTTTTTATTTTTTCAATTTTTCTGATGGTCTTTTTTGTATAAAAATAAAAAAAATAAATGATAAATGTTCCATACATTTCATAAAGTTTCACGACCGTTTTCGATTCTTCGTCGAATCATCGTCAGGTATCAAAAGCAAATTAAAACTAAACTAGAGAAAGAAGAGAAATGTTAAAAGACAACAGAGAAACGCGCATAGAACGTGATCGTGTTGTTCACGGAAGTCGTTGACGATTTAAATTCAGCAACGCTGGATAGCATCAGAGAACAAAATCACATTACGTTAAGCATTTTAAAATGTTACCACTGGTTTTATATATACTAAACATGCCCGAGAAAAGTAAATTGCCACCTAGTCAAAAGGAAAATCACAAGAATATAACCACTGTGAAATGCTTCAGTATTTGCCGAATTATTTAAACATCATGTTTTCTAACTCAGAAAATAGAGGAGGTATCCAAGCAATGTCTAATCCAAAGAACTACCAGTCATTCAAAAGGGGCATTACTCAATTATACTTCGTATCAAGAGACATAGACACGGTTTCAAAAAAGAGAAGAGTATTTTTAGATATTGTGTTCAGTTATATTTATAATATCATTCAGACTTCTCCATCTAGGTACGTATCCCAATATTCACACACGCATACTTCCATACAGATTTTTATATCATATGTTCTCATATTTTTGTTTATTCCATTTCCAATCTCACTCATAATACTCTATCTAATTGTGTGCTAAATATTCACACACATTTCTACACATGCACACACACATACTTGATATACATACATATGTACGCATATACCTATATATATATATATACACATCATGGACTCTCCCGTCGATTTCGACGTATGAGGTCTTGACAACTCAAAACTTGTTTAGTCTACGATGGATGTAGCATGCTTACATTTACTCAATCGTAAATGGCATTTGAGTCCTGCGAGAGATTTGCAAACCAGCCCACAATGGATGCAAGAAGGAAGATCTTGAGAAAAATCGGCTGGGATACTTGTAGATGTTTTTGTTCTTTCGCGTCTTTCGCGCTGTTGATCAATGGCAGTTACAGAGAACCGCCTGATGCCCCTCTGGCAGTCAGATCGCCATTCCTTCCGTCGAGAAGCAAGCTGTTCAAAATCACGATAAGCAATATTGATAGATGTCAAATTCATCTTCAACTTGTCCCTAAAGCGAAGCAGCGGTCGACCCACATTTCGTCTTCCACTGTTGAGCTCGCCGTACATCAGTTGCTTTGGTATTCTATCATCTTCCATACGTAAGACATGTCCTGCCCAACGCAGTTGTGATTGCATCAAAAAGCTTTCAATTCCGCCAATACCGCAGCATGTAAATAGGTCCGCATTAGACATCCGATTTCTTAGGGTGACACCACAAATCGTTCTAAGGCAATTTTTGTGAAAGACATCAAGCTTCTGAATGTGGCTGCGATAGACTGTCCATGATTCCGATCCATAAAGCAGTGATGTTTAGCACAACTGCTCTATACACAAGTACTTTTGTTCTCAAACTTATCCCCCTGTCCTTCCATAACCGATGACGCAGTTTTCCAAAGACAGTGGTTGCTTTCGCAATTCGGTTAAAGATTTCGTCATCAAGGGAGGCACTCCAATTTATCTTACTCCAAAGATAAGTGAAGTTTTTCACATATTTCAGATCTTTACCGTCCACTTGGATTGGAATATCTGGAAAACAGTGTACTGGTGGTCGTTGCTTTACTGGTGGCCGTTGCTTCACACCCTGAACTTGTTTAGGTATGAGGCGAGGTTGGTGAATCACTTCTGTTTTCTTGATGCTGATTGTCAAACCAAAAGCCTTGCAAGCAGCCGAAAACCTGTCCACAAGCAGTTGCGCTTCCTCCCGAGATGTTGCACAAAGTGCAGCGTCATCTGCAAACAAAAGATCCCTGATGACAGTTTGTCGAAGAAGGGTCTTAGCTTTGAAACGTTGCTGGTTGAAGAGACCACCACTTGTTCTAAATTTAAACTTCACCCCAGTATCTATATCAGCGAAAGCATATCTCAGCATAACTGAAAAGAACAAAGCCAATAGCACAGGTGCCATTACGCAACCCTGTTTGGTACCATTTGTCACATTGAAAGGTTCTGAAGACTCTCCATTTGAAACAACCGATGCCTTCATTCCATCATGGAAAGAAATAATTACATTCAGCATGTTGTCAGGTATTCCCAGCTTGTCCAACACTTTCCAGAGGGCTTCGCGGTTTACTGTGTCAAAGGCCTTTGTAAGGTCAATGAAAACCATATACAACTCGTCGTTCTTTTCCCGAACTTTCTCGGCAACCTGGCGGAGGGAAAAGATCATATCGACAGTACCCCGACCAGCACGGAAACCGCACTGAGATTCGGGATAGATATCATCAACAAGGTGTTTAATTATTCTGTTGAGAATAAGCCTTGCCAAGACCTTCCCTGTAATTGACAAAAGTGAGATGCCTCGATGGTTGTCACAGATGTTTCTATTGCCTTTATTCTTATACAAGTGTTTAATTAATGCATCTTTGAAATCCTGAGGGACATTTCCACCTTGCTAGATCTTCACAAAGAGACTGTGCAGCTTCTTCACTAGTGTCTGGCCACCGTACTTAAACACCTCAGGAGGTAAGGTGTCTTTCCCTGACCTTTTGCCTGACGACATTTGCCTAATAGCAACGAAAACTTCATGTATTGCTGGAAGGAAGGAGAGTTCAGGAATCTCAGGTAGTTCAGTGATAGATGAAAGTATTTCTTCATCAGTTGTGGAAGTATTGTTTAGGACCGCTTCGAAGTGCTCCTTCCAGCGATTCAATATATCCGCTCTATCATTTATCAGTGTGCCATCATTTGCAGATACGGGAGAAACGCCAGATTCGTGCGGTCCAAAAACCTTCTTAATACCTTCATAAAAAACTTTCAAGTCTTTTCTGTCAAATGCTTCTTGCATTAATTTGGCATGTGAGGACCACCATGCCTCTTTCATCTGCCGTAATGCTTTCTGGACTTTACTTTTGCATTCCTTGTACAATTTCCTCTTTAGTGTTGAGTTCTTATCATCAATCCAGGTTTTATGAGCCTTATGCATTTCATTGATCAACTCTTGGGCCTCAACATTCTGGTCATCGAACCAGTCCTGATGTTTACGGACAGGTAATCCCAAAACCTCCAATGCAGATGTGTGAATTACGTCCCGCAAGGACTTCCAGGAAGATTCGATATCATCGGTTATCTCAACAGAATCCAATGAGCGATCAAGACGGGCCGACAGTGCTGCCCGCTGAACGGTATTCTTTAATGGTAGAATGTTTATCTGTTTAGGGACAGAGGAGCGTTTCACTCGTCTGTGCTGTAAACGAAAAGACGTTTTACTTCGAAGCAAGGAAAGATCTGAAAGATAGCAACTTGTATGGAACGAACGAGTGATACGAAAGTCCACAAGGTCACGTCTCTTGGTGATGATGTAGTCAATCAAATGCCAATCCCTAGAACGAGGGTGCATCCATGTAGTCTTGTGGGAGTTTTTCTGCTGGAATACAGTGTTGGTAATGCACAGATTAAGCTCTCCACAAAGAGACAACAAACGAAGACCATTCCCATTCATACGACCAACGCCATGATGACCCAGAACACCACGCCATGATGTACTATCCACACCCACACGTGCATTAAAATCACCCAAAAGAATAAGTTTGTCCTTTTGTCGAACATTAGTGATAATTTCTCTTAGTTGCTGGTAAAAATCATTTTTCTCCTGCTCTGGTCTGTTCAACGTGGGAGCATAACAACTAATTAAAATAGCACGGGTATCACATTCAAGATTAAGGGTTAATGTCATCAAGCGATCCGAAAACCCCTTTGGAAGGGTCGGCAATGACTTTGCAAAATTGGACTTGATAGCAAATCCTACTCCAGAATGTCGAGGCTCCTCTGGGCCTTTGCCACTCCAGAAAAAGGTATAACCACCCTTTTCTTCTGTCAGTTGTGAATTTCCAGCCAGGCGAGTTTCACTAAGGGCGGCAATATCGATGTCAAACCTTTTAAGCTCAAGTGCGACAAGAGCCGTCCTACGTTCTGGCTGAGTATCATTGTCAAGTAGAGTACGGACATTCCAAGATCCAAAATGAAAGTTTTTACTTCTTCTGTTATTGGGACTGCATGTTGGATACCCAGACAGCTGCAGTTGGCTGCCAAGGGTAATGATGAGCAAGCATATGTTTAGGGCTCCTTTTATCGCCCCCTCCCCAGCATAGGGAAAGCAGTGCTATCCCTAAACAGGGCTGCTTTGTCACCGATAGAGGACACGGACTGCACAATTGCTCAAATGTTTGGGCAGAACGGCCATCACCCACCGGTCGCCAAAGTGTAGAGATCGAGCTAAGAACTTCCAGTAATATCCTTTACCTGTTCCCGTCGCCTTACCCTATCGCCTGTGGACTTTTTTTTTTTTTTTTTTTTTGTGTGCAGGACTTTGGTATAAACTTAAGTTGTCAAGAACCCCACACAAAAGATTTGTTTATAGTGGTGAAAGCCTGTGTAAATACTATCCACACTTTTTGGACCTTTTCATAAACCCAAGTCGGTGCAGAAGAATCGCCACAGATTAAGCAAGAAAAGACCTCAGGTTTAACATCAGAGTTTTCCATCTCCTAGATACCTGTCTTAACAAAGACTAAGGGAGGTATCTTGCCCAGTGGTATTAACGCGCCCCCAGACACTATCCTGGGAATTTTCATAACCCGGCACCATATATATATGTCTATACATATATAGATACAGACCACTACCCAGTGGCAGGGGGTTAGATTGGTGAGCGCCGGGACATATCTGCATGCCAGCAGGCCCTGCACACTGCACCTCTGGGGTTCTAACCTACTCCGAGATCTCTAGTCTATTAGCCTGGGGCCGCAAGGCGCCCAGTTACCATAGTGTACCACGGGGAGGTCAGACTAGAGTCTTGTCTGGGGATAGGCTATATACCAGCAGGGGAGACTTACTCACTCGGCTCCCTTTTCGCTCAGCTAGTGGGCTATCTGGCGGCTAAGCAAAGAGTAAGAGTAGGAAGCACATGCAACTACAAGTACGCTCCACTGTTGCACTAGACGCATCACGCAGACCTGTGGATAACTCCACCACACCATATACACATATATATACACATATACACACATATATATATATATATATATATATATATGTTCATATTCATATGTACACACATATACATATACATCCATTCATATATATATATATGCATATAATTAGACACACACACGTTATTCACACACACAAACATATATATATATATATAAATATGTATATCTATTTGCATATCTCTCTCTATATATATATACGTATATATATAATGTTCATAATATTTACTTATAGACAACGTCGTTTCGAGCTTTTGCTCTCATCAGTGCAGAGAAGTGATAATTTTAGACGGTCACAAGGCACGAACCGGATTCACAGAGTCACCTTTGACTTCGTACGCTTTTACTCTATTCTCTTGGCTATAGGAAATTATCGCGTGATACGGAGAATCTAAGTTAGATTTATGCCAAACACAGCGTAAACATCAAGACAGACTAGAGGACTCAGCGAACTCACTTAGAGTATTGCTTTGTAGCTGAAGTGAAGGTAATTTTCATATCTCCTAACAGTGGTCAACTTTCTTAAAGAAAGTTTATAGTGATATTCATTAATAAATATTAAATTATATTTATTGACAGACGACGTCGTTTCGCGTTTTTACTCTCATCAGGGAATTAATAATTACAGACGGATATACCTATAACATCTACAAACACATAACAATTTCATGTAAAATTAGAATAACACAAAATAAAGATGAAGCAGCCAAATATCAACTTCTACGGACAACAAATGACAGCTCATAAAATTTTGTTTACGGTTGAGATTATTCTTTCGTTTCTTTGGGTTTTTTTCTTGCAGTCTAGCGTCCGCATCGCTTGACCAACCTTGGTTAAATACGAGTCATGATCTGACTTTGAACTGATTTCATTTTCGGATATCTATTATAAGGTCACATATGAAACACACACTTTTGGCGATGAAGTTTTCTTCGTCAGAGACACTCGTTAGTTGGCCCACATTATAGTCAATGTTGTTTCGCATGTTATATGATCTTGATATTTGATAGTGATTTGTAAAAGTTGCATTAACATCGACGTTTTGAACTTTCAATTTTCCAAATTATGGATTTGATTACATTTACCATCATGCAACTTTTTATCCTGCTCAATGAAGTTTTTTTTTTTTAGTTAACACTTCCATTAAATAACTTTAGAAATAGTTCATACACTATGGAGAAGTAAGGTTCAGATAAAAAACTTAGCTCATCCTTGCGTTGTCAGGCAGCAATATGCAGTCTCATGACTAACTCGTGTTCTTCTTATTTTTCTCTTCGTTCTACCTCTTATTATTACCATTTTTTATTGTATTATTAATGCATTTTACTTTATTTCATACGATCATGGAGTTTAATTGATTAAGTTATTATAAGTTATAATAACTTTTAATAAATTATAATAAGTTATTATAAGGTTGCCCTATTAGACTGTATGGAAGCAAATGATATGATTTCGGATATTAAACTAAAAATATTCTCATCATAGTTCATCATAATTAAAACCTCAGCAATGCATAGATTACAAGATCCCCGGGCAGGTTGAAATGATTAATAATTATCACTATTGATTCATTCGAAAATGAGATATTTTTAGGTTTTAAATTCTGAATGTGTTAAGCTAATGGAATTTTTAAACGTATTTGACAGCATTATAATGCATTGAGATTTTATTTTGATTGGATTTAAGGTAGAGCCAAAGAAGAAAAATATTTAATGTATATATGAATATGGAGTACAAATTGTTATTATGCTTATTAGCATTATCGTTACCATCCATATTGCTATTGTTATTACAGTTTTTATTGCAATTTACTGTGTTATTAGATTAAGTAAATTATACGTATGTGAATTACATTACTCTGCATACAGTTATTGTCTAGATGAAATAACTTCTTATTTATACAGTTACAGTGATATATATAGATGTTGCGATGTTTGAATCCATTTCTTTAGGAGATTTAGTAATTTTTAAAAGTGGATGTA
This sequence comes from Sepiola atlantica, assembly GCA_963556195.1. Classification (NCBI taxonomy): domain Eukaryota; kingdom Metazoa; phylum Mollusca; class Cephalopoda; order Sepiida; family Sepiolidae; genus Sepiola; species Sepiola atlantica. Next base: position 150,565,053 of record OY744526.1, read on the forward strand.
ATTATATTTTAATTCATGTTAGTTACATTTGACTAAAACATTCTGGCTGCATTTTAGTTTGAAACAGTATCATACTCATATGTAGCTTGGACCTTATTTACGACTATTTTAGAGAATTCATTGGGGTATTTGTTTCAAACTTAGTACGGGGATACCATTTAATAGCGTCTCTCCTTCTATTATTCGTAATTTATTTTAAATATTGTCCTTTCCTATGTTGTTTGTAATTTCTGTAGTTAAAATGGATCCGCTCTTTGGAGTTATATTCATATTTGCGTTGACAAATGATGCCTTACTTATATTGCGTTTATTTTCGTTAGCAATTCATTTTTTGATTTTAGTATTCGTGACAATATTACATGTTAATATATACATTATTTATTTAGGTGTTCCTACATATAACACGAACGTAATTATAATGACCTATTTAAAAATGTTAGGGACAATGGAGTTATATTAGAGTTGGGGTCATTCGCATTGTAATCACTGTTTTATTGCGCTTGTGGAAAGTTTGCGGGCAACGGTGTTAAGGTCTAATGTTATATCTAAGAAGGGAATTAGTCTCTGTTTGATAAGTGTATATTTCTATCATGTTATTTCTTGACGAATTCGTTTAACAGGTTTTTTTTAGGTTTATTATACTTTTGATTAAATGTCTCCAAAGTGAATAGGGCGATATCTCTATATAACCCCTCTTTAATTAAGAAAATCGTGTATGGATTTCATTTAGTAGCAATACACAAACTTGACTAAAAAGTTGTGCCCAATCTGTGGATACCCTTAAAATTTTAAACTTATCTAGTGTATTTGATCTACTCTAGAATTAATCTTTTAACTCAATAATTGATTTCCTTGCTTAAAGTATTATTTACACTTCTTTAAGATAATATCTCCTTATTATATAGCTTTATTAAGGACTTTATTAAGCAAAATGGGTGATATATACTTATAATACGAGTCTCTGTCAAGAGTAGATAAATGTAATTCTGTTTTCATGTGTAATGTTCGAAATCCAGATATTTACTTTATTTGTTGATATCTATAATTTATTTGTGTACTTTGATAATTCAAGTAACATCTTATAAATGTGCTTTGACTAGCCCTACCTATGTAGATCCAGATGGACATGTGAGCTTATCAAATAGGTGTATACAGAGTCGACTTTGTCATAATTTTAAATGTAATATAGAAGACATAGGTACATTTATTTTATTATATTTATAAACATTTGCCTAATAATATTCATAGTATTTATGGTGGTAATATTCTAGTTTGACCTCAATGATATACATGATATCTCTATATTGTCAGACATCTAAGCTTAACAAATTCAATAATGATATAATGACTCATTATTTATGTTATACCACCGTTTCTCTAAAATAAATGTATGCTTTTGTTTAAAGCTCTATTTATTATAAAGTAGAAGTTTCAAATAGTCCTTATGATTCGATATTAAAAAGTGTACTTATTGCCTCCCGAATTATGATAATTAGTATTGGCTGTCTATGATCCCAGTTATCATATGTTAGCATTGTTTACATTAATTGAACATGCTATAGTAGCAAAATTTAATTTTCAGTGCAATTAAATTAAGTAATATATAATCTGACTTACATTATTTTTTTCAAGAGATATAACTAAATATTCGAAAATATGCATTTTATAAAATTCTTTAACCGTTGACATCTGTTCCGGAAATGGAAGATGTTGTTCGGCTTTCCAATGTTAAACCTTCACTAACGGACTATTAACATGAAAGACTCTTTTAGATTTTTTTATCCAAAACATATTAGAGTGCTTTGAACATTACTTTTTTGCTGAAAATGATCTGGATATTTGAACCATTAAATTTAACGCGTTGAAATTTCTGATCGTCCATATGCCATTTTTCTGTGACGTTCTTTTTATTATCTTCGTGTAAATCTTCAGGTTAGGGTAAGGGTAAGGGTAAGGGTAAGGGTAAGGGTAAGGGTAAGGGTTAGGGTTTCCGATAAAGGAAGATTATTATTTTGTATAAACAGCATGGATTACATGTGTTACCTTCAACTGGTCTGGAAATAATTGTAATAGTGTCGAAATAAAGAAGACCATGTTAGTTCGTAATTAAAAGTGTTATTTATTTCGAATGAATTTAGTTTGTTTTATACTGTTTTAGTTTAACAAATACATTTCTTGTGTCGGTCATAGATAATTTTAAATAGAATCTAGTTTTCCTGATAATGCTAAAGTTAAAAATAACACATATCATTGTCTTCTTTATTGTATAAATATTTTTTTGTTTTATTTTATCTGCTCTGACTGGCCAACATTTGAAATATCTTATTTTCTGTCTGTTACACTAAACTGACTAATATCTTTTTATTATTCCGCCCCCCCCCTCCTTAATTGTAAATATGAATCTCTTTAGTTTCTCTTTAGTTTGAAAAATTATTTTCATTGCTAAACTGTAGAAGGAAAAGAGTGAGAATAAATAATTGGACTTACTGCATTGAATCTAAACAACAATGCGGCCATTTAGCTTGGAAGGATTTACAAATACAAAAGACAGAATAAAAATAGCTCATATCAGGGATCTGTAGAATCGGTGAAAAAAAATCAAAATAACTTAGTTTAACTTAGTTCTACCCAAACAAAGTAAGTTGCCATTGTAGACGTGATGGGCTACTAAGAATTATAGTGAGAGTTTAGGGGTCATCATGAATTGGAAGCTAAAAAAGGCATCAACGTATTTCTATTGAAACCTTGTGGGTCGATAATGTTTAAATTTGAAATAGTGTTTTTAGATATGTTCATGCCCATGTAATACAGGCTCCACTCAAACGCGATTTGTTTTTAAATAACATTGTATTGCTCAACGCGTAAATTAAATGAACAGTTATGAAGAATAGAAGTTAAAGATTCATTGTCCCAACATTTTCGAATCCATTACTTAAATCAAACCCGCCATAAAACGAGTACAAATGGTCAAAACAACTTTTGTAAATGCTGTCATTTATAACATTAAATCAATCTTATTGTTCCGAACATAACTGTAATTGCAAAATACGTCAAACAAAGTATCACACATGTCATACAACAACGCCTAATTGATGTACAACTGTGTAAGATGTCATTTTAATTTGGAAGCTGGCAAAATTATGCCGATCGCAGAATCAACTTTCTATTTTGTTTTTGTATTGTTTGTCTCTGGAGGACATAAATTCGTTATGAAATATAATTTCATTATTTTCCATATTGATTTGTTATTTGGACGAAAGGGAGTGAAAAGAGGAGGCGAAAAAAGATTTGGGAAAAGAAGGCACAGAATTAATTGACAATCGAAAAAAAATAAAGAAATCATTAAAGTAAAGAAGGAAAGCAGTTTAAAAGAAATTAAGCATAAAATAATAAAATCAAATAGAAATGAAGGAACGAAACGAACAAACACAAGAGGAAATGAAGGGAAAAGAGAAAGAAGAGAATAGAATCACGACGAAACCAAATAAAATAAATAAATCAAAGAAAAAGACAGTAATATAATATAAACGAAGAAAACATGAGGGAAAGAAAAGAAAAGTATGATCAAATAAAAATTTAAAAAATTTAAAAAACGAATGACAAAGGAAACAAGCAATCAGGAGAAAAGAAATTAATGAAATACTTTTTTAAAAGCAATAAGTAAATACAGGTATACATATTTTGGCTGAAGAATGAAGAAAATTCAAAGAAGACATGGACGAAGCGAAACAGAATAGAGAGAAAGAAAAGTCGACAGATGTGACAAAACATGAAGAAGTAAAACAGGAACACATGGACACGAAAGGGCACAACGGAAAAAAAGAAACAAGAGAAAAGTATAAAAAAGAACGAACGAAAAATTGATCAAAACAGAGACGAAAAAAAGGAAAGACGGAATGCAGAAACAAATAATTGAAAAGTTGCAGAATAACGGTAGGACGCAGAAAATGTAGAATAACGCGACATACTTGGCGTGAATATTTAAGAGGCGAGAACCAGAGATTATAGCCCACCATGAAAATTAAGATAAAGTAGACAGACTAGTTATTCCACTTCTGCGAGAAAGCGAAAAAATCACGTCACTAGATTTCGAAGTCGGGTTTGTACTCTGTCAAGGAAGGAAATAGTGCTCTGAACGGTCGTTTACTAGATGTGACAACAGTAATCTATCTTTGGACGTATCTGACTTTCGTCAAGAGTCAGGTACTTTCGCGAGAGGTATAATCATCTTACCATTTCCCATCGACTTTAGCAACTGACTTGATGTAAGTCTTTCAGTTTAATGCCTGAAGTAAAAAGTCAGTCCTATGAGTTTATAAAATGCTAGAAGCATTTATTTTAACTGGGGCAAAGCGAAGATCTGAGCGTTGGCGGTGAAAAAAAGGAAGCTTGGTTTTAGAGGTATTAAAAGAAACAAACTACCCTTTTCCCATTAAAACACCCTCTTAAACAATGATTTCTTCATGAATGGTTCATAGTGAAGCAAGGGTTGGTAATTCCTAACCCGCGCCTCTGTTCACCAAACTTTGCTTGTCTATAGCAGGACGTAAAATGCAACTATCATTGTAGATATACTTCGAGGAACTCGTTCTACTACACTGGTTGACATACCAGATCTTGAGAATATAGTCTATCCGACTATTTCATCGAAAGTTAAAGAGTTAGATGGATAGGCGTATAAAGGTTATTTATGGCCACAATCACTTCGAAAGTGGCCATCCATCTTAATACTAAGCAAACCCAACGTTGCTTGACATAGTTAATCAAACAACAACAGACGATGCATCAAAGTGATTAAGCTGTAATAAATATATATTACCCGTTTATCTGTTTAGCTATTAATATGTATATTTATCTATTAGAATGCAATCGGAGGATTTAATTTAATTAGCTCCTTTTTGGCGACTTCTACATTCGCTCGTATAATTAATATCAAAAGACCATTATTTCCGTTCTTTTCTCCAAGTATCTGTAAATATCCGTCTTTACTCGTATCTCTGCATGTATGTATCTATTTATCTATGAAATACAACATGTTTATGCATCTATATACTAATAATTCTCGTCTATTGTTTGTTATTGTGTGGGTTTCTTTTACCTGATAGACGAACAAATGCAATTAACCATTAGAAACTTAGATAAAACTAAAAAAAAACAGCAAAACAATTCTGACCATATTAATACATACAACCGTAACCAGTTGCGTAATAACTTTAAGCGAGACGAAAAAGTCATTAAAAGCATTAAAATACACAGACACATATATGTGTCCTGTTAATGAGAATGTGGCTCCTCCAATAATAGTAGTCACACTTCCTGCTACATTGGGCACACATCTACTACTCTTTCCTGAAGGCTATTATTGTATCTTCCAGACTCAAGTTCAATCTAGCAGCATTTGAAGCAACACAACTCGCCCATTTGCAATTCAGACAACTTTGGGCATTTCTGTAGTATATATGAAGCAGCTGCCGATTAAGAAATCGAAATTGAAGAGTTCCGTTTTTTTTCCTCCAAGTACACTTCATTCAGAATTCACCGGAAGTTGAATTTAGTATTTAGAAAATGGAGTTAAATGAGATTAATCTTCGAGACATTGGTAATTTAATGAACCAGCCGCAAAAACAATAGATTTTTTACAGGCACACCGCCTGATTTCTTAATGTTAGGGTTAGGGTTTAGGGTTAGGGTTAGGGTTAGGGTTTAGGATTAGGGTTAGGGTTAGGGTTAGGGTTTAGGGTTAGGGTTAGGGTTTAGGGTTAGGGTTTAGGGTTAAGGTTAGGGTTTAGGGTTAGGGTTAGGGTTTAGGGTTAGGGTTAGGGTTTAGGGTTTTTTATTTAAATTTTTTTTACTTCATATAATAAAAGAAATTGTTAATTGTTACCCAAAAACAAACCAGTCTTGCATTTTTTTTATGTTGTAAAAAAATCACTTCCGGTTGAATTACCTCCCTTTATTTTCAGTAGAAAGACAGAAAATCTGCTGCTTCATATATACTACAGAAGTGCCCAACTTTGTGTTAATAAAACATAAAAATTTACAGAACGACTCATATGTAAAAAGACTGAGAATCGTAGAGGCTTTGTGCATAAAGCCAATAAACATTAATTACGAATCGAGTCAACATATTCTAAAGTTCCTAGGTTAGAAGTTTACTATAATAAAAAAAACCTCTTCGTTTAGCTCGTTTTTATATTGTAAATTAAACTGTTTAAATTTTAATTAGCTACGCGCTTAACACGTGATCACGTTCTAAATACGGAATCTCATAATATATGGCGTACTTTCGAAACGTTATAAATTGACAGCACAGCTCAAACTCAGTAGTTATGAATATGCAAGTCCAACCCTCCGCCTGAAGACGATTGAGACAGTCCGTTGACAGTAAAAAAGGTAAAGGTCGCATAGCCTGGACGCGCACGAGTGTCGTTGCCGACATCGCACACTGCCCATGGCCGTAGCGACAGTACTCGCGAACAAAAATGGAACAAAACACCTACGGAGCCTATATCCGACTATTAGACAAGAATACAAGAATAATTATCCAAAAGATTGAGAAGATCAAAAAAAGATTAATTAAACAAAGAAACCTTCCGTGATATTCAATTAAGCATGTATATATATATGTATATATATATATATACATATATATATACATATATATATATATATATATATATATATATATATATATATATATATATATATATATATATGTACTAGAGAACCTATTACGTTAAAAATATCAATGGGAAATGTTACATTTTTCCCACAAAAATTGTCAATAACGTTTAAAATCCATCAAAGAAAATACAGAAACATTGCAAACAAATATGAAATAAATAAAGAACTTTGAAACACTTACTTGTCTAGCCACACTGAATTACTGTAATCCAGCTAAACAATCTCTATACTTAGAAAATTAAAAGTATCGCCATTGGAAATAAGATGGCCTTTCACTCTGCAAGTATATTAATGCACACATTGGTTCCAATATTTATTAACACCTATTTCCTCAATTTAATGCACTACTTTCGATATATAAATGATAGTTCTTTATGATACGATAGTGACATATGAGCTAAATATTCTAATAAATATTCACCATCATATTTTACTGTATGTTATCATAAGGCATCCCTACACTCCCATTATATCCTGTGATAAAATAATCCGACCAGACAATAACATATTACCCATTTCTATATATCCTAACTATATATATATATATATGTATATATAAATAGCATCAAATTTAATGCAAAAACAGCAAATATGAACTTTACCGTATCGATACACTATCGCAACAACTTAAAAAGATTAATTAAGCTCTTATTTAATCAGATATTAACAAGACACCACCCATAGATAAAACACACTAAGTATTCATTTTCAGCACAATAAAGTCTCAACGATGGTTTAATATTCGGGAGGACCTCTTGTTTGTTTAGAAAACACTGAAACAACAGAAACACTATCTCAGCTGCACGAACCTTGTTCTCCTTTACTCACGTGAACCTCTTTCTTCCGGTTATCTCAACACCACCGTATCCAGTATCTTGAAACTGGTCGGTGTTTTAACCAATACTAATACACACACACACCATTACACTGAGAATGCGATTTTCTTTTCTGTTGTAAATGTTCGCTCGACAAGTAAAATGTCGCTTTCGCTTTGAATTGGGCAAGAGTTCGTCTCTATCATAACACTCCCTCCTGATCCTATAATCCAACGTATGACACTTATGTAGCGTTCTTTTTTTCTTTAGCACTCATCCGCCGAAGAAGGCATTCCCTCCACCGTCTTGACCGAATCGTCAGGCGCACTTGAGTTTAAATCATGTGGGCACCACTCTTCTGTCTCTCTTAGGCGCTGGAGCCTGATACCTGACGTCGCTGAAGGTAACCGTGGAGACACGTCTCTCACGTGCCGAGACATGTCAGCAATGACCATCGACTCTTGAGCTAGTTATCACGGTAAGGCAAACCTTTAAGTTTTAGCGTAGACTGCCTTGCGAATTTTCACCCAAACTGTGTCAACCTCTCTGTAACGTGCTTAGATCAATTGGTGGTTCGGCAGATGCATACATCCAATCCTATTCACTCGAATCTGTTTTGAATGCAGTAAATTGGCGGGTGGTGATAAGGCGAACATATGATTCTTGGACTAACATTGTACTAATATACAGCCTAGATAACAGGGCAGCAATCCGTTTTACTGTCCGAGGTACCCCTCTCCACGATACACTTTCCAAATAGCCTGGACCACTAAACAATCAGAGTTACATACCGTATTCATTAATGAATTATCTGAAGTGTTTACCGTAATTTGAAACAGAAGCCATATTCGGAAATAATAATTTTGTCAGACTACGAGGGCAGTTTTTTTCGTAACAGAGGTCGTCAGATCGGAACTGGGGGGGTGTGGGGTGTGGGGGGGGGGGCAGAAATCGATCAATGTTAAAAAGTCGCAACCATTTTAGAACGCGATTTCCATGCCAACTATACTCCATCCCTTACGAACCTTCTATTCTGCGATTGCATCGGAGCTGGGTATAAAGTATGACTTTCCTCGCAATTCAGAAACGACCACTTATGCCACTGCTTTCAACTTGAACGAGTCGACTTTGTGCCACAAATACAATGTCTATCTGACTCAACGGAACCCCTGTATCGATGAAGATCTGCCAGAGCTTAGATCCCCCGTAGAATAGGAACGCATAGACTGTGTTTTCTAGTCTACCATTGCACTTTGTTCACACGTCTCTGTGGAACATTTTTCAGTGACTGGTCCGATTTTACTAGTGCCCCATCGAAGGAAAGGCTATACAAATTAGCTCAACGTATGCAGTTGCCGCTTTAGGAAAATCTCGCTCGCGGCTTTGGTGTTTAACCGAAACTTTCCAGTAATGGCACATGCAGAGTGAGTATTTTATGCGTATAGATAAGTCTACACATTACATAGAAACTCTAGTAGACAAATATCTTATTAATAACATTTTAATTATTTCTGATGATGGGAACGTGATGAAACGTTTGAATATAAATGTTCACATAAAAGTTAAACCTTTTGACCTAACTATACAGTTGCATGTGCACTAGCCGCCGGACAACCCTCTGTGTATATACTGCGTTAAGTTTATATTCGGAAACACATTTTATTAGTTAATATAGCATCTTTATATGATGGACAACCAAATATATGTTAGTAGATTTTATGGAAATTTATTTAAGCACGCATTAACTCTCCTAGCTTTTAATAACAGAAGCTACTGCATTCAAAGGAAATCAATAGTCTAGCAGACAACCCTGACATTTGGACCGAACAGTTCCGCTGATAATCTTCTTATTTGTATATTTACCGTAATATGTTTATTTGTTAATGTATTTGGTTACTCAATTCCTCTCTTGTGTCATTATTTAATGGCCGTAACAAGACCACAGCAACGTGGCGACAAGGAATATTAAGGAGCCTTAAAGAACCCACACCGACTATGTGGAAATTGTCAATATTCGTTAAACATTGAATGTACAAAGTTCTATTTTTGTACCAAATTCGTTTTTATTAACAGTACTTGACAATCCAGAAAAAGAAAACCGAACAAAAAGTGTAACAGAATTACACTGAACTTTACTCGTTTTTTACAGATCTATCTTGTAAGGTTGCGATTATATATAGACTTGGCCTGTCCGCTAGACAGATTCTACTATATTATAGTAGTAGATAGTTTTTATAATGGCCCAAATTTCTTACGTGTAGGAATCTTACTACAGAAATTATAATTAACTTCTTCCACGATTTGCTCGCCAGTCGATTGTGGCTAAAAATGTGACACAATTTACGTTCAACGACTTTACGGATTTCTGTGAGATATTCAAACTCAACCATATCACGATCATATCAACCGAGGCCCAACAGACTAGCCTAACGCTACGTTGATACGCTGAAAAGAAACCTAAAAGAAAGCTGAGGACACAGCTACGGGGAAATCCTTACAGCATTACTTTCGTGTGCATAGAATTACGTCCAACGAAAACACACGGTCATTAAACAATTATCATTATCCCCTGTATTGATAGGCTTCTTGCTCCTAAAATAACCGGACGCAAAACATGATTACTAAGCTGTAGAAAAAATATTTTTCCCGGATATTTCGTGATAAATGTTTCTGGGAAGTGGGTACAATTTAGAAAAGAGTAGGAAATATTATCAACATAATTAAAGTTCCACTGTCTACTCACAAGAGATATTTGAATTCAATCAGACAACGCATGCCGCACGATGGTGACAACACGATGCTGACAAATCATGAGTGTCATTTACGATACATTTGACATGTCAACGAACAATCGGCACCGACACCGACACAACGGCGTTTAAATAGTAAAAAAGGAAATGCCGTATTTTAACGTCTGTATTTAGACTTCTGTGAAGTTTATACTTAAAAGGGGTTGTTATAGTAATTTACCCATGCACGCATAGACTCCCTCAGCTATAAATAGCAGCAGATACTGCTCATAGTAGAAGTCAATAATCCAGTAGACATCCCTGACAGTCGGACTGAATAGTTTCACTAGTAACCCTCTTATTACTATATGTGTTGTACTACTGTTCTCTATTCTCTATTAGAGTTGTTTGATCATGTAACTGCCTACAAGATCAATAATTACCGAGATATCGGACTAGAAGTGCATATATTGGCACTTATCATTTCGGAATTTATCGTCACTATGATGAATGTGTCAACACTTTTAGTACGGTTACGTTATTCAATCACAACCCTTGTTGCCATAGTGACTGACAAAATAGACCACCGTGTACGAGTTGACCCATTATTACGTCATTCATTTATTTACGTCATCCACTAACCCTCCAGCTTCTTATGCTACCCCTCCCGCCATTTAATATATAAACAAGCAAGCAACAATGTTTTAGTGTTGAATACAATATAAAAAAAAGTGATAATCGTTTTCTTTTGTCATAATCCAGATCACACGCCATTTCACATGTGCACTGATACAAACTTTGGATGTTTTTTCTCTTCGGAACAGATATTTAGATAAAATGAACGAGAAAATGCAAAATAATTCAATTACACGTGTTTGTCATGATCTAAATTTGATTACTCCGCATAAACTCAACAGGCGATATAATGCTCGTATGATCATAAAATTCACAATTTCCATGGAAATTGTAAATCTGTGGACATTTTATGTCTATATTTAATTTATATTAATTCTATATTAAACCAGACGCATTTTTCCATGCCCAGTTTGAAAGAATGTTATCACATATAAGAATGAAGTAGAAAATGTGTTTTGTTATATATTTCTTAAAAACTAATTAATTATCGTATTAAATAAACCGGAAACCACAACGTTGCTCGTGATTTGATAACGAACGCCATTACGTTTTCCGCGTAGCACATTAAATCGAATTTTATGATATTCAATTTTGTGGGTTGGGCCGAAGGATGATCTCACTATTCATTGGGTGGAAACAGTGTTAGAACAGTTGCAATAGCTGAACCTCATCGAGACACACCCAAGGTTTCCGAAATGATAATGCGAACCTGAAAATACTTGCTCCACACCCTGAATACCTTATTAATAATTCCGTTTTCATGTTTTACTTTTTTAAATTTCCAAGTTATAAATTTAAAAAATAATTAAATTTAACGTCGTATTTCCTTGTTATGTATATCCAGTGCGAACGCAGACCACACGATTCTATTATAACAGCTTTATAAAAATGAAATATATTTATCGAAGTACACTGGGTTATATAGTTTCAGAACGTATGCAGTTATGGAGATCTATCCCTAAATCCTAAGAAGTTCGTGAAAAAAAAACACAGAGCCATGAACTAATAATTTCATATAGATTCTTTTTACAGTAGATTTTAATATAAGGTTTCTTCTTCTATAAAACAACAACTATCGACACGAATGTTTCCGATTGTTTACGATTTCGATGTATGAAACAAACCGGAAATGCCCGATGTCGATTACGATTTTTAACCCCCTGAATGTTGAATCTGGTTTTAAAAAATGACTTTTTACCCATATTTTAGAAAGTACTTTGTAAGCTGAACCTATCATTGTATGCCTAAATAATGTATATGATATTTGTAGCATATTAGTATTACAATCAAAATAAATTGTAAAACTTGAGTAATGTGCATATTGTGATGGCGACCATCTTGAATTTATAATTAGGTTCATCATCAGTTAATGGAAGATTGTAATTTTCTCATGCTCATATTAGTTATCTGCTAGATTAACTGTGTGTATTCGTTCTGCTTTGTCTTATATTGAAAATGAACCAGTTTTCCATGTAGTATCGTTTGCTATTAGAGGTGTTAGACTTGCTGCAATTTCCCGGCAGACGAGCTTAGAGAGTTAAGCCTTGAATAATGTAACCAAAGCAGACGACATTTAGTATGCGAACGTAAAACCAAAATGAATTAAACGGCGATGACAGAATCTGTTCCGTCTGTTGACGAAAAATAAAGCAGCCTAATAGAAAACAGACAAAATTGCAACACATTCAAACAGACATGCACTCTTTAGGATAGGGTTAGCTTAGCGTTAGGTTGATTAGATAATAAGCGAGTAGATATCCTAGCATATAATTCCATTAGTTGAGAATAAAATGAAATGGAAAACCGCTAAGAGGTTAACTGATGTTAACGTGATAATCTCAAATTGAAAATTGCTTCGGAGGTAGGAATGTACTTGAAACAGATATGATATCCTGTGGCTCGAGGAGAGAGATGATACCATGAAAAACCAGTCCGTTGGGAACCGCGCGAGACGATTAGACGTGTAAATGACATTGGCTGACTATGAATACTCAATCAGTAATTTCTCCCTATCTATATCTCTTACACACAACCAAAACTTGTCAGTGATTTAGAACAAAGTTCACGTTAGGTAAATACCTCACGGACTTCCATGATCATTTGGTCTTGAATAGGCCTTTTCGAAGGTGTAGACGAAACTTTAATTACCGGACGACGTTTCCTTGTTCGGTGGTGTGGGTGGGGCAGAGAAGGCTCGTATAGCAGGAATGAGCGGCGGTTAACGTAGGAATATCAATTTGTGAAGTTTAATGTTTCTGCTTTTTTCTTTTTTTTCTCGTGCCCATATACAAAGCTATTCAGCTTACATAACGTCCAACCAGTGTTTGGTACATTGCTGCCCTTGATGTTGTTGAGTGCTAGGTCCTTTGCTATGCAGGGTCCGCCTAACAGAGGGCATCAAAGGAGGTGCTCGATGGTCTAGAGTTCTGTGCTACAGTCGCATGTGGTTGTGCCATTAAGATGGCCCCATCTACGTAGAGCCTCCCTAGAACGGTGGACACCTGAGCGGAAGCGGTTCTGCTTGCTGCATGTATGATACAAGTTCGAAAACACAACAGTATGTTAATTGGCGCCGAATAACAACCATGGAAAATTATTTTGATAACCGAATAGACTAAAAGATTCAGCGTTTGTTTAAAAGGAAAATTTGATATTAGTGGAGGGACAGAGAGCTCAACGCAGAGGAAGAAAAAAGGAACATACAAAAATGGTAAGAAGAAAGAGAGACAGAAAAAGCGACTAAAAAGGGAAGATGTAAGTACTACCTTCCTATTTCTCTCTCTTAATATATATATATATATATATATATATATAAAGAAGAAAAGCAGAAAGTATGTTCCTTCATTAACAATTGATCTGAAGACCTCAGATGTTGCTTCAATATATTAATTAAATGTGGCCCAAAATTCTTTTTAAATGGTGCATATGCATTTAGTAATCTATTATTAGTGCACAATAATTTCTTCAATAGATGGTGCAGATATTTTGGGAATTTTCCATCTAATATGGTCCATGTATTTCCAGACTCGGATGACTAATGCTGTTACGGTTCTTTCTTCTGGATATTTAGATAATGCAGAGTGCTTGGAACAGCCTTGTTTATACTACCTTTACAAGGTTCTCGACATTCCCTCGCTACTTTTAAAAAAGTCGCAGCTGATAGGTTTTATTCCCGCTCCATAGGCAATTAACTTACTATAACATGTTTTTCTAGTAGGCAGTATTTTTTTAATTCTACTTTAACAAGTAAGATCGGTCATCTGTTTGTGATTTTAGATTTGATCGGGAAAATTAATGAAAAGCTTATGTTGACGTAGTCTCAGCTAAATATATTGTTGTAATTATTTCATAGTCGGAATTGCCTGTACATTTAATATGAAGATTAATTACTTATCAAATTATTTTCCTTTAAGTATGGCAGATTAACAAAGCTGTCACCTCTCTGTCTGTAGGTACATTATTTTAATGTGCGTCTGCTATTAACGCTATTCTGTTTTTATACTTGCTATCAATTGAACTGTAATGGGTTGTATTGTCAAATCCATCGAACCATAAAACGCGCGAACAAGAACACGCAATGAATAGAATATATAACGTATTTATTTGATTTGATTCATCACATTTTTCGTGATGCGTTATATTATGAATAACCATTTTGAAACATTACACACTTTTGTGTTAAACATCACATGATTATTGAAAAACAAAATTGCACTAAAGAATATATTTCTGATCCGTTCTTCTTTAATATTCATTTCTAGGTAGATTTAACGGTGTCGAGCATCTCAAGTATGTTGGAATATGCCGAAATCAATAATTCGTGTCGTTTTCTATAAGGTTATGTCAATTTTATCTCAACTAAAGCTCGAATACATAAAGACCTTTCTTGATGTAGCAAATCCTTCAATAGGTTCCGGACCTAACTGATGAACAACAACTTTTGTGCAAAATTCAATTTTATTCATAAATATAGTCAACTCTAGACTGATACATTGATTCTCTCACTATTTGACATCTTGGTTGTAAGAACTATCTGTCTTTGGCCACAGAATGCCCTTCCATTTCCGATATCACTTCTTTAGTGGAGCCAAATCCCTTTTCCTGGAAAATTCGAATTGACTAAAAATATGATAAAATTAATGGTGATTAATTATTTATTTAAAACATTTTTTTAACGTCTTCAGCGTCCTAAATTATCTTCAAAAGACCGTCATTCTATAAGATTATTCGATTTGTAGTTTCAAAATTATATTGCAATGTAAGATGTAGTAATAAAGTAAAAATATTCATAAAAATTAAATTTCATATTGATTCTTTTTTTAAGATATAGTTTACTTGCATGTTATTTCAGAGTGTTTTTTCACTAATAGTAAATTTAGAAATACAAAATACTAAGATCTGTAAAAAAAAGAATCGAGATTATATTAAATCTTTATTAACACATCTTAAATTGCAATACAATTTTGAAACTACAAATCGAATAATCGTATAGATAGTCGGCTTTTTAAAAAAGCGAATTTCGGACGCTGAAAACGTACACAATGTAAAACAAAACGCCCTAAACAGATATTCCTACTTACTTGCCTCCCCACGGGGGCTAAGTTAGACACAAGGTCGATTTTAAATGTGGGGTTATCCAGCTCCCCCAAAAGGGGAACTCTAGATTGGAACAAAAATAAAAATTGCGTCAGTCTAGAAGGACTTCTTCACTGACCAAGGACAGAATAGACACTGTGTAATATAAGAACAGATAATACACTTTGTAGCAAATATTTTTATTGAATTATGAAAATCCAATTTTTAAAGATAAGTACAAGTTGATTTAATTTTAAAAGTTTGGATATTTTTTTAGCTTCGTTCTATTCTTAAAAAAATTGATTTTTGCAAATACAAACCGTTGTCACAAAATATAAAAACACACGCACACACAATCTATCATTGAAATGGGGTAAGTTTTTATTTCTTTCCTCATGGATATGAATTGAATTGGAAACTTTTTCATTACATTTTTTTTTACTAAAATGTATGTATTTATTTATTACTTTCATTAAATATTGCTTTAAACATATTTCTGCACCCCTTAAGTAAACACCATTCTTTCTTTAATTCAATATTTTCTAACAATAAAACAAAATAATTTCAATTAAAAATTTTTTTTTTTCAATTTTGCCTACATTATCTCTGTTTAAAATAAAACTATCATACATGATTGTGAGTTCCCGATGATGGGCAGGTGCTTTTTGCTTCCTCAAGTTGAAACCCAGGAACGATTTTAGCAATGATTTATACCTTCTACCGGAAGTGAGTAATTTGCATATTTGTCAGTTACTGATCATTTAAAAGCATTTTTCTTTCTTCTGGCGAGTCTGTTTTTGGATGTTCTGGTGACAGTTACATTTCGTAAGAGTTTGTTTGTTCACTCTTGAAGAGTTCTTGCGAACAAGGTCAGAAAACCTTTTTTTTGGTACTTGACTCCTGACAGAGTTGGGGTCGCAATTTAGCAATATTTCGCAACGTTTTACGTCGAAGACATTTTCGACAAGATAGCATGCATTTGTCTCGCTTATATATACCTTTTATAAATACACGTTGGATTGTTATTATTTTAGTTTAAATCAAAAATCAAACTAGGGAAAACCAAAAACGATTATTTAAAAATGTAAACATGCCTATATATTTTTAACGATACGACTCCACTACACCCCACCCCACATCACCCCATCCTAGATTAATTGCAAGATACGTTTTTCTAGTATATATATATATATATATATATATATATATTCGATTTGTTCGAGGGGGGGGGGAATGATTTTAGAATTTAAAAAGAAAAATACGATTTAATGAAACATAGTAAAATAGATGTAACCCCGAGGCGCCTTTTGACCGACTACTTTTCAAGGGAAAACGTCGGTATCTGTTTTAAAAATTGATTTAAGTTTAATAATTTAACAATTTCAGTGCACTGTGACTATGTTGGCAAGACTACCCAGCGATTGTCGGTTAGAATCGCCCAACATATACCAGGGTATGTTCGCCGAAATAAACCCATCCCACCATCCCCGCATCTACAAGCACACGAGTCAGCTATAGGTGAACATTTGCTTAGTAAAAAGAGTTGCCGTGATCTCTATTCAGACGACAACTTCTCCGTTCTATATAGAGGACGTCACAAATTTCATCTGGATATTCTCGAGGCCATTTTCATCAATACTCAATATTCAACGACCATCTCTATGCCGACAGAGAGACTTAAAACACAAACTTTTGATCTTTGGCGACTCCTTTGCTTCTGATGGGTGATCATTTCATCTGTGCTTGGCTATGTATATATATGTATATATATGTTTATATATTGGAACAACCCCGGTCTTCACTGAATGATCTATTTTATAAGTGAAAAATCTAAATCTATATGTTTATATATATATATATATATATATATATATATATATATATATATATATATGCATGCACTAATATACCCCCCTTTTTATATAATTTCTTTTTTATTTTTATATAAATTTTTTTTCTCCTTCCCGCCACCTGCTAAACTTCTTCATTATACCATTTATTGGTTTTAAATTTGTCGGTTTTTTTTAAACAAATACCGACGTTTTCCTATGAAAAGTAGTTGGTCGAAAGGCGCCTTTTGACTCTTGACCTGAGGTCTCGTCAACGTTGTGGCCATGTCAACGCTTGTGAGCTGCGACTGTGAGAACTCCCTATTTTGCACTCGGTTGTACGGGTTCACCCGCACTAAATCGCGTAAGCCAAACCAAACGATCCCCCACACATACGCCCACTCAACATGCATCCGGCCTCACAAGGTCATTATCCAACAAATGTATATACATATATATATATATATATATATATATATATATATATATAGAATAAATATTAAACTAAAAGTGAGCTTTTAGTAAATAGAACCTAAGCCTTGGCTTAAAGAAAGAATAATAAACATAATTTTATTACAGAATATACCTTGCACTGAACAATCGAAGTTTAAAATAAATCTGGGCATTCGTACATGTTTATCACTCTTCGTTCATCTCTCTCTCTCTCTCTCTCTCTCTCTCTCTCTCTCTCTCTCTATATATATATATATATATATATATATATATATATATATATATATATATATATATATATATATATATCACTATTTCATGTATCCACATAACATTTTATAAGGAGAAATACTTTTTTATCTATCAATTTTCAGTATTTACTTCAACAGTGCTCGATAGTAAGTATTTTAGCCTGAAGATACCCCCCGGGGAGGAAACGCGGGAGCCTCTGTGTAGCTTAATTGCCATAAATATATTTTCATAGCTTACTATATATATATATATATATATATATATATATATATAGAGAGAGAGAGAGAGAGAGAAAGAGGTAGAGTGGTATTAGAAGGCTTTATATACTTGTACATATATCTATCTATACATCTCTCTCTCTCTCTCTCTCTCTCTATATATATATATATATATATATTTATATAATACTTAGAGTCATACTATAACTTACGATTCCAAGATGATACAAGGTTTCAAAGAGACTCTCGACAAGTGTTGCTTTTGTTGTGTAATAACATTACACTAATTCAAATAGTAAAAAACAACATATAACAGAAAAATGCTTGGGGTAGTCACATGAAAAGCATGAAACTGTGGAACCTCCTAGATGGTTTCAACTGTAAGAATTGTATCAGCTCTTATACATGATTTCAATTTTTACCATCATGCACTTCATAAAATAACGCATACATTCTATTGTGTTTTAACAAAAGTATTTCTATTTATGTTGTAAAATCATATATATATATATATATATATATATATATATATATATATATATATGGTAATATGAATTATTAAAAATAAGAACGCCATACAATGCATTTTAATTTAATTATTGTTGAAGCGAATGTGTGATGAGGCTCTCTTTAGTGAAGTATATGGCACGTGGCGGTGCAAATTGAATAAGAAATCGGGTTCTTGTTTAGAATCCATTATTTATATAGTAATATGAATTAGTATACGTAAGAACTCTATACAATGCATTTTAATTTCATTAACTTTTTTCAATTTATTTTCAATTCATTTTTTTCAAAAATATACTCATCATCTGAATTTAAAAATAAAAGAAACAGATATATTAAATACCTTATTTTCTTTACTTTCTCCTCGGTTTCTGGTGTGTTTTCAATTCGTCTGTTGTTGAAACGAATGCCAAGAACATGGCACGTGGCGATGCAAATTGAATAAGAAATGGTGTTCTCGTTTAGAAAGCATACATATATATATATATATATATATATATATATATATATATATATATATATATATATATATATACAGTTAAAGAAGTTTAAATGTAGCAATAAAATAGATTCACAACTAATGTATTTTCCTAAAGTTACAGTACTTGGTAGATCATTATAATTATTTTATTTTCATGAATATGTTTAATAAACATTTAGCCCGCCATTATTTCCTGGCTCTGACGAAGCCTTAGATAGCTTAAACATAAGCGCATTTGCATAAGTCGGCTTAAATATTTATATAGTAAATATTTATATACATATATATATATACATGTATATATATATATATATTTATATATATATATATGTATATATATATATATACGTTGCTAGCTTTAATGCATCGTTCCTTTCACTAAAGTTAAACGCTCTATGACGTCAAGCCGCCGTATAAAGTGTTCAAGTCATCACCGTTTATTCGCTGT
The DNA here is from genome assembly GCA_963556195.1 of Sepiola atlantica. NCBI lineage: Eukaryota > Metazoa > Mollusca > Cephalopoda > Sepiida > Sepiolidae > Sepiola > Sepiola atlantica. The sequence goes on from OY744526.1 coordinate 150,584,680, forward strand.
TCAACGTGGGCCGAGTGGTTAAGGCGTCGGATTTGAGTTGCAAAATACTCGTAATCCTGGGTTTCAAATCGCATGACAGGTAGTAAATAGTCATATCTCAATGCTGATGAGTCCCAATTATTAAGAACGAAACGTATACGCACATAGATAATAAACAATAACAAATATATATATATATATATATATATATATATATATATATATATATATATTTATTTACGATCAACGTGTGTGTTAAAATGTAAGTGTTTTGTGTATTTTTGTACTCAACCTGATAAGTACATTTCTGTTTATTAGCGCTAACTAGGCTGTCAACTAGGCATCCTTACTGACTGGAAATCCTCGGTTAATCTTCAAAGATGAAAAACCTACGCACAAAGTAGCTCATCAGAAAGCATCATTTTGCAGAAAAGTAGCTTAATGAGAATCCATCTTAAAAGAGAAGATGATCTTAAGTACAAGTGAAACAAGTCCTTTTCTTATCTCGTCGTTCGTTAACGTTTTATTCTCTTTTCTGATCAAGGCTACAAAATAAACGAGCCATTGTAAATTGTTCTGTATTCCCAAGTGACAAAGGTGTAGAATTATGGAGGCTGTTATTGGTTCTCAACACTTAGTCATTTTCAGAAATATAGATCACATCACATATGACAATGAATACGTTCAAAATAGGTATGTGTTCAGCCTAATGGATACGGCCGGGAACCATTTGAATCGGTTATGCCGCGTTTAAATCATATGTAATCTATGATGTTTAACAAAATATGAATACCGTTGAGAAAGATAAGAACCAACACTTTATTCAAATTTTAAGTAAGGTAAACATGTGTATGAAAATAATCGACACAATAGTTTTATCGAGCGTCTGTTCCGTTTGGCATTAAGCGACCCCGAAATGTGTTGCTATGATTAAAAATTTCAAAATAAAACGAAGATTATCGACATGAACAATTAGCTCACAAACTGAGATGTCTACACAAAGTAGACGCATAGGAGTGCATGAATAACAGACGAAATACGTTGACTTAAACTGACAACGTAAAAGGAACGATCCTAGGCATCGTAAGTCTGACAACCTGCCTATACACCATGTGATTATATATAGTCTGGAAACTCTAGTTGGTTGGGATGGTTCACGATCTCTTATTAGGGCGATCTGCTATCTTATAAAAATAGATTTAACAAGCCGCGCATGCATGGTCCCCCTCTGTATGTGACTCATGTTGCGAGTGTAAAATGCAATAAATTTGGGCAATTTGGGGCATTTTTGACCCCCCTTTGACCCCCTGGGGGGCGAGAACCAGAATTTTCCTAAGGTCAAGGATGCTCATTTCACATCCAGAACAATTTCCTCTACATTTTGGCCAAGTTTCAGAAAAATTGAATGCATGGATCAAACGTTATGGGAGGAAAGGGTCATTTTTTGCCATTTTAGGGGGCTTTTGACCCCCTGGGGGCGCGAACCAGATGTTTTACAAGGTCAGCGATACTTATTTTCTACTAGGAACAATTGCCTCCACATTTTGGTATAGTTCAGAGAAATTTAATGGATGGATGAAAAGTTATGGGGCAAAAAATGTAATTTTTTGCTATTTCGGGGCCTTTTGACCCCCTGGGGGGCTAACCAGATTTTATTTAAAAAATAGGAGAATGTCACTCTCTAACCTGACCAAAGTTACAACTTCATGCAAAATTTCAGAGAAATTCAATGGATGGTTGCGGAGAAAAATCCGGACGGACGGACGGACGGGGGACCAAAAAATAATAACTATTATAAATACATATTATTGACATGCACAGTTTATTATGTTCTTTCTACTCCCCCGGCGTTGTCCAGGAATGAACCCAGAAAACATTTATGAACAATGAAGACACAGGTTACGAGAACGACTAGGTATGCATAATTTTAGACCTTTCTCCATGAGTAACCTAACACAGAGAAAATATGCTGTAGTGCGTGACATATCGAATGTAGAAGAGAGAAACATATACCTATACCATGTGCAGTGCCGTCAACAAGATAAGTGTGTTCGCTGGGAAGAGTGTGTGGTGAACCGAAAGATTGGATGGAAAGAGACCTGGGTTTGAAAACGAACAAGAACTTCGTTCTTGGAAAAATCTACCTATGAATCGTGTCCTATGGAGAGTAGACAATGATGAAAAATTCAGATGTCGTAAAAAAAAACTCACAGGAATCTTCTGTCCAACTGTAACTTAGCACTAAGTCTGTACACGTGAAAGCATAACCAAGTCACGAAAGTAATAGAAAAGCTACTACACCAGAATATAGGGAAGAGTAATAGAGGAGAGCTACTAACAATTAAGAAAATTAAGAATATACACCTTCATAGAGCTTGAAAAAACATGCATGGCGAAAGGTTATTCAAGGATAAAGTTAACAAATGACAGGTGGTAAGGAAAATAGAATTTGGTAGTATCCCTGCATAATACATTGATCTTCCCACGAGTTATTACACAGCAGAGACTAGATCGTGTAGTGTGGGATGCGGAAACGAAAGTTGGAATAATGTTGGAGTTGACTTTTCGGGGTTTGCGCAGTATAGCACCCTTAAAGAAACCACCATTTAGGGCTTGTACAGTATAGACCCCTTATGGAAAAAGCTTTTCGAGGCCTTGTGCAATGTCGACTTTTATGAAAAACACTTTTCATGAGGTTTTGCAGAATAGCGCCCCTATAAATAACGCTTATTTTGGGGCTTGTGCAGTTAAACACACCTATAAAATACGTTTTTAGAGGATTGTGCAGTATTGTGCTTCTATGGAAAACACTTTTCTGTGGCTTGTGCAGCATAGCGCCCTTATAGAAAACGCTTTTCGGGGGCTTGTTCAGTATAGCGCCCCTATAAAAAAACTTTTCAGGGGTTTGTGCAGTATAGCGCCTTTATGGAAAACGCTTATTTTGGGCTTGTGCAGTTCGGCACCTCTATGGAATACGTTTTCAGGTGGGTTGTGCGGTTCAGCGCCACCATGTAAAACGCTTTCTGGGGGCTTGTGCAGTATAGCGCCCCTCTGGAAAATACTTTTCGGGGACTTGTGCAGTATAGCACTCCTATGGAAAAAACTTTTCGGGACATTATGGAATACGCTTTTTGGGGGGTTCTGCAGTATACTGCCCCTATAGGATACGTTTTTAGGGGGCTTATGCAGTTTAGCACCCCTATGCTAAACGCTTTCTAGGGGGTTTGTACAGTAAAGCGCCCTTATGGTAAATACTTAGTTGGGGCTTGTGCAGTTTAGCGCCTCTATGGAATACGTTCTTAGAAAGCTTGTGCAGTATAATGCCTCTATAATATACGTTTTTAGAAGGCTTGTGCAGTTTAGCGCCCTTATAGTAAACGCTTTCTGGTGTTTTTGCAGTATAGCGACCCTATGTAAAATATTTTCGGGGCTTGTGCAGTATAGCGCCCTTATGGAAACTACTTTTTAGGGACTTGTGCAGTATAGAACCCTTACGAAAAACGCTTTTCGGGAAGCTTGTGCAGTGTAGCACTCTTATAGAAAAAGCTTTTATGGGCTTATGTAGTTTAGCGCCCCTATAAAATACATTTTAAAGGGGTCTTGTGCAGTATAGCGCCCATATGAAAAATACTTTTCAAAGGCTTGTTCAATATAGCGCCCTTATGGAAAACACTTTTCTGGAGCTTGTGCAGTATAGCGGCGTTATGGAAAACGCTTTTCAGGGGCTTGTATAGTATAGCGCCCTTATGGAAAACGCTTATTTTGGGCTTGTGTTGTATAGCATCCTTATGGAAAACGCTTTTTGCGGGCTTCTGCAGTATGGTGTTTTTTTATGGAAAACGCTTTTCTGGTTCAAACTATATCCTGGGAGGATAATTTTGTAATTTCAGAAGATAGGAAGGGTAAGAAATATACTGAGTGTCAAATTAAAGGATGAAATATTGAGTATTATCATTAGGCTATAGGAGCTCGAGGATATTTCGAGCGAAAGCTAATCAAGATACTGAAACATAATTTTTGGATTGCGGACACTAACTAACTTCGACGAACGTAAAAGAAGCAGAAAGGAAAGCATCATACTGCATCTGGTTGAAAAGAAATAATGAGGAAATCCAGTAGAGGTATAGGATCCAAAACTATGAAGGGGTTCTTCCTTATGACTGTGATACTGGATTCGATTGTGGATCGGTTCGCTACCCTTCAGAGGCTGAGCCATAGAAATACTCAGGCAACTGAACCAAAGAAGTAGAGAACTATTAACCACGGACAATCAACTGCAGTCGAAACGTGACACTGAACGACTTTATGTAAAAAAGCACAGTCGGATGGAATGATAAGATAACATACCTAGATAAATAGATAATCGAAAGCACAGAATGACTAATTACAGTTTCAAAAATTATCGCAAAAAAAACTAATATAAAGAACACTAAAACTAGAAATAAAAGGATGACAAATGCAAAATAGAAAGAGACGCAGGTTCCTAGATGATTTATACAACTGACCAAAGAAGAGACAATTAACACATGACCATGGGTGCGAAAATGACACTTGTTGGATTGATATTGACATCGACACAAAACAATGCGATCAGAACTAACAATATCAAAGTTAAAATAATCAAATCCGAGAAAAAGACTAAATGTAACGGTAAACACTTTCACACATGAATGCAGTCAACTAGCAGAAAAGTAACAAATTCCAATGGGATTGGGTAATACATACGAACAAACGGAAGTCGTTATAGTAAAATAGAAAGGGACAAATCTGCCATATAGGAAAGTTGGGTCTCTTATTTTTTAACTATATTTTCTTTGTCTCGAGCAATATTGAAAATCATTTTTCTCTCTCGCAACAGCCGTTAGCCATTGCATCGTTTATTACAGCTATTGGCTTTCTCTGCAATTTGACTGGCAATACATCTCCTCTAAATCCAGCTATTCTTCTTACGTTTTCACCTCCTTCGTCGATATGCCCATTCTTTTACACTCTTCACGACAATTGTGTGGACTTCCTCGAGATGAACAGAACAAATACAACAGTCTAATATAAAAAAAAACTGTCATCACTGTCTAAATGACCCAGTTTCTGTCGAACTGATTTTTGAGAACGTATCCTCGATTGATTGATTGGCGTAAGAAAGACGACGGTTTTCTTCGCTGTAGAAATCTTGAGTCTCTGAAAACACAACCAGTAATAAATCGCGTGAGAACTCCCAGTGAGTGAGATAAAGTAGTGTAAAAATCTTGAGGCACATTCGGTCCGATATTACTCTCGTGCAGATTAACACAACAGACTGAACACTATTTTAGATACCTCTATTAGCGCACTGGAACATTATGTATCCATGTGAATCTCCGCCCCATTTTAGGGTTCTTGATAAGGTGTAGAAACGTAACTGTAGTTTGATTTTTTCCCACCCTATCTACTTCTCTACACCCTCTCTCTCACACACGTTAGTTTGCTTGCCTCAGTCTTTTCTATAAATACTAATATGGCATGTGTTCTTTACTATTCTATGATCTATTGTTCCAGCTCGTTTGACTCGTTGGTCTAGTGGTCTCTATCAATTCGCTGTTTTGATACCTAATTGAAATACCGCTCCCTATTACAGTAGCTTGTTTCCAAGAACTGCAGGGTTGAAGAACTCTGACTGTATCCCTTCAAGATATAACCTTAGTGTGTCCAAGACTAAAGCCAATAGGCATCTCTTGTCTTTGCGATGATCATATTTCGTTCCTGTTGGCTCCTTAAATCAAGTTGCTTCATGCCTTGTGTGGAGCAATTTCCCCCGAAAATATACAAAAGAAAAGAACGCGGATTGATACACGTATTAGGTATTTGAAAACCAAGAGAATCCACCCAGCCTGAAAATTGTGTGTTTTACACATTGTTATTGGTGCCTCTCAAATAATGTCAACGATCGGGAAATTAGAACCTATCTGACGCCAATTGAAGAACACTATGCTAAGTGGCGTGTCTCCAAGCCGCAGGGAAACTCAAGAAATAGCCGAGAAGTAAGAAAACAAAAACAAAATCATCATAGAAAATCGGTATTCTTGAGATGCCTCTATTCAATTGGCGCGTGCAGCGATAGGAATTCTAGTTCAAAGTTATATGTGGCATACTTAAGTGAAACCTAACACACACTGGTCGACGGGCGACGCCTATCATAGTAATACGATTACTGTGATGATGATGATGATGATGATGATGATAATAATAATAATAATAATAATAATAATAATAATAATCAAGTATATTTAGAAAGTAGTAAATCGAAATTGAAAGTCTTTTTGCCGATATCATACAAGAGTAAAAATAATAGTTTTAACATTTGAGGTTATTCGAAGTTATAAGAAATTAGACAGATAAATACGATAATGAACGCAAAAAGCACACGATATTTACAATTCTAATCACAACATATCTTTTAGGTGTTTCGCATCTAATAGAGTTCGAAGTCTGGATATGTAGATTGCGTCGAGGTGTGGATTGGTAGATATCAAAAGAGTGTTAAGTTATTTTTATTAATTTAGTATGCCGAACAGATGAAAGAAGAGTGATACACATGTACGAATGTCCCGATTTATTTATAACTTTGATTGTTCAATGCTAGGTATATTCGGTAATCAAATTATGTTCATCATTCTTCTTTTATCTATCTTTATAATTGCTCTATCTCGTATATTGAGCTTAAACACCTTCACTATAGGTTCTATCTACTAAAAGTTTACTTTAAGTTTCATATTTGATTCTATATAATATATATATATATATATATATATATATATATATATATATATATAATTATTTAATAATACATATTTAATTTTAATCTTCATACGTATACGTTCATACCCTTACGGAATCGTTAGTGTAGAAATAACCATTACAACTGGTCGCACATTTCGAACCCCGGGCCAGAGCTGTTGGTTTACAACTCCAAATCTGACTGTGAACCGATGAGGCCTTTGTGAATAGGCATAAGAAATCGTGCGAAATAAACGTATTTACGTCAGTAAGCGGACATTTTTAATCAGCAGCAATCACGAGCGTTTTACTTTCAAGGAATATTACCATCAACTTCTCAAAAACGGTCGGTAAATTATAAATTTCGAAAAGATAACGACTCAAAACGGCAGACTGTGTGCTTAAAAATGGGCCAGTGTATTTTTATGCATAGCTCTATGACAATGTTGTTAAACACTTTACTGAACTGTCATGGTATATATATATATATATATATTTATATATATATATAGAGAGAGAGAGAGAGACAGAGAGAAAGAGAAAGAGAGAGACAGTATGGGAATTTTAGGATATGCACTCTGTCAACGGGGTAGGGACTAGCAATTGGCATACCATCACAGATGTGGCAAAATACTCCATGCATGGGCGAATGGTGATTGTAGAGATATATGACAGCTATTTACATAACCACCTAAAATAAACAACATCACATATGAAACCAGTGGTAACATTTAAAAATGCTTAACGTAATGCAATTTTGTTCTGTGATGCCACTTAGTGTTGCTGAATTAAAATCGTCAACAACTTCCTGGAACAATGCGACAAACGCTCTATGCTCGTTTCTCCGCCGTCTTTCTGAAATTATTTTCTTTCTCCAGCTTGATTGTTCATTTGCTTTAAACACCTGAGGATAGTTCGACGAAGAATCGAAAACGATCGTGAAACCCGTGAAACCTGTAAAACCTGTGAAACCTATGGAACATTTACGACATTTGTTTGAATTCAATACAAAAAGGACCATTAGAAAAATTGAAAATAATAAAAAAGGGAAAATTAAACCGACGAACTATTTTATTTTTGACAATGTTTGCATATATATATATGTATATATATATATATAATTATATATATATATATATATATATATATATATATATATATATATAACATAAAATATAATAACTCGAAATTACAATTATGTAATTTCGTGTTATTATATTTTATGTTATTCTTGCTCTGTTTACCACATTGAGCTCTCATACCCGGATTCCCCCCTGTAATTATTCCATTATAACATATATATATACATATATATATATATATATATAAATATATATATATATATATAGTAGGGTAATTTTAGGAGAGGCACTCTGTTTTTGCACTCTGTTAACGGAGTAGAAACTAGTGATTTGCATAGCATCACATATGTGGCAACAATACTATATGCATGGGCAACAGATGATTGGAAAGATATAGGGTACTATGAGGAGTTTTCATGCTCGGTAAAGGGACACCACGTTGTTCGAGAGAAGATTTAGAAGTACCTCTGATGGATTTATTCCAATTCATGTTGTCGTTGAATGTATAATGATTATTAGACTCTTGGGAATGGTGAGGTCAGCTACGGAAATCGGTGGTTTAAAAGGTTTCTTATTACTGTTTAAGGAAAAGAACTTTGTCTTAGTAACATTAAATTTAACAATCAATTTTGGACTTATCTTACTACAAACTAGAGTTCGCTTTGTAAAGGTTCAGAAACTACCTTGGATGTGTGTGCGTTCGAGTTGTCCATGTGTCTTTGAGAGAACGTGGTTTTATCAGCAAATTTGCTGATGTTACCCTGGATTGCCTCATAGGGGTCGTTTATAAAAATATGAAAGTCAAAAATAATAATGGTAAACGTATCGACCCCTGGAGCACACCGGCATTAATGTGATGTTGTTTCGATATACGGTCATCAAGGACAACCTGGACTTTTCTTTTATCTAATAAAGATCTGATTCTATTAAATGTTCATCCAGTAATAACGTACACATTTTGTTTCTTGAGAAGACCTTCATACCATACGTTATCAAAGGCGTTGGATATATCATGCACTACCGCCCTTGCTTCATCTGTATATGATATTTGCATTCAGATATGATCATTATAATATCCATAATAGAACATACTTTTCACTGTTGCTCAGAAAAAATGTTTCGTATTTTCGAGATGGTTGACTATCGATAGATTGATTAAAGATTTAAAGAGTTTCGCGATATGCAAGGAAGGACTTATGGAGCGATAATTTTGTGGGTCTTTTCTTTCACCTGAGTTCTTCAAAACTAGTACAATATACATATACGCATTTTTCTATCTATCAGAGATACAATACATTTGTTATAAAGTTTGGGGAAGCCAGAGTCCGGATCAGCAGAGGTTTTCCTTATTACTATCACACCGATAAGATGAAGGCTTTTGAGCTGTCATGTTTTTTTATGACATTCGGAACATGAGATAGGGTGATGAACAATTGATCAAGTGTGTCTTTTTACTTAATAAGAATTTAGTGAGGAAGAGTTTTGTAGAATCAAATGCATAGTTTACAGCAAACCGCTGAGCAAGCAGTTCATCTCTTATCCGTTGCCGTGCAAGCGACATAATGGCTGTTTGATAGTGGTGAAATTGTTGATACTCCACTGTTTCCCACACTATTACAGATTTTCCAGTCCTCTCTAGTTTCGTAATATTTGTGATTCAATGCGTTTCTTGTGATCTTGGTATACGTACTCATAGCTACAGCTATTACATCTTACAATAGTTTCTAAATGATATAAAGGTGTGCCTTTTTTATCTGACATATCGCGTGTGAAACAACGGGATATTTTTTACCTATGCGCAATAGCAACTGCACAGATTGAAGTACACCATTCGGGAGAGTGGAACTGGCTATAGAATAATCCCACTCACAAATATACACACACACACATATATATATATATATATATATATACATATATAACTCGAAATTAAATTGATCTCATCCTATTGGACCGGAAATTCATAGTACATTTTGATGGTAATTATTGGAACTTAGAGGGGTACCACTTACCACCCTGCGTTTACTGACCTTGAAGGTTTATTTTGTCTTACATTTCAAGGATTATGTACAATTTAAGAGTAGCCTTAACAGAGATAATGCTCTTTAACCCATAAGATCTACTAATCTAGTATATGAAAAGACTAAGAAAATTTGGATGAAAAATTACATTCGACATTTATAGAAAACTAGTAAATATCCTAGATTTAAATTAATACATTTTGACTAAAAGATATCACATCTACAACAAACGTAACAAACTACTATACTATACCCATTAAGAATCTGTCTTTGCTAGACATTCAACCTAATACCAATATAGCTAGACGAACAGATATTTGAAACTAACTCCCAATGCTATTACTATGCTGTAAGGAGTTCGGTTTATGAAAGAAACATAGAATATTAAAAGTTTTTAAAACACGACTGTGATAGTTATGACCAGCAAAAACTAGTGGCTGTAATTCAAACATTATCACTCATAACATTGCTATAAATAAGAAAACCAATATCTAACCCCAGTAGTGATGAAACGTATAGCCGAGTATTGATTTACTCCTTTCCAGGAGTTAGGCACAAGGCCAGTTTTTATCTTACTCCCACAAGTAAGATGTGACCCAAGGTCGGGTCGGTTAATGTGGGGTTTAAAAATTGCCTGGGCAGCCCCGTCAGCATTCCCCGGCAGGGGCGCCTCAGGCAGTAAGCAATAAACTTACTCCTCCCCAACGAGGGGAGGCGAAGCCTGGGAGGGTGGACCTCCTAGAAGTGCACAGGACAGACCCATAGACCGGCGTAAATCAAGCCCCTAAGGCCAAGACAATACCAGTCTATGGGGTGCTGTATTCATCGGAACAGATACTACACTTTGATCTTAGCCAAAAGGCCAAGCTGCAGAGTCGAGTAGATCGTCTTACTACTTAATAATATGATAATAGAACAAATATTTGAAAGCCATCTAAATCCAAAACAAAAATGGAAAAAATAAAACAGCAGATTTGTCTATGGTTAAAAATAACTTTCAGTAAAAATCTTCACACCGATATCCCTAAAATATTTATTAACATTATTGAATACAATTTTACAGCACCGCATATAGTAAACTTTTCAATAGGAACACAATTAGAACTTCTGTCCCAACTTAGAACAAAGAATAATATGTTCTAACTAAGTTAAAATAAATATAGCACCCACTCAAGTAATAACCTAGTTCCTTCTAATCCTAAATATAATTCTATAGATAGAAATGTCCGTTGAATAGCTCCTCTAAAGATGAGAGTGTGATTTACAAATGTACTGCAATACAGGAAAATATTCAGTACAATAGTAGTAAGTATAACTATAATGCTCACGAAGGTGTTACTAATAATGATGATGTTATTATCTTGGATATCAATTAACTGTATAACAACAACCCGCATACAAATGTGGCGGTTTTACGGCGGGCTTGTTGATACATTTAATCTATAAACACATATATAAATTTAATAACAGACAGTATTTTACTGGTTACTCATATTTGGGATCTTAAAGATAAAAATATAGGTTTGAATTAGCAATTGTAAAAAAAGATCCTATAAACCCTTTAGGCAGATACTGTGCGCTACGTATGGATGAAGCCCTTTTAATCATTAAATATGAAGGTCCTTTACTAAATAAAAGAGATTAGATATTGTCTAGTTGTATGCATAAATTTGGTATTAATATAACCACAAAATAGTCATTAATTATCAGTTGATCACTTAAAA